>JAHLJS010000001.1:88350453-88855216 GCA_038502445.1 Eremochloa ophiuroides | reverse complement strand
GACTAATAACGTCGTTAGTACTGCCGTCGTCATTGAACGAGAAGAAGACGGTCACGCCCATCCGGTCCAGCGACCAGTTTACTTCATAAGTGAAGTCCTCAACGAGTCCAAGACCCGTTACCCAACGGTGCAGAAATTGATATACGCTGTTCTCGTCACCTCAAGAAAGCTCCGTCACTATTTGAAGGATATTCCATAGCAGTAATCTCTGAATACCCTCTGGGTAGCATCCTCCGAAACAAAGACGCCAACGGCCAGATCCTAAAATGGGCAGTAGAGCTGGGAACATACTCCATTGATTTCCGCAGCCGAATAACAGTCAAGTCGCAGGTACTCGCCGACTTCATAGCTGAATGGACAGAAATACAAGAGTCTTCGCGTTCGGCACAAGAAGAGTATTGGACAATATTCTTCGACGGGTCCCTTAGCATCAGCGGCGCCGGAGCCGGAGTACTCCTTATATCGCCCTCCGGTGAGCGCCTCCGTTACGTCTGGAGAATTCACTTCATGGCGTCCAACAACGCAGACGAATACGAGGCCGCCTTGCACGGTCTCCAGATAGCCTCCGAGCTCGGCATCCGTCGCATCATGGTCTACGGGGACTCGGCCCTGGTCATCAACCAGGTTAACAAAGACTGGGACTGCAACAATGAGAAAATGGACTCCTACGTCACCACAATCAGAAAAATCGAAGGGAAATTCCTCGGAATAGAATTCCATCATATCATTCGAAGCGAAAATCAGGCGGCCGACGAATTGTCAAAGCTCGGATCATCCCGGTTCGACGTCCCCGCTGGCGTTTTTATCCATGATCTGTTCAACCCCTCCATACAGGCTGATGGCGATACCAGCAGCTCCGCGACCGACCAGATAGTGGCATATATTCCAACCCCTGAGGAGGACTGGAGAACCCAGTTCATTGATTACCTACTGGAAGCAAGGGTCCCCGAAGATAGGACAGAAGCCGAGCGCCTGGCAAGAAGATCCAAAAGCTATGTCCTGGTCGACAGCAAACTCATGCGCAAGAATATTATGAGTGAAGTCCTACAAAAATGCGTCCCACGGGAAGAGGGTCTCAGGATTCTTCATGAGGCTCATAGTGGCATGTGCGGCAATCACGCGGCTTCACGTACTCTGGTCGGCAAGGTTTTCCGAGCAGGTTTCTATTGGCCAACAGCAGTCCAGCACGCCGAGAAGATAGTCAGAGAATGCGAGGCATGCCAATTCTTTGCCAAGCAGACACATGTACCAGCCCAAGAGTTGCAGACCATCCCTGCGTCGTGGCCTTTCGCCACATGGGGACTGGACATGGTTGGTCCATTTAAAACGGCAAGAGGGGGATTTCGCTCCATATATGTCGCTATCGATAAGTTTTCCAAGTGGATCGAATACAAGCCGTTAGTCAAGGCTACGGCAACCAAAGCAGCAGAGTTCTTCAAGGACATCTCCTATCGCTTCGGGCTTCCGAACAGCATCATCACCGACCTTGGATCAACATTTACTGGAAGTGATTTCTGGGATTTCTGCGAAGAAAGATGCATATCCATCAAATATGTGTCCGTGGCTCATCCTAGAGCCAACGGCCAGGTGGAGAGGGCAAACGGTATGCTGCTCGACGCCTTCAAGAAGCGTCTCCACGCAGTCGTGGATAGAAGCCCAGGCAACTGGATTGACGAATTACCGGTGGTGATCTGGGGACTTCGGACTCAACCCAGCCGGAACACAGGCGTATCGCCATATTTTATGGTGTATGGCTCGGAGGCAGTACTACCTGCAGATGTAATCTATCGATCTCCAAGGGTTGAGACGCACGAAGAAGCCCACTCCAACGAGGCCAGAGCAGACGAAGTCGACAAGCTAGAGGAAGAACGCTTGATCTCCTGTGTACGAACAGCTAAATATCTAGAAGGGATCAGGCGATATTACAATCGCAATGTCAACGGCAGAGCCTTTGCAGTCGGTGACCTCGTTCTCCGCCGGAAGCAGAGCAAGGAGGGGATGCATAAACTATCATCTCCCTGGGAGGGGCCATACATGGTCAAGGCAGTTACTCGACCAGGTGCATATAGGCTCTCCGACCTAGACGGCGTCGACATCCCCAATTCCTGGAACATCGAGCACCTGTGACGTTTCTACCCCTGATCTAGGGGTCAAACCAGATATGTGTATTTTCATTTTATTATAAACAAGGGAAGTATATTGTTATTCTCGATATTTTTGCCTCCATTACATGTTGTACAGCTAAACGTCTTTGACAATGTGTAAGCCCCGCCACTGCTCGGGCAGCACGTCTTCGCCTATGCGTAAGCCCCGCCACTGCTCGGGCAGCACGTCTTCGCCTATGTGTAAGCCCCGCCACTGCTCGGGCCGCACGTCTTCGCCTATGCGTAAGCCCCGCCACTGCTCGGGCCGCACGTCTTCGCCTATGCGTAAGCCCCGCCACTGCTCGGGCAGCACGATTTCACCAATACGTAACCCCCGCACCCGTCGGGCAGCATCTGGTTCGACGCCGCATAAGCCCTAAAAATGATAGGCTGCCTAACTACGACACTTCATCGACCGCCCCGATAAATCGGGTAGCCTTCGCCCACGATAAGCGTAACCCCCGCCTAGCGCGGGCAGCTTCGCCACCACGTAAGCCCCGGGGACGCCTGGGCCGTTAAGTCTTCGTTAACACGTAAGCCCCGAGGACACTTGGGTAGTTTAGCAGCGTCTCCAAAAGCCCCGGCAAAAGCACGGGCGACACGCAGGGCGTGTAGGATTATTCGTCGACCATACAAGATCTCGACCATGCTCGGGCGTCTCAATTCAAATCCCCTCGGTGGGAAAAAGCTGAACATCAGTAGTCAACATCTTAGCGGCTTCCCTAGCCTCTTCTTCAAGCTGGTGTTCCTGCTCTTCGGTGGTTCCCCGCGCATACCCGGTCTGTACTCGGTCGTTCTTCACTCCCGGGTAGTGCGATCGGACGACTCCAAGCACATGGGCGGCTACATTTTCAGCAGCATCCACGCAGAAGTCCTTAAAGAATCGAAGAGCCTCCCGTCCACGTTGCACGATGTCAAGGGCACCGGGACCTTTAGCAGGCGGTACGGGGAGCGCATACTCAATGATATCAAGCACATGCTTAACACCACCAACCAAGGAGTCAAACCTTCCGTTGGCAGCCTCAAGGCGACCCGCAAGGTCATCGACCTGCGCATGATGCCGACGTTCCATCTCTGACAAACAAAGCACGTCAGTCGCACTAAAAAAAAGGAAGAGGAAAGCCGAACACAGACAGGCAACCTGTCATCGTTTTCAGGTTCTTTCGGGCGGCCTCTCGCATCAGCGCCACCTCAGCCTCCAGCTCAGTGGCTGCACGTCACAAAGAATACAATCAGATCATCAAACCAAGACATCTTACAAATGACGAGACGTCGCAAATACTCCGCTTCGTGGATCCATCCAGTAGCTCTTGAAGACCTACATGCCACACAACTAGTGTTCAGAGAGCAAAAGCAGGACGAATAGCTATCAAGAAGCACAAGAGTCCAACATACCTTTGTTCTCTCGCAATAGATGCTTCTCGGATTCCATAAGGTCCGAGCAGTGCAGCTCCAGGGTTTCATGCTCCTCGCGCATGCCAGCCATCACCCCCTCTAGGCGAGTCACCTCGGTCTGCAGCTGTTTGTTTTTCTCTGCTACATCCCAAAGGCGGTGTAGGGTTTTCCGACTATCTTCGGCGGTCTCATACACTGCCTGGAAGACCAAAGGAGCGACAGATTATCAAGTCATTATGTTGTCAGGATAAAATATGACAGGCGTCACCTGCACACGCGATGAAAGGTTTCCCAGACGACCGAGAAGCTTTCTCAAATCCGCGTGAGTATCGCGGATGTCATTCTTCAGTCCATCTATCTCGGCGTCAGCAAGATCTTCCTCCGTGGCGACAGCATAGGTGCTCCCCACCATCCGATAGGTGCGAATCAATGGCACGGGCCCCTTCGGGCGACTTCTTCGATATCCGCACCCTCTGGGGAAGCGCTTGTGGAAAGCGGAGGACATGGCCCTATTCGCGCCTCCGAACTGGTCTCCGCTCCATGATCAGCACCCCAGGAGGAATGGTGCTACTGTCCCTTGGCGGCGACGTCTGAGTTTCATCTTCACGGCTCGGCTCCTTGACATTCGGCCCTGGAGGAGAAGCTGGAGGCGGCGGGGTAGGCATGCGCGGCTGCTTGGGAGGAGATGGTGAGCCTTGCGCATCAGCTGTTGAGGGCCTCTCGGGCAACCTCTAGAGTGATTCATGTTCTGAAGTCCAGCTAGCGCGGAAGTCCTCGGCTACACCAGCTTCCGAAGTTGTCATCTTTTCAGCGCCGGGATTCTCAGCATCTTCATTAGAAGGGTCCCTACATTTCTAAGACAAAATCTCAACACTGTTCAGATCGAAAAGGGGAAAATATGGAGAAAATTCTACTTACATTTCTGAGCGACGATGCTTTCGGCCGAATTTCTTTCTTTGACCGGAAGCTCCAGCGGCAGCGGCAGGCATATCACCTTTATGGCATTTTGTGCTCGGTTCATCCTGATCCGTGCAAGGGGCGTCGGCGGCGGCTTGGGCACGGTCCTCGGAAATCTTTACCGGACCTTCCGCAGCTCGGACGCCACTAGAAGATCCAGCCTTTTCTGACACCGGCTGTTTCTCTCGAGCAGTTCTTTGGGCCAGTGTCTCCTCATCTTCTTCGTCAATAGACTCTCTTTCTTCTTCGGATAGTTCAATAGAGTCGTCCTCGGCACGCCTCTGATGATAACTGTGCATCGCGTCAACTCGGCCCGGCCAGTCAGCGGTTGGTACATCGGAGAAGTACACCTTTCGGTCCTGTCCATTTATCTTCAAGAGATCAAGCAGAAGTTATGGTATAAGTATAATATGAGTGATGGAAGAGCCAGGGCAGTTTGGAACTTACCTCTGGTGGGGGATTTTTCAGATTAAAAGCCGCACTTTGGCCACGGTTGCCTATATGAGAGCCTTTCCCAAAATATTCTTTCAAGACTTCTCTGACTTCGGATTCGGATAGATCTCCGGATGAGCACCTGGTCGGATCATTCCGACCGGTAAATTCAAAGGCAGGATGGACTATATCCTTGCAAGGTTGGACGCGACGAAACACAAAATTGGTAGCAACCCCAACTCCATTCAGGGTCAAACCCTTGATGATTTCCAGCAATTCGTTTACTTGTCCCAGCTCTTCTACATGCGGTTTCTCCGTCCAGCTATTCTGTTTTTCTGGAATCTGATCCACGGCGCACCGAACGCTCGGTTCTTGGTTGGGGATATAGAACCATCTCTTGCTCCAATCACGCACACTGGTATTCAGAGGAATTTAGAGGTAATGTGCGGACATTCCGTCACGCATTTTCAGATACACTCCACCAGCAACTCGAGAACCTGTGCCGCTCGATTTCACAAGAACGAAGAGATGGCGGAACAGATTGAAGTGCGGGAGAATGCCAAGGTACGCTTCACAGAAGTGGATAAAGATGGAAATCAAGAGGATAGAATTGGGATTCAAATGGCACAGGGAAATTTGGTAATAATCAAGTAACTTGCGAAGAAACGGATGGCATGGCAAACCAAATCCGCGGGTAAAATAGTCAGAAAAGACAACTATTTCTCTGGAATCAGGCATTGGATATGGTTCACCTTGTGATATTCTCCAGCCACCGGTTGCCTGGTCAGGAAGGAATCCCCAGGCCACGAGCGCATCGAGCTGCGATTTTCCCAATACCGACGGCTGCCATTCGTTCGACATGCGGAACTCCCCCGGTTGTGCCTCCTTTGACTTTTTTAATTCGCGGGTGCTCTTCCTGGTGCCTGCCATGGCAGATCTGGGCGGGGGAGAGGTGGATTCGATGATTTTTCTGTGGCGGCGGCGAAAAAAAAATGGAACCCTAGACGGCGGTGGAGGAATAGGCGGAGACGGATGTGGGTTTTGGGATTTGAATGCGCAAGAAGACAAACCAACTGTTCGCCTTTTCTACTTATTCTCCTGTTAAACAGCACAGGGGTATTTTCGGTTCACAAATCGTTTGTTGCAGAGAAAAGCTATCCCAGGGACTCCGTCGTCTTCGTCAAGTGTCTTCGAGCAACAATGCTCGGGGACTTCGTCGTCTTCGTCAAGCGTCTTCGAGCAACACTGCTCGGGGACGCCGTCGTCTTCGTCAAGCGTCTTCGAGCAACACTACTTGGGGACTTCGTCGTCTTCGTCAAGTGTCTTCGAGCAACACTGCTCGGGGACTTCGTCGTCTTCGTCAAGTGTCTTCGAGCAACACTGCTCGGGGACTCCGTCGTCTTTGTCACGTGTCTCCGAGCGACAAGCTGCTCGGGGACTTCATCGTTTTCGCCAAGCGTCTCCGAGCAGTAAAGTGCTCGGGGACTTTGTCATTCAACCAAAAATGATCAGCGATATCATCAAAATTTATGACCCTGACACCACGTGACTATGTCACATGCTATCAGGCTCAGGGACTAAATGGATACACTTCACCTGCCGGTGAAGGTATTGGCTCTGCCGTGACAAAAGTGGATACACTTCGCTAAAGAGAAACTTCTTTCAATTTTTTCTGAGCCCCTTACATTCGTCTGGTCAAGCAACGCTGAAGGTCTGCATCTCTCGACAAATGCAAGGCGCTCGGGGACTAACTGTGGGGGTATAAGCCCGTATACCCGCATAGTCATACTTGGCCAAGTCTATCGAACAGGTCTGAACTACTAAGGACGCGTCGCCCATACGATCTCCAGGAGATCGCGTATATCCGCCGAGTCCTTGGCGGGCAAGGAAATAGCTTTCCTAGGATCTACCCGATTGGTTTCCCAGATCGGCTAGGATTGTAATCTGTTATGTATGGCAAGATCAACTTGTAACACTGCCCTCCGGACTATATAAGGCGGGCAGGGGTTCTACTCGATTCATCTAATCTACTAGCAATACAACACAGCAACATACAGGACGTAGGGTATTACGCCTCGTGGCGGCCTGAACCTGTCTAAATCTCTGTCCCGCACGAATTGTGCTCCCTCGTTCGTCTCAGGCGCACCCTCACCGTCTCATCTACTACCGCGGGCATACTCCTCGGTAGACTATCGCCGGTATTCCGTCGACAAAATCTCTTTTTTTTTTCTATCGAGTTCTATGCATCAATTAATCTCTATTAATTTTTGCTAGACCATAATTAGTTAATGTTTAAGCCTTCTACATATGTAGCATCTAAAACATGGACTGGACATTAGTTTAGCCCATCCAAACTTTTCATTGATCTTGCTAGATACCACAGATTATACCGTAGGAGTAGTATTTTATAGCAACATAATAAAGCAAAGTGGTACGGTGCATTCTTTCATAATGCAAGTCATGTGAGTTTCTAAGAGCTAAAACTCACTCTTTAAATCATTATTTGGAGATATTTTGTTTATCTTTCTATCTTTCAACAATATTTTCATATCTTGTTTGCACTCTAGGGAGCTATTATTTTTTTATTTGTGGCTAATGAGAAAACCAGAACAAAAGATGACTAGATTTGGATAACCAACTAATGAAATTGTTATTGATTTTTTTTACTAAAATCTCTATCCACAGCAATATCCTAAAATATCCTTTTCTAGCAATTAGAAAGAATATAAAAAGATCTATTAGAGTTGCTTTAACCATGTCAAATCTCTCTCTCTCTCTCTCTCTCTCTCTCTCTCTCTCTGTGTACATATATACATATATATATATATATATATTCCATATCTAATGTTAAAAAACAATTGGTACGCCTTCCAATTATGTGAATGTGAAATTATCTCTATTTTTCTATCTACAACTCTGACATATACACACACTTTAGACACCGATCTTGAGGTAGTGTAAATAGCTACGAATTTTAATAAATCCCAATTAGTAATCATGATTTAAATAGATAAATAATACAACTAGAAATGAAACAAATCTTACCATGTTTTTTCTGTCTGGGTCGGATTCCACATCCTTTGTTTTGTTTCTTTCCGGTTTTAAGTACCCGTTCAAGACTGGATCGGCTGCTTGATTTTCCAAGCAAGGAAACACGAGACCATCTTGTTTTCGAAACGAAAGCGCAAGAAAAGGCCCGCGGGCCGATAGCGAGAAACTTCGAGGCGGATCCATCCTGCGCCTTCGCTTCAGCTGTAGAGCCAGCCCGCAAAAGACCAAAACCCTAGCCGTCACAGGGCCGCCCCCAGATCATAAACCTCCACCTCGCCGGCGGCCATGGCGTTCTCCGGCAGGATCAAGGAGCTCGTCAGGAAGTACGGCAAGGTGGCCGTTGGCGTCCACCTATCCGTCTCCTGCGCCTCCATAGCGGGCCTCTACGTCGCCATCAACAACAACGTCGACGTCGAAGCCGTCTTCCGGAGGTTCGGCATCTCCCCCGGCGTTTCTGTCGGCGGCGAGGCCTCACCCGCCCCCGCCTCCCGCGATGAGCACCTGCGCGACGCCCCCCTGCCGCCCAGGCCCAGCGAGGTCCTGCAAGAAGAGACGGAGCGGGAGCGGGAGCGGCAACCCCGCAACAGGACGGTGGAACTCGTGGCGTCGAGTGGCGGCGCGCTCGGGCTCGCGCTCCTCTGCAACAAGGCACTGCTCCCCGTGAGGGTCCCCATCACCATCGCGCTCACTCCGCCCGTCGCCAGGATCCTTAGCCGCTGGAGGCTCGTCAAGAGCTGATTTGTGAGTCGATTCACCGCTTCGGATTGCTCTCTGCAATTTTAGGATTAGAGTCGAACTTTGATGCAACCTTCAACTTCAATCTGCCGTTGGATGATGTGGGCCTATTTATAATCCGCGAGAGGTTTTGGTGAATAAATGGTGTGACATTATAATTTTGCAGTGAATCATGTATGGCATTGTGTGGTCGGATTCACCCTGAGAAACGTGAAATTGGAGAGGAAGAATCAATTGTTTTTGGTTTTAGCAATCATACCATTTGTAGTCCCTTGAAATTCACCAGATTTGAGTTTATTCCAGTTGCAATTATCTTTAGGAGTAGCAATTTTCTCCATGTCTAGATGTTGTTTTTTACTTTTAGTATTTTGGAACTATTTAGTTATCATTTTTCGCAAACCATTCTATTACTAGCCAATTTTATTCTTTCTATGTATGCAGATGCTAAATCATTTTTCGCAAACTGTGGCCAGTGCCCAATGAATTTTTTGTGCAAAAGTTGTGGGCTTAACAAGTTTTGAACACCTGTATTGGCCATAGGGTTAGTGACTGTAACTGTGTAATGTTTGTCCATGTTGTTTGGTCTTTCTTGTAATCTGCTATACAACAGCTTAGTTTTCTAGTGGTATATAGGGTTGCTGCTATTACCTTACAATACTTTTTAAGAGTGAAACTTGTTGTGAAAACTATGTGTGTAGAAAATTGAACAATGAATGTTACCGCCTATGAATTTTTTGGGCACACTTAATACTTAAGGGCTTGTTCGTTTGTACCCTAAACCAAGGGGTTTGGAGGGGATTGAGGGGGATTTAATCCCCTTCAGGGCTTGTTCGGTTATACCCCAATCCATGGGGTTAGAGAGGATTGGGAGGGATTGGAAGGGATTTTAACTTGTTAGGGATTTAAACCCCCTCAATCCCCTTCGAATTATACCAAACGAACAAGGCCTCAGGTCAAAATCCTCTTCAATCCCCACCAATCCTCTTCAATCCCCTTGGTTTGTTATAAAAACGAACAATGCCTAAATGGTATAGTCAGTGGCGGGCACAGCTATGTGCAAAGGTATTCAGCTGAATACCCAAAATTTCTAGCAAAAGCTTTTATACATATAGTGTATGCGTGTATATGTACTGGAAAAAAGAAAGGAAAATAAGAGTGTAAGTGAATAATTTGTGAAGAATTCAGTCCAAAAACGTTATTGTACATAACGAAATTATATCTATATAGTGCTGTACATGCCAAATATTAGGCTTTGTCAAAAAGAAAATTATACGCTTCTACATTTTGAATACCCGCCTTTAAAATCCTGCGCCCGCTACTGGGTATAGTAATACTTACTATGTGCTGCTTAGCATATCTTATCATGTGCAGTAGCAGATGCTGAACTCTATTTTCATTTACTCATGTCTTGTTAATCATTTAATTACCTGCTTGAATTTCTTTGATATGAAAACTCAGCTTGAATACTAACCTCACTTCTGTATACATGATCTTCAGGTGTTTTTTTTTTTTTTTCATCACAACTGCGCTGGGAGATAGGTGCATCCACATCCCGGATCCATCTTCTTGGAAATCCTGCTATGGGTTGAAGACCAAAAATTCTGTAAACTACTACTATTGCCGTCTGGCACTACAGATCCGTTTGTTATTTGTGGTCACGGATGCAAAGTTAAAATCCGGTGAGCAAAGTCTCGTGTGGAACTACCCTTTAGTCATCTGTTATTCTGTGAACTCATGGCAGAACGCTATGCTAATTTTGTAACATGAACACAGTGGTTGGGGATAGAATAAGCACTGCGATTGACAAAAGAGCTACTACGTCTACATTCGCTTTACTCTATGTGACTTTTGCCTGTTTGTCTGAACTTGCGGCCGGCCCGCTCTTGTGTGAGAAATCTATCTGTCTATCTATGTATACTATTATCACTTCTCAATGAACTAGTAAAAGTGTCCGTGTGTTTCAACGGGAGAGTATTAAAATAAAATTTTTATCAACTCAATTATTAGTGATCGTGCGTTGCAGTTAGAGTGTCAAAATAATTTTCGTTAAGCCAATTGGTTTCGTAACCAATTTTTTTAGAAAAAATAATTATTATACATATTTGACTTAGTATCAACATGTATTTGCCAAAAAAGCCAAGAAAGATATGAGTTTTTTTAATAGAATATCTCTTGTTTTATTTGTATTTTATTTTACCATATGGTACTAATATCAACCGGTTACTAAAACTAAACCGAAAGTACACGTATTTGTATTAAAAAACATATAGTAACTATGCACGCACGCCATTAGGGAGGACGGGACTGGAAACCCATGTGACACGGCCCATGTGGCAATACAGAAGTCCAGATGTTCATGCTATCTACAAGATGTTTCTTATTCCTAATTAACTAATCTTGATAGGAGGAGAGGAACACGCAGGCGGGAGATGGGGACAGCGGCCATGATTTCCACCGCGTGTGGGCTCGCTTGGATGGTAGCAGAACAAAAAGTGGATGACGAAAAAAGGAAAAGAAATATTTCTTCTTTATTAGTAGATATATGATTTACAAAATCTCAACACATGCTCAAAGAGCTGAATATAATCTTTTTTTTACAACATAGCTGAATATAATTTTTGTCCTTGAGACCTTCGGTTAAGCACGCCTGAAGTCTGGTGGGGGTATGAATCAAGATTCGTGCGTGGAGAAAGGGTTCTCCTGACCGTCAGATCTCCTTTGCATATGGTGCCTCTTGCGGGTCATCGTCCATTCGCCCACACGAGCTTGCGGTTACCTCGCGGCCTGGGTCGTCCTCGGCCCCGGCGGTCTCGCTACCGGCTGGCGGCCGCTTCCTCCACTCCTCTCCGGCGACTGGCTCAGGTCCTCTTCCCGGAGGAATCATGATCGTCTGCGTCGCCGTCGTCGGCCACCAGGTAAGGACCCTCACCGCCCCACTTGACCCTCGCGTCCGATCCCGCAGATCTGGCTTGACGCGGTCAGCTTCACCCTTGCGTTTCCATCGGTGCTGCAGAACAATCCGTTGTACCTGCAGAGCTTCACGGAGGCGGATGACGCCCTCAAGCTCCACCACATCGTCCACTGCTCCCTCGACGTCATCGACGAGCGAGGTAGCTAAGCGTCTTGTGCGCCCCCTAACCGTGGCATCGTGATCCAGATCTAGATGGCCTTCTTTTTAGCAGGCTGTGAATACCTGGGAGCTCTAGTTAGTTTCTATCTTTTTCAAATCTCTAGGTTGTAATCATTTGAGAACGGAGGAGAAGGAGATCATGTTCGTTAAATCGCGTGCTTGTTGCTCTGGAGTTAATTAACAGAAATTAAAAGTTTCAGGGCCTCCAATCAAATAGGCCATTAGTTACCGGAGCGAGCATTAGAAGTTGACAATCGATCCAACTTGTACAAAAGGGGGGCAGATTCAAATCATGTGGCATATGCGGACAAAGGCATGCACTTACCATTTTGCAAAGCTGCTTTGTGAGGACTTGGACATGCATAGAAGCTTAGTGGGTCTACAGATGATTATAATTGAAAAATGCAATGGTTAATTCTATCTTATCAGTGTAGTTTTCACTCAGTGATTCGTGTATAGAAATATCAATCTCCTTTTTCTCAGTGCTGTTTGGCTATCGTTTTTTTTTTCCGAGACACTTCTGTTGTTTTCTTATTTGCCTTGACATTTGTTGTTTTGACAGTGAACAATCCTAAAAGGAATGCACCTACATTGAATGAGACATTTTTGGGTCTTCTGTACCCAACTGAGAACTACAAAGTGTAAGTTTCTTCCAGATTCTAGTTATTTGCTTAATTTGCTTGATGGCATCTGCCTCCATTAGATACTGAAGTTTCAAAAATCGATTGTTTATATTTTCAGAAATTCTTATACTTGGATTATTCGCAAAGTTAAAACAATGACTATCAACTCAATGTTTATATGTGTTCCCTTGTCGCCAACTAAATAATCCTGCTGATAGCACTGACATTCTTGATCTGGCTGCCAATTGCTAGGAAATCGGTTAATTATTATAATCTATTGTGTGCAGGTATGGCTATTTGACAAACACAAAGGTCAAATTTATCATGGTCACGACTGATCTTGATGTCAAAGATGCAGATGCTCGAAATGTAAGCTCGCCAGTGGTTAACTGTACCATTTTTTTGTAATGAAACATGTTAATATACGTATTGAACATGTATGCAACATATATTATATTTCATTTCACTGGGCTGTACAGAGATATTTGCATTAGAGTACAGCTGTTAAGTTTCAGTCTAGAAATGAAAATCAAGTGTTCGCAAAGAAGTTTTAGATGCACTGTTTCTTCCTTTGAGGATGCAGTGAAATTTGATTGTGTAACCATTTTTAGTTTACATTTGATTTGATGCTCATGCTTGACATGCTATGTGTGCAAAAAGAATACCAGCTCATGTTCATCTCTGTTTCCTCAGTTTTTCAGGAAGTTCCATGCTGCTTATGTAGATGCCGTCTCAAACCCGTTCCATGTCCCGGGGAAGAAGATAGCTTCAAGAAGCTTTGGTGCAAGAGTAAGCACCATAGTGAAATCCTTCGGTTCAGGGATATCCAGTTGATCGAGTGCCACTTTTGTCAGACTTCCTGTAACCAAACATATATGTTCTCTCTGTTTGACAAAATTACTCCCGACTGTGTACTACTTGTATGGTGAACGAGATGCTAGTTTGGTACTGATTGCTGAACAAAGAAAGATAGTGGTTCATTCAGTCACAGATTGTGCCTTTTCTTGTTCAGTGCACCTGATCTGTAAACCATCATGTGTTGTTGCTTGTTGTCTTGCACTCTTGCAGTCACAACTCACAACCTGTCTACTAGTAGCGGAAGTGAAGCCCTATTTGGTTCTCATCTTCATAGTGATTCTAGATGGTGATATAGAATTTAGAGTCTAGATTAGATAAAGATAGGGGATGTTTAGATTCGGAACTATTTTCTTTGCATAGTGAGAAGTTCTAAATAGCTGGGTCTAAGTAGATAGTGGGATTACAAAATGAGACAATTTTCTTATCTTATTCTCATTTTTCTCAGGAGATCCAAACATAGCCTTAAAATATCTTTTCGGTGCGTGGTTGACTGGGACGCTATGGGTGAGTTTCAGCTGTAGCGTCCCATTCGATGATGCACCGAAAAGATATAAATTATCTATCAAACTGCCGATTTTTTATGCATACGCGTGTACAGAGTATAGTTTGATATTTGATACCTAATTGATATGGAGGCTTTTCATCAGGTAGTAGAACCAACAAAAATTTCCATGCTCGCAGAACCTTCTCCTAAGAGTTCGGTTACTTGGGTTGGACTTGACTTGTGACTTATCCTCGTCTTATCAGTAGTCAGTCAACTGACACAGTCAACTATTGCATGCCCAAACGAGAAGAGAACCACCCTTTGACAGCACGATGTTTTTGTTCAAGAGCAGGCCGGCCTTTGCCGTTCACAAACTAGTAAAGGTGACCCTCGCTCATGAGAATTCGTGGGTGGCCACATACTGCATCAGTTTAGCAGTGTCGGACTGCTACTGATCCTGTTACCCAGCCCCCGTTGTGCCGACAGTTACGCTCAGCTGCTCAATGCTTTATAACGACGCAAAGGGGACGAACCCACCATATGGTATAATATATACAGTTACATTGAAAAAACCTTACATAATGACTCCTATATACATTGGAAATTTTGTATTTCAATGGTCCTGGAGTAATATACATAGTTTAATTAATTTGTCGAACTCATTCGGAGTTATGAAATGAAAACAAAACACATACTAGTTAAGGTGCACCGGAAAGAAATTAATATTCTCGTTCACATGATGAGAAGATGATAGGCTACAACCTTCATCAGTGTAGCTGCATGAAACTATAGTGACGATCTTGTTCTTCTTCAGTTGGTGTACGCACAAAACACTATATAATTTCACTACAGAAAACTGAGACTTTGCCGAGTGCCTACAGCTTTGTCGAGTGCCAAATATGCACTCGGCAAATCCCTATTTGCCGAGAACGTGGCACTCGGTAAAGATATTCTTTGCCGAGTGCCAGACATATCGGCACTCGGCAAAGAACTGCCAGGACCCGACGCCGTCGAGCGCCATTAACTTTGCCGAGTGCCAGGCGTTTGGCACTCGGCAAACTGTCCACTTTGCCGAGTGCCAACCCTAGGCACTCGGTAAAATAATTTTTTTAGTTTTTTTACCAATTTTTTTGAAGGTTTGAAACAGTAACACAAACACCATGCTATAGTTTGGGGCTTTTTCATTACTTTTTGATATATTTGTTTAGTTTATTATGTTTTCTTGAATTTTTCCGGAAATTATGACGTTGACCTGCACGTGCATGAAATAATGAACTGTATGCATCCAAAAAATGATATTCATGTTAGAGGGTGTGTTTTGAGGCCGTATCCAGGAAGTCACCGAATAGTTTGAACGCCTGGTTCACGAAACATGGCGATCCGCTTGTTGTCGGAGTGTATTTAAATTATATAAATTTCAAACCATGTCCGAAAATCATGAAACTTGTCGAAGCGTCGTGTTATCCCGTATAGAGGCCATGATAAAAATTTGAGATGTTTTCGAGCTAGTGGCTCGGTCGAATGGCTAAAACCCAGACATCTCCACATGTGATAACACGACACCTCCACAAGTTTCATGTGGAGAAGTCTGGGTTTTAGGCATCCGACGCTGCAACTACCTCGAAACCTTCTCAGTTTTTTATCATAGCCCATGTAATAACACGACACCTCGACAGGTTTCGCGATTTTCGGACTTCGTTTGAATTTTATATAATTAAAATACAATCCGAGATCAAGCGGGTCGCCATGTTCTGCGAATAAGACGTTTAAATTTTTAGGTGTGTTCCTGCATACGGCCTCAAAACACAACCTTTAACATGAATATAATTTTTTTATAGGGCTACGTTTAATTATTTCATGCACACGCAGTTCAAACCAAGATTTTCCGAAAAAAAATTCAAGAAAACAAAATAAACTAACGAAATATGACAAACTGCAATAAAAAAGTCTCAAACTTGAAAAAGTTATTTGTCTTAGTGCAATGAAGCTTCAGAAAAAAATTGGTGAAAAAAAACAAAAAAATTTTACCGAGTGTCTAGGGTTGGCACTCGGCAAACCTACTACTTTGCCGACTGTCGGGCCCTCGCACTCCGCAAAGTTATTTTTTCAAAAAAAAATAAATAAATAAAAACCAAATCAAAACTATCCGGCGCTCCCTAACTCTCTCTCTCTCTCTCTCACACACACACACGCGCGCGCACAGCCCCGCCCCGCCCCCAATCCCGCCGCCGCCGGAGGCCCGCCCCACGCCGGAGCCCCGTGCCACCGCCGGAGCGCCGCCCCTCTGGACCCCCAATCCCGCCCCGCAGCCCCGCCGCCGCTCGCAGCCCCGCCGCCGCCATAGCGCCGCCCGCAGCCCCGCCGCCGAATCCGCCCCGGCACACCCCCATCCCGGCGGCGCCACACCCCCACCCCCCATCCCGGCGCCCTACCCCCCCACCTCCGGCCGGCAGGGCCCGACCGAGCCCGCCCAGGCCCGCAGCCCCACCCCCACCCCACCCCCGGCCGGCAGTAGCAGAGGGAGGAGGGAAAGGAGAAGAGGAGGGAGGAGAGAAGGGGAAGGAGAAAGGGAAGGGAAAGAAGAAGAAGGGAAGGGAGGAGGAAGAGAAGAGGAAGAAGGAGAAGGGAGAGGAGAAGAAGAAGGAGGAGGAGGAGAAGAAGAAGGAAAAGGAGGATTAGGAGGAGGAGGAGTAGAAGGAGAAGGAGGAGAAGAAGGAGAAGGAGAAGGAGGAGGAGGAGAAGAAGTGTCATCTCGGTTTAAGGTATGCGAAAAATGGATGGTAGTATGGTAGTGTGATAGTAGTAGTGATATGTTGTTATGGTTGCATGGACTGAATGTCAGAGTGTGGTTGTCGGCCATCGTGTCATTGATATGCGTGTGGACGTCGGCCGTCGTGTCGAGTTGTTTTTGTGCTGGTTTTCGAAACCTCCCCATGCAGAGGAGGTGCTGCCGAAATTTTCTATTGATCGGCTTATATGTTCTTTTTTTACAGGGAAGAGCGCTTGGTGGGAGAGCCGGAGTACCCACGTGCTGCTGGTCTGCCTGCACCGCACCGACTCGCCACTGCACCGACTCGCCACCGCCCCGGTAGCCTTACTTCACCGCCACCCTAGGTATAACCCCCTCCTTCTTTGCATACATGTTATGTGTGTTCGCGTAACCTGGTTAGGCGTCTCCCGTTCGAAAGAGATACGGATCGAGGTATGCAGATCTCTGCATATCTGTGACCGTATCATTGTCCACATATTTTGGACGGCCCACGGATGCATAGATGCGGTTAGTTTCCATGGTTTGCTCCGGTCCGAGACAGAATTTCGACACCACCTCCCTTTTGTTCTCCGGATACACACTCTCCTTTGCTGGACGTGTATCGGGAGAACAGCGGGGAGGTGCTGCCGAAATTCTGTCTTGGATAGGAGCGAACCGTGGAAACTGACCTCATCTACGCATCCGCGGGTTGGATTAGGACCTATCCACACCTATTAGATGGTAGGCACACCGAGCAGATGCACCATGGTCATATTACTCGTCTCTTATATATGCATATGCCAGAGTATGGAAAACCGTGAGTGGATGTACACGGGCCACCCAAGTTTGACTCCAGAATGGATGAGTAAGACTAATGCTTTCTTGGAGCATGCTTTTGGTGAGGCAGCTAAAGGGTCGATTCGGATGCCGTGTCCCTGCCGCAAATGTGACAACCGTGTAAGAAAGAATAAGAAGGCCATGGGGGAAGATCTTTGCAAGTTTGGATTCACGCCAAACTATACCTGCTGGATCCACCATGGTGAAGCCGACTGTATTAGAGAGGAGGTGGTGAGACCACGCCTCGAGGCTTTTGATGGAGATGCCAGGGTAGCAGACTGGATGGATGACTTTCACGAGGCACGGTTTGGTGAAGGATTGGAGGATGACCCAGAGGAATCAGCAAAGGCGTACTATGCTATGCTGGATTCGGCCCAGAAGCCCCTTCACGAGAAGACAATGGTTTTGCAACTGGATGCCATTGGACGCCTAATGTCGTTCAAGTCGCTGTGTAGTATGAGTCGAGGCCACTTCGATGCTATGTTGGCAGTTTTTGGAACCCTGCTTCCGGAGGGTCACATGCTGCCGAAGAAATTGTACGAGTCACACAAACTTCTTCGTGCACTTAAAATGTCCTATGAGCACATTCATGCTTGTCCGAATGGGTGCGTCCTATTTAGGAAAGATCACGAGAAAGCAACACATTGTCCCAAGTGCAAGTCCTCTAGGTAACTGGAGGTCGACACTAGTGATGGCAAGAAGGAGCAGCTTGGTGTCCCCGCTAAGGTCCTACGGTACCTTCCTGTCATACCGAGGATCCAACGGCTGTACATGACAGAGGAGTCCGCGAAACAGATGACATGGCACAAATAAGGCAAAAGATACAGCCCTGACAAGATGGTACACCCATCGGATGGCGAAGCATGGACCCACTTCGATGGCATACATCGTCGTAAAGCTGAGGAGGCTCAGAACGTACGTGTGGCGCTTGCAACAGATGGGTTCAACCCCTATGGATTGCTGGCGGCCCCGTACACTTGTTGGCTCATGTTCGTGATCCCCCTCAATCTCCCCCCCGGCGTCATGTTTCAACCCAAGAACGTTTTCTTGTCGCTGATAATTCCTGGACACCTGGGGAACAAGATGGGAGTGTTCATGGAGCCTCTCATTGATGAATTGATCATTGCTTGGGAAGAGGGGGTACTGACATACGATCGAGTTACAAAGAAGAACTTCACTATACATGTGTGGTACCACTACTCCCTGCATGACTTCCTGGCGTATGGCTTATTCTGCACGTGATGTGTTCACGGGAAGTTCCCATGCCCAGTATGCAAGACAGCTGTGAGGTTCACTTGGCGGAAGAGGGGTGGCAAGTTCTCTTCGTTCAACTAGCATCATCAATTCCTCCCTCTTGAGCATGCATTCCGGCGAGACATCAAGAACTTCAGGAAAGGGGTTCAAGTTACCGACCCTGCGCTTCAAATGATGACTGGTGCCGAGGTCCGTGCTCAGATAGAGGCTCTCAAAGATGATAAAGAGAAAGGTGGTTTTATTGGATATGGGCAGGAACACCAGTGGACTCATAAATCCAGCTTGATTAGGCTCCCCTATTTGGATGACCTTCTGCTTCCACACAACATTGATGTAATGCACACAGAAAAGAATATCGCCGAGGCGTTTTGGGCTACACTCATGGACATCCCTGATAAGTCAAAGGACAACGTAAAGGCTAGGCTGGACCTGGCAGAGTTGTGTGATAGACCAAAGCAAGTGATGAAGCCTCCCGTGCAAGGCAAGAAATGGAAAAAGACTGAGGTCGATTTCGTATTGAAAAAGGACCAAAGGAAGGAGGCACTGCAGTGGATCCAGTCGCTAATGTTTCCCGATGGGCATGAGGCGAATTTGAGTAGGGGAGTGAACTTGTCCAGCATGCGAGTGTTGGGGATGAAGAGTCATGACTTCCACATATGGATTGAGAGGCTCCTTCCTACGCTGACTCGGGGATACGTCCACGAGCATGTGTGGCGCGTGCTGGCAGAGTTGAGCCTTTTCTTTCGCCAGCTTTGTGCCAAGGAGTTATCTCGGGACGTCATTGAAGACTTGGAGAAAGTGGCACCTCTGTTGATCTGCAAGTTGGAGAAGATCTTCCCACCTGGCTTCTTCCTAGCGATGCAGCATCTGATCTTGCACATACCGTACGAGGCACGAATGGGAGGTCCCGTGCAGTTCCGTTGGTGCTATACAATCGAGAGAAGTATAAAGATTCTTCGAAAAAAGTGTAGAAACAAAGCCAAAATTGAGGCTAGCATGGCGGAGGCATTCATTCTTGAGGAGGTGTCAAAGTTCACAACATCATACTATAATGATAGCCTTCCCAGCGTGCACAATCCTCCCCCTCGTTACCACGCCGAAGAGAGTTCATCGAACTTCAGCCTTTTCAAAGGTCAACTTGGAAAGGCAAGCGCACCAAGCACCAAGAGCTTAAGGCATGATGAGTGGCGCATTATCATGCTTTATGTGTTGTTGAACCTCGATGAAATGAAGCCTTATGTGCAGTAAGTTCTCAATGAGCTTGTTACATACTGCACCAACACCTTATGCTTTATCATGTATCCACCCCTTTGTCTCTTGTTTTTTCAGGGAATTTCTGAATACATACTAGACAGGGAATAGGGCTACTTCCCCTCAAGAGGAAGATAATCTTCTCAAATATGGTGTGCCTGATTTCATTTCCTGGTTCGACACAAAGGTACCGGGTTAATCCATTGCCTTTCCCACTTCGATCATAAGAGCGAGTAATGTAACGTTCTATCTTTCCTCACCTTGCAGGCCCGTAAAGATAGGGCAATGGATGCTGAGTTGAAAGGGCTAGCCAAAGGCTTCGCCTACAAGGTCAAGACATTCACCAACTATACTGTGAATGGCTATCGCTTTCACACAAGCCACTACGAGCGTAGTCGGCCCAATCGGAAAACCATAAATACCGGAGTTCGTACGCCCGGCACCGATGGGCACGACTACTACGGCATAGTAGAAGAAATATACCAGCTCAATTTTGAGTGCTGCAAAGCTCGTAATCCAGTCGTATTCAAATGCCATTGGTTCGATCCTAACGTCATGCGAACAACCCCTGAGATTGGACTAGTTGAAATTCGACAGGATTCTGTATATGAAGGAGACGATGTCTATATTGTGGCTCAACAGGCCACACAAGTTTATTATCTCCCTTGGGTGTGCCAAAAAGACCCCAATCTTATGGATTGGTACCTTATGCAAAGGGTATCGCCACGCGGTAGACTACCTGTCCCGAACGATGAGGATTACACACAGGAGTTCTACCAACCAGAGGGGTTAGAAGGAAGGTTTGACATAGATATGTTTTCGCTGATGGACATTGAAGTAGACAATAACATTGACCGAGGGGATGCAGAAGAGGAGGAGGGAGAAGAGGTGCAAGATGAGAAGGACTTACAAATGCTTGAAGGATTACAGTTAGACGATGACAATGATGAGAACGATGGAGATGAGGACGAGCGAGAAGATGAGCTAGTTGACAATATTGATAGTGAAGACGACGAGGGAGAAGAGGAGCTAGATGCAGAATATTTCTAATTCATGTAATACTATATTATTATTATTACAATTACTATTACTACTATGTTCAATTCATTTTGCATCTCTTTATAAGTACTTTTTAATTTAACATTGCTAATTGGTTTATTCTTTGAAATTGCAGGCACTCGACAAAATGCCGGGCGGAAGGCAGGGCCGTCGACAGGTCAACTCCGTCTACATGAGGGACCGCTCACCAGCCCCAGCTGAGAAGGAGCCTGTGTCGGAGCCGGCACCGACGAGGTCGAGGACAGGCCACCGTCCGAGGAGGCGCTTGGAGCGGACTCCCACCCCGTCGGCCGACGAGGATGACCAGGGGGTGGACCTCAAGCCAGGAGGGGGTCACACCTCCCCTGAGTCGCCGGACCACGAGGAGGAGGGGCCCTCGACAAAAGAGGGCTCCACTTCCACTGCTTCTGGCTCTACCTCCTCGGGAGTGTACTTGCGCGGGCCCTCAAGGCTCCCGGCGCGGCCGATCCCACATCACCAGCGCCCGGTGATTCGACCCCAGGGCGACGAGTACGTATCATTTCATTACTGTTTCATATGACATGCATTTTCTTAACGACTAACAATTGTTCTTAATGACTCTTGCAGCAACTGGAAAGTTGTGTTCGGGAAGGGCCGCCATGTCAATGGCACGTTGTCCCTTCTGATCCGGCAGCACTTCCCTGGGATGGTCACCTACGCTGGTGGTGCTCCTTCGCCACCCTAGACGTGGGAGCACTTCCAGGCCGCCGAGGACAGTGAGCACGGCACCGTTGCGGCGCGGATCAAGGCCGAGTTCTGGATGAGTCTACGTGACACTAATTTCATCTTTACTATGTATTCATTGGTCGCTCTAAAAAAATCAAAAATTACATGACGTATGCATGCAGGACTTCTACAGGTGCGACGTTGGGTTTGAGGCCCAGGCAGTGCGCGTGCAGGACAAGGCCTGCAGGTCCCGCCTCTCGGACCTGTACTACGAGACGCGGTTCCAGTGCATCATCAACTACCACGCCGACGTCCTTGACAGGTGGTGAGGAAGCGCGAAGCCAGGAGCATGACGCTCACGAGGGAGCAGTACCTCTCGGTAAGAAGTACTTTCATGGACAGTAGGTTGGCTTTATTTCATCTTTTGACAGTTCAATAACTCTATGGCATGCAGCAATGTCCTAATTGGTGCGCCTGTCACCGCCTCTGCTGGGAGGCAATTGTGGACCGGTGGCTCTCGGCCGAGTGGGCGGAGAAGCACCAGGTCCGCCGTGACTGCCGCCTGCAGATGGGTGGGCCGGCACACCACCAAGGCAACCTCAGCTTCAGCACATACGCCAGGACATGGGTAAACTTCTTTGTGCTACCATCTTTATTTTTATATCCTAAGACTCAATTATCACTACTTGTAATCGTCTTTGTGTTTTCCTCGCAGTCTCAGGCGCACCAGGGCCAGGAATGCAACGACTTCATGGCGTTCGCCTTGGCACACAAGGGCAAGGCGACGGCCCCGAACGTCACCTACAACCCGGTGGACGGCCCCGAGGCGTACACCAACCCGAGCGTCCACAGCAAGCTTACCGAGTACACCTCGGCGGCACGCCAGCGCCATGGGGAGGACTACAATCCGATTCGGCAGCCCCTGGACACAGACCTCGTGATGAGGCTGGGAGGAGGGAAGCAGCACGGCCGGTACTGGATGGCGGATAGCACAGTTGACTCCTCCTCTGTTGCCAGCTTCGCCGATATTCGAGCCAGGAGCACGGACTCCTCCCTCCCCATACGCCCTCGGCAGCCGAGCTCACTGCAGCAGATGGCAGAGCTCCAGGTTACTACTCACAAACTCGTCGTCCATTGCTTTTACACATGTACCTTACCTTTGCGTTGTTTAATCCGTGCGGTTAGAATGTCACAGGAGAACATGCGGCAGTTGCAGGCCCAGCAGGCGGTACAGGCGGAGGCCCAACGCCAAGCGATGGAGGCCCAGGCGGAGGCCTATCGGCTGGAGATGGCGTCTGTGCAAGCACAGAGGGCGGCCGAGCAGCAGAGGTTGCAGGACATGTTCACCTTCATGGCGAGCCTGCAGACCTTGCCAGGTGTGGTCATGCCTCCGTGGCTGCTCGCACTAGTTGCGCCTCCTCCTTCTGTTTTAGGGACTCCGGTTAGTATGTTAAGGTGTTGATTCCTTTAGCCTTTTGGTCCAATCATCCATACTCATGATTCTCGCTTCTCCTTTATGCAGCCACAGTCGGTGGGTAGTGCCCCGTCTGTGGACAGTGGCCCGTCTCCACAGGGTGGCCCGTCTCCATCATCCGTATGGCCAACTGCCCCTCCACAGACCGAGCAGTTTCCACAGTGGTCAGGACCAGGATGGCAGCAGTAAGTACCGCTCTGCATGTTCTTCGGACTTGTTCAAAACCCAGACTTTGTGTTTGTGATGCACTAGAGACATATTTATATGTATGTGATGGATTATGGATTATATACGATGGATTGTGGATGATATTTGTGTGATGCACGATGGATGGATGATATATGTGAATTTCGTGGATTATAGATGATTTGGATGATGAATGTGATATATTATGCTCTGTGTGTGATGATGTATATAATATATATGTGATATGTCTCTCTGTTTTGATGGAAAGCAAAAAACAAAAAAAACAAAATTTTGACCTCTTTGCCGAGTGTAACACTCGGTAAAGGCTTCTTTGCCGAGTGCCATGGTCAAGATACTCGGCAAACCTGGGGAACCTGACAGCTGGTTTCCCAGATTTGCCGAGTGCCTTTGCCATGACACTCGGCAAAGATTTTTTTTAAAAAAAACAAAAATTCTTTGTCGAGTGCCGTGGCTGGAGCACTCGGCAAAGGGTTTTTAAAAAAACAGCCGGCTGAATTTCTTTGCCGAGTGCTGACCTGGCACTCGGCAAAGAATTATATTAAAAAAAATAAAAAAATCTTTGCCGAGTGCCCGGTCAACCGACACTCGGCAAAGCAGCCGTCAAAGTAGACGGTTCCGACTTAGTTTGCCTTGTGCTGACCTGGCATTGAGCAAAGCCTTTGCCGGGTGCCCGATATTTGGCACTCGGTAAAGAAGTCTTTACCGAGAAAACCTTTGCCGAGTGCCCTTTGCCGAGTGCGGCACTCGGCAAAGCCTTTGCCGAGTGTCCTAGGCACTCGGCAAAGAACCCGCATCCTGTAGTGTATAACCTTATTTGTTATTATTTATGCTTCAATCTGCTGATTACTCCTAAAACTATACGGACGAGCTTGTTTAGCCTCTCATGAGGTTAATTCCTGATTGTTGTCTCTTGGTCTCTATTTACATCTATTTAGGCACACATTTAAAAAAACATAACTCACCTTATCAAGGTAGGAGTATATTACAACAACGAATAGTTGCTTTCTCTGAACATTGTATAGATAGCATATCCCTATCAGAGTACCATGTTTGCTTTAGCTTATCAGCCAGAATCAGCTCTACTTTTCAGCAATAAAACCGTATTTTTCTCTCACAACAAATCAGCCACAACCACAATAAATCTCGTGACCAGAGCGACTATTCTGATCTTCAATAACTATTTAGCATGTTTACAAAATTACTAGATGCCTAGAGTGCACGACATATGCATTGTGATATGTGGCAGTGATAACATGTGCGAGCCAGTGTCTCTACATACGAAGCTTCATATTTCAATTTCAACATTTTCATAATAAATATATAACTAAATTAGTTTTGCCAACCATATGATTAGAGGTTAGAAACAAATAAATTGTCTCAATCCTATGATTAGAGAAGATGATATGGTAGCATCAATATACAACATTCTATCGCAACAAGTACATGAAAATATAGTGGCCATCTTGTCCATCTTCAGTAATGGTGTGTGTGAAGCGTCTAAACTCTCTATAATTGTTCACCAACTATACTTCATTATAGTGACTAATCAACACACCCTCCTCCAACTATACTTCTCACTATAGTCACTAATCAACACACCCTCCTCACCTCCCAAATATGGCAAATGAAAAAAAAAAACATGAGAATCAAAGTAAATTGGCTGCCTAAATTAAATCAAAATGAAAATTGAACCCATACAAATGCTTAGACAGAAAAGACCATCAGAGGTGCAAAAACTAACTATGATGGCTAGGTTCTACTCCAGTCACCAGGCCAAACAGTCTAGGCACATGGAAAATTCTATATCCCTCTATGACCATTTCTGATTAACATGTATGACAACAACAATTTCTTAAATTCAAGATGACTCCATCTGTGCTTGCTAGAAATCTGACTAGTGAAGCGTAGTTCCTAGCACGAGTCATGGAAAACAAAGCTACTATGTTGATCTAAAAAAAATCCACTACCCCTCCCCCTCCCCTAATCAGTGAACACTTTCGAGGGCACATTGGATTCTGTAACAAATGATATGAATGCACACCGCTTTGACACGGATATATCACAAACTTGGTATGATCATCCATGGAGCAAGTAATTAGTTAGTAATACCCACATAGATCATCACTCACATCCCATGGAGGCATGAAGCATCAACAAGACTTTGATCCCCAACCTAGAGCATCGAAACTAAGAGAGATCAGGGACAACAACACAATAACTACTATTATCTATTAATATAAGTAGAAAGTAATTAATGAAACAAAAGAAAGAAATCACATTTGTTTACTTCAAAGGTAATGTTTCTACACCTTACCAGGATCCAGAGTATGACTCTCCTAGTGAAAGAGTACTGCAAGAACACGCACAAACTATGCAAACTCAAATCTACCCCTAGGGATAAGGGGTAATTACAAGCAAGCATCTCTCCTCTCTCCTACCACTCTACCTTATTTATTCCTCTTTGTTCTTGAGGTTGTACCTTGCAAATCGATCAGTCACGGAGTAGATCTCGGTGATCGAGCGATAACGCTTTGGCCTCCTCTGGCTTCCTGACACCTCTTTCTTGTCCTCTTCCTCGCCCTCTTCCTCATCTCCATCACCATCGGCACTGGGGTTGCAGGGAAAGATTAGCTCACGAGCAAGGGGCTGAGTGTTCACTGAACGAGGGGATGAGGGCCCCAAGGCAATGGAGGCCGCATCACGCTCTCCCATGGATGTGATGCTCTCACTCAGCCCTGCGAGGACCTCCGCCATGGAGATCTCATCAGCCGTGAAGTCCTCAAGAGCTAGCGGCTGTCCCCTGGGACATCGCGACGTTGGTCAGTTGCTGTTGCTGTGGGGTTTTCATGAGTGTTTTGTCTGGATTTGAGGGATAGAATGGATGCAGGTTGGCTATTTCTGCCCGCCTCCCCGATCGGCCTCACTTTTCTCTCTTCGGCTATCTAACCTTCGAAATAATTTCCCTTTTCTTTCCCCTACTACCTTTTTAACCCTCATCTACCATATTTTTAGAGTATGGTGATATGGCATGGTTCATGCATTTCCTTTTCTTTAATAGTCTAGCTCGCCCAAATCCTAACCAGTCTGGTCCGAGTTGCCCAACCACGGAAAATGGCTATTGTGTTGAGGCAAACGAATTACTGGTTTCAAAATTTTACGGCCGTGGTCACTAGTAGAAAATTTTTCATCATTGGCCACATTATTGTAAATTGAAGCTTTGGTTACCTATCTAACACACAATTTCGGGACTTTCAACTTTGGCTAGAGAAAGGCCACAGTGCCACCCGATCTCAGGTTACAAACCTCAGCCAACAGTCATATATTTTATATCGTATGACTCTCGAGGCGATTGTTGGTAATGAAAATCTCTTGGACACTATATGCTAATGTTTGTAGATCATCTTTGGATGCAAAGTATTTTTAGGCTTTTTAGAAAATTATCCATGGTTTTGTAACACACACGAGCTAGCACTACTGTAAATATGACTTTCACCGACACAAAAAAATATTAATTTTCCTATTGGTGGGCGACTTCTAACGACAGCGATAGAATTCTAGACCTCATGGCTAATAATTTCCCTGTCGACGCCGTACCGCGAATAAATGGTGCACGAACAATTAAAAAAATCACCCACCGGTAGAAATTAATTCCCTAATTTTTCTATCGTTATTTGCTATTTCTGTCCGTTTTCCACCAACAGAAAAAATCGAGCCTCCTATAGTGTGGCTCACATGCATAATCTTTTTGTTTACGCGAAGAAACTACTACATGTCACACGGCATCATGCGAATGTATATATGCTTGCGTGAACTGCCTAACCTTTCTTCATTTGCTTTCATTACAAAGATTGGGAAGTTAGTTTATTCAGTTGACCAGTAACCATAGAATAATCATTCGATCCGGCAACGATACTATAATATACGTACGTGCTAAAGTATCTCTGTAAATCTATCTTTTCTTCATAACCACACGATGATGATTTGATGACGATGACAAACAACCTTTAAAGCCAGCAATCGCTTCTCCGATACATGAACTTCATTTGACTTTTCATTCTGAGTTCCTCCCGTGTGGATTTCTTGAGATTGAGAAGAGATAGGTCGTTATGTCATCCTTCCGTTCTATGGAGTTCCTATATACGTGTGTCCTGTTGTCATGAATAGATTAGCTTGCCGAACTGAACATCCCTTATAGGCTAGGCCACCGAGTTTTCCCATCCACACACGCGTCACGAAGGACTGCTGCTGCTGGGGTTCCATATCTGAATATATATATCTACGCGTGAAGACTTTCGGTGCGAACTGCCATTTCCAGACGTCGTTTATACCTGAAATGGTCGGCAACTAGGAGATATTAGGTGCAGGAGCGGCAAACCCCATCTGCTCATCATCGTATAACAAGCAAGCTAGTAACTGAGGTGACACCCATTCCGTTGCTTTAATTTACAGAATACCAAACATGCGTTTCAGTGGGCACAGCTCTTCCACATGAACTTAGAAAAAAATAGTGTGTATGAAGCGGCTTATGTGTCTTTTCCATTTCCACTTTAAAATCAGTCACACCGAAAAATTTTCGTCGGTGGGGGTAATATATAAGTTCTTTTGTCAACATGCAAATGCATGGATACGCTAAATAAAGACCTGAAGGCAAAGTATTGAATTAGACTGAATTTTGTGCAATGAATTATGGGCCATTCATTATTCTGTGGCTGGCTGGGTGCGCATGTGCACAGTAGAAAATGTGTGATTAGCACAGGACTTATTATTGCCTCAAAGAACTGCGCACCAGCGTATCATTCTCTAGTCGTCTAGTGGGTTCATGAAGATAACCATCGATCCCTTCGAAAGTGACAATAGTAAGCAACTTGTCTTTTCTATTCTAGACCTGTTTGGTTGGAAGAACATTTTCAACACCTGATCAGACTACCTAAATTAGGTTGCCACATATTTTTTTTTTACTAATCAAATTTTGCTCCCGACTCCAACAATATTACCTAAAACAAGCTACCTAAGCTCGTGCCAATAAAGAATAACAGACATGTCTCACGTGTCATTTTCTCTTTTGTCTTCTTCTCCATAGATGAAGTCGTCACCGGAGGAGAGGAGTAGGGGCATGTAGGGCTAGTGGACGCCAGTGGAGGTTGCGTCCGCCGTCGTGGATGTCGAATTTGTTCCCGGCCTGCGCATGGAGGCCTGACTTGCTATGGCCACCGTCGTGGAGAGAAGAGAGAGTAGCCGCCGCGAGTCATGGCCACTCACGCCGCCAGGGCCGAGCTTGTCGATGGGAGGGAATTGTGGCCACCAGTGGGAGGCCAGTGGGAGGGAGCTGGGGTCGCCGGTGGAAAATAGATCTGTTCGCGACGGAGGGAGCAGGGATAGGCGATGTCGGGCAAGGGAGAAGCCACAGGGAGCAGTCGCTCGCCGCATGTGGGGAGAAGCGCCACGAGCATGGATATGAGAGGGAGTAGTGGGGACGGAGATGGGATGAAACGGTCGGGCGCGGGCGTGGGCATGGAAACAACAAAGGAGAAGAATAGGTAACCATGTGTTTGGGCCAACAATAGGTAGTGGGAGGGAGGATTTGGGGAGCCAAATCTATTGGTTCAAATATGTAGCTTGTTGGATGAGGGTTTTTTGGCCTCCACTATTTAAATTGAGAATATATAGCCTGTTTATATAGTGAGTTGGAGTTGCTCTAAGGAAACCAAGAAGAATTAAAATTTAATAGTCGAAGAAGAAGCCTACTTTGTTGTTTCTCGGACGTGCATTAGCTTTACTCCTTCACACAAGTCTGAACAGCAGCTCGTGTGCATGCATAATAAAAATGCCGCAACTAACGTAGTGCCTGGATACCACGACTTGATCAAGTAGTATTAACGTAGTGCCCGGAGACTACGACTTGATCAAGTAGTATTATCTCCGCTAGCCATCGTTGCCAATTCAAAGCAGACGCCAGACGGTCTAGTTAAATTTTATAATCTCTGATTTACGATCTTCGTCGAGCTGTGCTTCGAAAGCTAAAAATAACAGCCGGCGGAAAATGCCGCTTCGAAACACGTTCCAGCAGTCGCCGGAAAACGTAGCGGCCAGCCGGCCACCCACAGCACACCACACCACACCTCCATGCTTAGCCTGCTTGTGCTTGTGCTTCGCCGGAAAATGAAGCTTGAAGCGAAGTTAGCTCGTAGGAGTCGTAGCTGCGGCGAGCCTGGAACGTCGCCGACCTCGAAGGGTTCAAATTTGCAAACGGCGACACGTACGGATGCCCAGGGAACATTTCGGCCAGGACAAGGGGATTGAAAATTCAAATTGAGAGCCCAGGTCGCACCACACACAAGACCACAATGGTAGCTTGGGAGGATTACGATTTCGGGATCTGGGAATAAATAGCACGGTTCGGATCCAAATTTCGAATTCAAAACGTAGCAGCAGCAGCAGCACGAGCAACTTTCTGTACAAGCTAGCTTCACTTTCTCGTCTTGTTCCCCTTCTCCCCTCTGTTGTGGCCGAGAACTTTCAAAAGCAAAACGACTGACATTGCAAAACAGACCCTACTAATCTTCGATAATTTACACAAAAGCCCTTCCCTCCGATCTCCTACCTTCATCCTCCTCCGTCCGTCTCCCTCTAGATCCTAGAAGCCTAGTAGAAGCACTACTGATCTCCGTCGTACCTGGTCGTCGTCCCCGCCTCCGGCTCGTGACCCCGCTTCCTCTTCCTGGCGGCGTTGCCCGCGCCGGCGCCGGTCACTGGCCTCGTGGCGGCGTAGACGTCGGACAGGAGGCGGTACCTCTTCCTGGCCCTCCTGTCCAGCTCCATCTCCATCGTGCCCAGCCGGAGACCGGCCACCTCCTCTCGCTCCTCCTCCCACGCCGCGGCGCCCGCCGCGCACGTGTTCACCGACCGCGGCGACTCCGACTCCGCCGCCTCGTCCCCTCCTCCGCCACCGCTGCCGCTGAGCTGCACGAGCTGGTCCGCCACCGCCAGCTCCGCCTCCGTGAACAGGCCCCCGAGCGCGAGCCCGGGACCGATCTCCCACCCGCCCGCGAGCGACGCGCAAGCCACCACGGCCATGGCTGCCTGCGAGTCTGCGACTGCGGGCTGCGGCTGCTCTCGTTGGTTGGCTTCGTGGAGGAGGGAATCCGAAATTATGGGTGTTGGCTGGGCCGATCTGCAAGAACTGGTTTCAGGCGAACCTCGCGGGCTTTATATTAGCTGAACGAAACCGACTCGCACGGTCGGTCACGCCGCCGGGTGCGGTGCCGCCGAGGTTGGCCCGTTGGTGCCGCTGGCGTGCGGGCCCGGGTCCCATGCTCCGGGTGGGGACGGACGTGGGGTGCGGGGTCACCTGACCGTTGGGTGGGAGTGGACCGGCTGCCAACGGGAGGGGGAGGCTAACGCGTAGCGTGCGGCGCAGCGGTCGCGGCTCGCGGTAGACGTGTGCCGGCGTGCCGCGACGGGATCTGGCACGAGCACGACCAAAGGCAGGTGGACGCGCGGGGCAACCATTCCATTGGTGACAAAAAAAAAAAAACCTACCACGCTAAGTTAGTTAGTACGTAACAGTTTTTTTTGGTAACTATTTGATTTACTATCATAGCTATGGGCTATGGCAATATACATTTTTAGCACTCTGTTCTGCATATCCTAGACATAAAATTTATCTTCTTCAGTAACGGTTTAGTTCACCGTTTCGATTTTGGTCGTCACATTTTCTGTGGCAACCATAGGTTACCAAAGTTTAGGCATGATAAGTTTTGATCGCCAACTAAACATGCCCAGTTAATTATTAGGAACGTATGCTATGGAAACCAAACTCATGTGCAAACTATGGAAACTCTAATCAAGGCCACACAAATCTAATCCGATGGCTACAGGTAGGGGGAGGGGTTTAAGTGCTAAAATAACCCACCTTTAGGATGAGATGAGTGGGAGATTTAAGTGCTAAAATAACCATCCTCACCTATAGCCACCGGATTAGATTTGTGTGACCTTAATTAGAGTTTCCACAGTTTGCACAAGAGGCTGGTTTCTATATCATACGTTCCCTTAGTTGTTTGATTGCTTCAATTTTAATGTGTTTGCCTAAGTGTTGTAGAAATGTAACTGGAAATTTAATGTTTGTTTTGTGAAATAAGCTGGAATTAAACCCACATTTGACCGGGCTCCTTCATCGATTTCAGTAATCATTTTATGTTAAGTAGGTAAAATAGTAAAACCTTCTCTCATAAAGGCTACTCCCTCCGTCCTTTAAAAAATGACGTCCGAGAAGTGTGTTTGTGAGGGAAATATGGTTTTTCTAAGGACAGTTTTTAAAGGACAGAGCGAGTAGGGGTGAGATGGAGCTAAGACCATTGGCTTCACATCGATTAAATGGACATCCGAGGAGGGAGGCCAGTCTTGCCCCTGTTGGGCGATGGGCGCACAAGGCACAATGGCCACCGAGGCACACCGGAGTAGGGCGCAGTAGGGAGGGTTGCGTGAGCTACTGGCATGGGGGGCTCGACCATCGATGAGCGTGGTGCGGGCTGCTACCGAGGAGGCTGGAGGTGTGCAGTTTTATGGAGTAGGAAGGAGAAAAAAAAGGTATTGCAAACTTTTCATCCTTTTGCCTACCATAAAAAGTTGTTTGCCAAATGGAGTAGTATTAGAAGGGCTTTAGCTCCATTAGAAGAGCCGTTCATAGAGCTCAAGCCAAAAAAAAAAATTACTTTACTAAGATAATCTCCAATAATAGGAGGCAAAACAAGAGACCCATTAAAGGATTTGCCTAGTGCACAGTCGAACCACGGACGACTCAAAACTCACGGGTTCCAACAGCAAAGGCATCCTATCGAGACCCATTGCATCGCCCCCATCCCGCCGCCGTAGGAGACTGCTCGCATCCATCCTCCTTGCCGGCGCCCGGGCGGGGCGGAGCTCGCCCGCGCACTCACCGGCGCCCCGGCGGGGCGGAGCGCGCGCGCTCGCCGGCGTCCAGGCGGGGCGGAACCCGCGAGCTTGCCGTCGGCCTGGCGGGGCGGAGCGCGCCCACACACTCGTCGGCGGCCAGGAGGGGCGGAACCCGCGAGCTCGCCGGCGGCCAGGCGGGGGGCGGAGCTCACCAGTGAGGAGGCGGGTCGGGGAGGAGCCCGTGCCCTCGCCGGCGACAGAGTCGGGGCTTCTTCGTTGACTCCGGCAACTCCGGTGAGTCCGCTCCTCTCTCCTCGCGGCCGCGCTCCTCACGGTGCCCTCTCGGCGGCATGGGTGCGGGCGGGCCCGGCCCCTCCTCTCTCCTCGCTCTGGCCGGCGACGCAGACACGGGGCGGTGCTCCTGTCCAGCCATGCGGACGCGGTGCGGCGGTCCTTCCCGGCGACCAGCTCTGGCCGTGACCACCGCGTCGTTGAGTTCCAAGGAAGATGGTGGGCCCCCCCGGAGACGCAGATGCACCGAGCGAGACCCATGTTTGGGTTGCGAAGAAGAGCGCACCCAAAATGCCTCACGGCACTGCCTATGCTGTTGGAGGCCGTTTCCAACACCCAAAAACACTGTGCCGAACCCAAAATGGGTTTAGGTCACCGTATGCGTTCGTTGTTGGAGTCAGTCTAAGAAGTGGAATCATGCCAAATAGAACTTAAGTGTTTTGAATGCATAAATGAACTTGTCAATTATGTTACGTACTTAATTAGAACTAAATAAATGTTTACCCAAAAAAACATTGCTTTCTATTGCAACAAACAACCGCCGCTGCAGTAATTGTGGCTGCCGGTCTCCTCACAGAGCCGCTACTGGACACAGATTCAGTAATGTTGCTCAAGGAAGTCACGTTGTAACTTTCGCATGTATATCCACCACTCAAGGAAGATCCAATGGTTCACAACCTTTCAGCAGTCGAAGCATCGCGCGTCCAGGCCGGAAGCACCTTGTTGGAGCCGCGCGCGCCCAGGCTAGAGACACCTTGCCGGAGCTGCGTGCGCCCAGGCCGGAGGCACCTCGCCGGAGCCGCACGCGCCCAGGCCACCGCGCAGCAGCGCCGGAGGCACCTCGCCGGAGCCACGCGCACCTAGGCCGGAGGTAGCTCGCCGGAGCCGCGTGCGCCCAGGCCGGAGGCACCTCGCCGGAGCTGCACGCGCCCAGACCGGAGGCAGCTCGCCGGAGCCGCGCGCCAGCACCGGACGCACCTCGCCGGAGCCGCGCGCACCCAGGCCGGAGGCAGCTCGCCGGAGCCGCACGCTCCCAGGCCGCCGCGCGGCAGCGCCGGAGGCACCTCACCGGAGCCGCGTGCACCCAGGCCGGAGGCAGCTCGCCGGAGCCGCGTGCGCCCAGGCCGGAGGCACCTCGCCGCAGCCGCAAGCGTCCAGGCCACTGCACGGCAGCGCCGGAGGCACCTCGCCGGAGCACCGACGCGCTCCCTGGTCGGCGGGCCAGCATCGTCGCCGCACGGACGCGCTCCCTGGATGCGCTCCCCGGCAGTACGCGGCGACGCTGCGCTCGGGATTCAGGAAGGAGGCACAGGCACGGGAAGGAGGAACGTCTTCGTCGTCGCCGTCGCCTGCTGTTATGACAGCGACCGCACCCACGATAAGCCGCCGCCGCCAGACGTGCTGCATCTGTGTCTGAAAAAGAGGAAAATTCAGAAGCGGTCTTTCAACTTGACACAAGGTGTTATTTAGGACCCCGAATTTTTAAAGTGATATCTGTGGGTCTGTAAACTTAATAAAGTGTATCATTTAGATCCCAAACTTTTAAGGTGATCATCACATGTCCCTAAAATTGACAGAAAGTGTCATCCAGGTCCCAAATACTGTAGCAAATTTGGGAAAAAATTTTAAAAAAGAAAAATCTAATTTTGGAAACTGTACCTACAATTATAGAATATTTTAAAAATTATATGTTTTCCATACGATCTCGGATGAAGATAATTTTTATATAAAAATTGTAGCTCTTGACAAGATCTATAACTTTTTAGTTTTAAATTTTTTAATTTAAGGTCTTTAAAATGCTCAAAAAATTAAATAAATTTTCCGTAGTATAATAATCGAGTACAAACGCTTGTCGTTTTAAAAAAAATCATATCTTTATTATATGCTATCATATAGAGATACTTTCTATATGAAAGTTGTAGCACTCGAGGAGATCTACAACTTTCTCGTTTTAAGTTTTTTAATTTGAGACGGTTAAGATACTCAAAGAAATTAAATAAATTTTTAGTATATAATAATCGCGTATAAGCGTTTGTCGTTTTCAAAAAATCATATATTTCCTATATGCTATCAAATGGAGATACTTTCTATATGAAAGTTGTAGCGCTCGAGAAGATATAAAACTTTCTAGTTTTAAGGTTTTTTAGTTTGAGATCGTTAATATGGTAAAAAATTAAACAAAATATAAAATCACTATGCATGAACAAAAACTGGCGGTTTAATTTTTTTTATAATCTTAACGACCTCAAATTTAAAAACTTAAAACTAGCAAGTTGTAGATCTTATTGATCACTACAACTTTTATATAGTAAGTATCTCCATTTGATAGCATATAAAAAAGATACAATTTTTTCAAGGCGACAAGCGCTTGTACGTGATTAATATACTTCTGAAAATTTAGTTAATTTTTTTGAACATCTTAATCACCTCAAATTAAAAAACTCAAAACTAAAAAGTTGTAGACCTCCTCGAGCGCTACAACTTTCATATAGAAAGTATCTCAATATGATATCATATAATAAAGATATGATTTTTTCAAGACGACAAACGCTTGTATGTGATTATTATATTGCGTAAATTTATTTAATTTTTTTGAGTATTTTAACGACCTCAAATAAAAAACTCAAAACTAAAAAGCTGTAGATCTCGTCGAGAGCTACAATTTTTATATAAAAATTATCTTCATCTGAGATTGTATGGAAAATATATAATTTTTAAATATTCTACAATTATAGCTACAGTACGTAAAATCAAAATTTTCTTTTTAAAATATTTTCCGAAATTTGCTACAGTATTTGGGACCTGGATGACACCTTTTGTCAAGTTTAGGGACATGTAGTGATCACCTTGAAAGTTTGGAACCTAAATGACATATTTTGCCAAGTTTAGAGACTCACAGATATCGGTTTGAAAGTTTGGGATCTAACTGACACTTTATGACAATTTAAAGGACCGCTGGTAAATTTTCCTCTCGGAAAAATCAGCGTTGCTGACTGAGGGAAAGTTACGTTGTAACTTTATAGAGTAAAGTCACTGAATCTCAATCCGCCGCTACTACTATAGCAAGGGGGTTGCAGCCGCAGCTCCAGCAGCTATTTGCTGCAGACGAATAGGGCCATTCTAAACATATCTCAAAATAAAAAAACAAAATATTTGTTTGTAGAGGGCAATATCTAGGCGTATACAGTTTGATAACTCCATTTATCAAACTATAGTTCAATTAACTATAGTTTCTCCGTGACAAAGAAACCATCAATAAAAATGGTGGAATGTTGGGTTCATGAACACTAATTTGGAGTGAAAGTCCATGCATTTATGTGTGTATTTAGGGCATGTATGGTTCGAGGGACAGGGATGTTCGATGTCCCACTCCTGAAGGTGTTTGGCTCGAAGTCGTCTGGGGGCAGGACGATCCTAGTAGAGAATATGCCTTCAGGATTGAGGACGCCTCTGCCCCTAGAAATTGGGCAGACAAAGTCGAGGGAGGTGGGACAAGTATTGCTAGGAGGGTCCACCGTTGAGGAAGAATAGGAGCCTCGCTCAAGTTCAGGTCTAGCCTGCCGCCATCGCAAGAGCACGAGCTCCGCACGTTGGTCCTCCCAGCGTCACGTGAGCTCCGGGGCACGGGACAGAGGAGCGCAGGGATCTCCGTTGGCCAGTCCTCCCTCTTGTTGCTGTCACGCACGGGGCTAGGTGGTCGAGCTCCACTCACGGCTCCGGAGGGCAAGCTCCATGCGGGGAAGCACCGCTCCTGGCACTGGTTCGCAGCCGTATGGGCGAGTGTCTCTCCTGGCTTCGACATGCTGCAAGCAGGAGTCGCGGGGTGGCGAGCTGGCCAGCAGGAGATGCAGGCTAGCATGGGGGTGGTGTGATATGATGTGAGCACATATGACGTCATTCGGGGAAAGAGAGAAGGAAAAGGAAGAAAAAGAAAAAAAGAAAAAAAAAATAATAAGTAGGTCTCATGTGTTAGTAGCATATCCTACTTCTCATGTCTCCGGACCAAATAGAAAATGGGTTCATTTGATCCCTCCTAAGCCAAACAGAAAATGAGATAGTCCTGTTCCACGAATAGAGACAGGATCATCTCACCCCACCTTGTCTTCCAACCAAACGCTACTTTACATGACAAAGATTGAAAGATGAAAACCAAGTCTTTGACCATTAGACAAAGATCCGGTTTCTATTATGATCATATGAAGACCGTGTTTTGTTAGCTTTGTAAAATATGTGTTGTTAATCAATTACTAGTAAATAGACATTGCATTTGCACAAACATAGACTCTCATCTATACAATTACAACACTCACCTCTACATATGAAGCATGTGTACACATCTTAGCCCTATGAGCATCTCTGGAAAATTGACGAAGTCATCATAGATGCCTCACGCTGTTTATGAACTTTGTTAATTACTAGTTGTTAGTAAAAAACAAGTTACTTGACTCTTGCTAATCACAATGTTATCTACTAATAATTTATGCATTGATGAGTTTAACTAGTGCTTCATTCCAAGTTACTATATCTTAGTATCAGGGATATATAGATACTAAGATTGCAAACATTGTACAACCACAATCAACTCTCCTTTGAACATCATATCCAATCATCATAAAAGTCATTTTCTTTTGTGCACTTCCTAAGTTATATAGTGCTCAAAATAATACTACTCACCTGCCCATGGTCTGTGGATGGTATAAAATATAGGGTTACATTGAAAATAATCTTGAACAATAACTCCCGTAACATTTGAAATTTTTTATTTCAATGGTCCTACATTATCCATATACATAGACTAATTTGTGGCACTCAGTTGGAGTTATAATAAAAAAACACAGAGACTAGAATAGTTTAAAATGCACCAGAAAGAAATTAATATGCTTAATCATATTATGAGAATAAATTAGGCTACAACCTTTCATCAGTGTAGCTGCATGAGACTCTTGTTCTTCTTCACTGGTGTACGCACAAAACATAATAATTAATTCTTAGTTGTTATCATTTATTCTTCAATATGCTGATTAATCATAAAACTACAGGGGTGAGCTTGTTTAGCCCCTCATGAATTTAATTCCTAATTGTTGTATCCTAGTCTCTATTTACATCTATTTAGTCACACATTTAAAACCTAAATACTCATCTTATCAAGGTAGGAGTATATTAGAACCATAGATGGTTGCTTTCTGTACACATTATATAGACCTAGCATATCACTACCACAGTATCATAAAGTTCATAATCTCTTCCAATCCTCAATAGCTATTTAGCATGTTTACAAAAATACTGCATGCTTGCAGTGCACGACATATGCACTATGGCAGTGATGACATGTTTGGGCCTATGTGTTTCTACATATGAAGCTTCATATTTCAATTTCAACACTTTCTTAATAAATATATAGCTAAAGTAGTTATGCCAACCCATTGTTCTTTAGAGTTTAGAAACAAATCAAGTGCCGCCAACTATACCTCAATATAGTGACTAATCAACACACACTCCCCTCCTCCCATTTATGGTGAATGAAAACAAAACATGAGAATGAAAGTAAATTGGTCCCAAATTAAATTAAAATGAAAATTGAACCCAATGCTTAAATAGAAAAACCATCGAAGTTGTAAAAATAAATATGATGGTTCTACTTCAATCACCAGAAAGTCTACGCTCATGGAAAATTTTATATCACTATATGACCATTTCTGGTTAATTATGACAACAACAATTTCTTTAAATCAAGATGATTCCATCCGTGCTAGCTTCAAAACCGACTAGTGAAGCACAATTCCTAGCACGAGTCATGCAAAACAAAGCTATATTGTTGATCTAATCCACTACACCTCCCCGTCTCTTGATCAACGGACACTTTTGAGTGTATATTGGAATGTATAACAAACTATATGCACATGCACTGCTTCGACATGGACACATCACAAACTTCTTGTGATCATCCATGGAGCACTAATCAGTTAGTAATATCCACATAGATCATCACTCACATCCAATGGAGGCATGAAGCATCAACAAGATTTTGATCCCCGACCTAGAGCATCGGAACTAAGAGAGATCAGAGCGAAACATACAGGAATTACTATGACCTATTAATATAAGTAGAAAGTAATTACTGAATCAAAAGAAAGCAACCCCATTGGTCTATTATAAAGGGAAAGTTTCTACACCCTACCAGGATCCAGAGTACGACTTTACTAGTGAGAGAGCACGGCAAGAACAACCATAAACTGTGCAAACTCCAATCTACCCCCTATTGATAGGGGGTAATTAAAAGCAAACACCACTTCTCTCTCCTAGTTCTACCTTGTTTATTCCTTCTTGGTCATGAAGTTGTACCTCACGAATCGATCAGATGGAGTAGAGCTCGGCGATCGAGCGGTAGCGCTTTCGCCTCCTCTGGCTTATTGACACCACTTGCTTGTCCTCTTCCTCATCTGCATAAACACCATCCTCGAGGTTGCTGGGCAGGACCAGTTCAAGCGCAGGGGCCTGGGCATTCACTAAACGCGGGGATGAGGATCCCAAGGTGGCGGAGGCCTTAGAAGCGCTGCGCTTGCCTGTGGATGTGTTCCTCTTGTGCATCCACGCGAGGACCTCCACTATGGCAAGCTCATACGCCGTGAAGCCCTCGAGCGCTGGCGGCTGGAGTGGGGTGGTTGTCCCCTGGGACATCGCGGCGTTCGCCGGTTGCTGCTCCTGTTGTTGTATGTTTTCCATGAATGGTTTGTTTGGGTTGGAGGGATAGCATGGGTGGGTGTTGCCTATTTTTGCCTGCCTCGCCAGCCGACCCCACTTTTCTCTCTTTGGCTCTAACCTCCCAATTTTTCCTTTTCTTTTGCCCCTACTACCTTTTTTCCTCTTCTTTTATTTTTTTAGAACCTGGTGATGTGGTGGTTAGTGCATTTACTTTTCTTTAATGATCTAGCTTGTCCAAACCAGTCTGGTCCTGCTCCAACCACATAACATGGCTCATGTGTCGAGGCAAATAAATTACTGGTTTCCAAAATTTACCGCCGCGGTTGTCGCTAGTAGAGAATTTTTCATCATTTAGCACCTAATTTGTACCATGTATGAAGTATGAACTAACAAAAGTGTCCATGTGGCAATGTTAGTATATATTATATCGTATGACTCTTGAGGCAATTGTTGGTAATGAAGATCTCTTTGACACTAAATGCTAATGTTTGTAGATCATATTTGGATGCAAAGTATTTAAATTCTTTTAGACAAATTCCCACGATTTTGTAGTATACTTTTGTTTTGAAAAACTATAAGGTGGTTGTCAACCATGGTAATTCTATAAACTTCAACTCCACACCACTTTTTTCTAAAGCTGAAAGGTCCTAGTATGGCTAGAGGGGGAGGTGAATAGCCTAATAAAATTTATACAAAGTACTTAGACCAAGAGGTTAGTAACAAATATGGCGAAATGTGCGATGCTAGAGCAACTACTAACCTAAGTAAGCCACCTACACAATTCTAGTTAATCCTTAGTTTTATGCCACACAAGCAAGTTAACAAAAGCTAAACGACTACACAACTACTCAAGACAAGAGAACAAACTACTTTGCACAAGGAGTAGAAGGGGATGATTGTCGATTATACCTTTGCCTTGAGATGAAGTCAATCACCGGGATAAAGATTAAGTCACTCACTCGCAGGTGAGGAAAGCAATATGAACACAAAAATTTATCCCCGAGGTTCACGTGCTTGCCGGCACGCTACGTCCTCGTTGTGTTGACTTCAACCGGTGGTTCGGTGGCTAATCGGTATCACACACCGAGCCTATACTAGGCGTCACAAGAACTTACCACGGAGGAAGTAACTCAATGACACGAGCAATTCACTAGAGTTACCTTTGATCTCTCCGCTCGGGGTAGGCACAAAACCCCTCACAAACACCGGTGTGAGTAATCACAATCACCAAGCTTCTCCACACCTTCTTCTCCTCCAAGCCGTTTAGGGACACGGCAATGTCCCAAGAGAATAAGAACTGAACCAAGGCTTGCTCTCAAGTGCTCTAGAATACAAAACAACAGCAAGAATGCACTTGAGGTTCACTCAATCTCACTAAGGATGATCAAGATTATGAATTAGTGAGAGAGTGGGAGGCTAGAATGCAACAAAGTGTACGACAATGATCCAAGTGTGCAAGTGAGTCACCAAGTGACCAGGGAGGGAGTATAAATACCCCCAAGTGCAAATCTAGCTGTTACCCCACTTGAAATAGCCGTTAACCACGATTTTATGTCGTCGGACGTTACCGTCGGACCGAGTCCGTCGGACTAATACTCTGTGTCCGACGCTCACGATGAAGCCACGAGTCAGTTGGATTCAACGTCGATCGTCCGATCTCAACGGTCGACTTCGCGCCAGTTTTTACACCGTCGGACTGGGGGCGTCGGACTAAACAGCAGAGTCCGACGCCCTCTCTCAGTTCACTGTGCGAGTACCATCGGACGTTCGTGCGAGTACCGTCAGACTAAAGAAACTCAGCGTCCGACACTTCCAGAGAGATTTGAAATCGTTAAAATTTCGTCGGACTCCGTCCGACGCTCACCGTCGGACTATTCTCAAGCGTCCGACGCTCCTCAGCATGCCACGCGTCACCCTGCCGCTGCTCGGCATCGTCGGACTGAAGAGGGCAATGGTCCGACGCTCGTTTACCGAGCGTCCGACGCTCGCCATCAGCACAGTTCAAAGTGTAGGCGTCGGACACGAACAAATGGTCTGACGCTACGCCTCTACACCGTCCGACGCTTCTTTTTCAGCGTTTTTCAAGTCTATTTCTCACCCCTTGCTTCTATGTGCTAACACTCAAGGTCTCCAACACTTGTGCACAGTGTGTTAGCATTTTGCAAACATTTTTCAAGGGTTTTCAAAAAGGTTCTCTAGGTTGGTTAAATCAATGCACATGAGATGTAACGCAGAGCACTTGAAAGTAATCCAATAGCTTAGTTCTTCCCTTAATAGTCGGCTATCTATCGTAAATGTGATCACTCTCACTTGGAGTCTTGATCACTAAAAGAAAAGCCCTATTTGAATATACCTTAACATTTACCTTTTCTTCTCTAAGTCCTTTTCTTTCTCCTTGATCATTCCATCTTGATCTTCACTTGAGCTCGTGTCATCTTCCTCCTTATCACTAATCTTCTCTTGGCTACACATACTTAGCACTTAGATTAGTAACTAGGTTTCATCAATTAGCAAAACCAAACTAGGGTCTTTCAAAAGCGTGGTTTTGTATGTCTTTGTTTGTAAAACAATGGTTTCTTCACAGTAAGTTTTAAGGTACCTAAGTACATTCTACATTGCACACCAAAGTTTTTCCCGAGGTTTGTAGTCGCTGCTACTAGACAGTGAGGGGGTTGCAGCCGCAGTTGAAATAGCTGTTTTGCTAGCCGAAAGGGCAAAGTTAAACATATATCCCCCAATTAAAAAAACAAAATGTTTTTTTATAGAAGGCAATATATAAGGTGCATAGTTTGATAATTCTGTTTGTATTGCAACCACTGAAAAAACAAACCATCAAACAAATTCTAGTAAAAAATGGTGGAGACCGAGAGAAGCTTTTTATTTCTCTGATGATCTGATCTGATACTTAAGCCCAAGATTTTTTTTTGTTTGTTTCTCAGAGAATAGCTACAAAATTCATGCGCTGTCGTCATTGGTCTTTTGTTATTTCGCTTGACACACCTCTGACTCGTGCACAAAGCTAGCAAGCAGCCACGGTTTTGCCGGTAATAAAGTGACAAAAAACAGTAGCCAAAAGCTTTGTTTGCATCCACAACCGGGTACTCTCTCCATGACCGCGACAAAACCTTGAGGGCGACCGTGCAAAGCAAGCTGCAAGCGTGCAGAACACATGTAGGGCGTGCGTGCCGTCGTCGTTGCATGACATGGCACGCACGGCATGGCCGGTGAAGCCTAGCGCCCTGGACCTGACCAGCCTTTTTGGCGCAGGCAGATACTTTTCCACACGCACGACGCACCGCACGGGCCAGGATTTGTCACGGCTTCGGTCCTCTTTGCGTTTTCCCGAGTTAGTTTATGCGAGCCTGGCCTGGGCTCTCGGTTGAGATCCAAAGCCCAGTTTAGACAAAACGGCTCGGCTCTTGCGTTAGCTCATCATAGCCTCATACTTCTGGTGCTTCATTAAGCAATCTATGTCTATATTTAGATATATATCAATATAGTATCTATAGCTATATGTATATTTTATATTTTCAAACCTTACTACAAGTTTTATCTCAACATGCAAGTCATTCGTAGGACCTGTATCTATATATATCTATCTGTATATTTTATATTTTCAAACTTCACATATTTTATCTTAACATACAAGGCATCCATATTATTTCTGAGTAACTATTCATATCATTTCTCACTAATACAAATTTACTATATTTATATCTATATCTCCACCTCTATCTATATATCTCTATCTCTATCTATATATCTTATATATTTTTAAACCCCACTACAAGTTCTATCTCGACAATGCAAGGCATGCACATAATTTGTCACTACTATCCATATCATCCTCCAATAATGCCACGTCAAAGCTAACTTTCAACTATTAATACAAGCTATCTATATTTACTATATTTATATCTTTATCTGTAGTTGCATATCTCTATCTCTATCTATATATATCTTCTATCTGTACTATCTCTATCTATGTATCTTATATTTTTAAACCTCATTACAAGTTCTATCTCAACATGCAAGGTATCCACGTCATTTCTCACTACTATCTATATCATCCTCCACTAATGTCACGTCAGAGCTAACTTTCAATCTATCAATACAAGCCACCCACAACATCTCCACTAAGTGCAAAAACTAGACACACCACACAACCTAGGATTTGTCACCGGCTTCAGCCCTTTTTGCACTAGGCTGTTTGCAAAAATGAGTTAGCTTATGCGAGCCTGGACTCTTAGTTCAAATCCAAAGCCTGATTTAGACCAAAATGCTTCAGCTCTTGCGTTAGCTCATGATAGACTCATACTTCTTGTTCTTGATTAAGCAACCTATATATCTATATCTATATCTATATTTTATATTTTCATACTCACTACTAGTTTTTTTTCAACATGCAAGTCATCCATATGATCTATATCCATATCTATTTGTATATTTTATATTGTCAAACCCCACTACATGTTTTATCTCAACATGCTCATCCACAACACTTCTCAGATATGCTTATATCATTTCTCAATAATGCAACGTCAACCATCAATTATTTCTCTGACAAAACAAATAATTTGCTTTGTTCGCTTGAGCTTAAACAACTTATTTTTGGCTTCTTTTCTGCCATACAACAGTATTTTCCTCTCATAAGAAATCAGCTTTCAGCTTTCAACGAACAGAGCCAATACATTCTTTTATAACAATAACAATACGTAACTTGTAAGTTGATGATACTGTCGTTGGTCTATTGTTGTTTTGTTTGACACACCTCTGACTCATACACAAAGCCAACCGTTGCTTGGCTGGGCTGTGGCAAACTAACAAAACCAATAGCCAAAAGGTTTGTTTCCATCCACTTCGGGCGTCGCTGGCAAGCAAGCCTGCAGCGCACACCATGCCGTGTCGTCGCCCATCACGGCTCGACCGAATCTAAAAACAAGATATCTAAAAACAAGAGATCTGCGGGAGCCGACCCGGCCTCAGCCTGGCCACGTCACCCAAAATGCCGATCACCGTTTGATCGAGATCCGACGATTCAGCTGCCTCCCACACGACACACACACACACACATATATATATATATATATATATATATATATATATATATATATATATATATATATATATATATATATATAGGCTTAAACCCTAGTGGCTTGCCTGCTCCCTCTCCGCCCTCTCCCTCCTCTCTCTCTCTCTCTTTCTCTCTCTGGCGACGGCTCAGGCGGGCCTCGGGCGCGCGCGTCCGGGCGAGGGCGCTGCAGCCCAACAGCGTGGTGGCCCCCGCCACGGCGGCACGAGCGAGCACCCCAGCCCGGCTCTCAGTTGGCGACCCGGGCGAGGGCAGCCTCGACACGGCGGCGCCCCCGCGCTAGTGGGCTCCAGTGGCTAGGCACGGCGGTTCGGCGGCGGGGCGAGCCCGCCGGCGCACAAGCACGAGGGCGCTTCCACGGCGTGACGGTTTGGCGGCGGCCCCATGGCGTAGCGGCGCTGGGCGAGCTCCCCTCAACGCGGCAGTGTAGGCTGGCGTGCCTCTGGCGCGACTGCGTGGGGCGAGCGCCCCCCCGGCGCCCCTAACGCGGCGGTGCGGGTGTGCCCCAGCCTCTTCCCATGGCGTGGCGCAGCAATGAGGGGGGCCACCCCCCGGCCAATGACACGGAGCGAAAGCCGTCCTTCCTGGGCGGCGGTGCGGCCGCGCAGGTATGCTTCTTCCATCTCATCCCTCCCTCTCCTCTTCTGCTCTTTCTCCCTCTGACTTCCCTCTTCTCTATGCTCAAGCGTGTGCTCCGGTAACTCCACAACTGGATCTGGTGCCTACATGACCAGATTTGTCCATCCCACCATCCGAGCGTCCAGAACCGACGTCTCTATGGCTGGATCTGTCCCCGCTACTGGGTGTGAGGCTCTCTGCAGTTGCTCCCGAGAGATGCATTTTTCATCGTATCTTTTCATGTCTGGTCATAAGGATCCGATGTTCAAGTGATTTGAAAAGAGGATTAGGGTTTGTTGATGTTGACTCCCTGTAAGAAAAACTGATGGTGATATGGTACATGATTTGTTTGTTTTGTCAAATGTAGGGCAAAGGATCAGCTACTGGAGTTGACTCTGGACGTGCTGTTGCAATGCGTTCTCTGGTAGTGTTACTTTCCATTGTTTTAAGTTATAACCTTGTCACTATACTTGCTTCACCATTGTATCTATGATACGACTGACCTATTTCTGTGATTTGCAAAAGAAAATGACGATTATGTGCCTTCTGAAATAATAGAGTTAACTGTGCATTAGCTGCTTAGCAAAAAAATAAAATAAAAAACATTGTGCACTAACTCATTCCAAAGGCACAACAACACATTTGTTGGATGGCTGCATCGAATAGTCTCGCTTATCAGTTAACATCGTGAATTCATGGGGTATTTTTTGGTACGCTATGAAACATGTCAAAGATGAATAATGCAGCAAATCTTGCTTGCTCATGAATGGCTAGAACATCTCCATCAATTATGTTTTTAACTCTGATCTAATGGATATCACAAAATCTTGGAGAGTTTTTTTCCATCAGTGTGAGAGAGAACATCTCCATTAATTTTGTTCTCTTCATCAGAATTTCGTGCATATGTGATTTTAATGCACCTTGCTGCTCTCGTTTGGTGCTTTCTTGTTTCATTTCCCAGGTTCCAAGATGTTTGTTAGAGTAGCTTATATAGTTGTTACTGAAAATTGACTTTTACTTCCTTATTGCAGGATATTTTTAATTGATACAAACCATAGCTATGGCAGATGGTTGTTGTTGATCTGCCATTGGCTTATGAGTATAACGGCCCCAGCTGCGGCGCCCAAATGCCCTTAGTTGGAATCAGAAATGTCTGTTTGTTTTCCAGTTTTCCAGCTCCCAATGGCTAACTGCGGATTCAATATAGGTGGTAAGACTACAAGACTTGATGAAAAAACATAGGTGCACCCATTTTTATTTACCACTCTTTCAGTTTTCGAAGCCTCGGTGAACCAAACTTAGGTTCTATCATGAGCGGCATAAAGTGAAAATCTCTATGCTGTTTTTTCAGGGTGGTGCTAGGGGGTTGCAGGGCTATCCCATCAAATGATCAGCTGAGCTTTAGTCATTGGTTGACATTATTTACTCCAGTCTTTCCTTTGTACATGCCATCCTATATCATGCCTGGAGATATCTTCTCTCTTGTTGCTTATTTGTAGCCCTATCATGGAATAACTTTTAATTCACTCAAAACCAGACACTCTGTATGTGGCCTTTTAAAATCTTCAAATTTGTAGTGTGATTTTGTAAAGCTGGCTAGACAAATATTGCTTGGTGAAAGAAGCAATAGGAAGATAGCACAGGATAGTGTCACTGCCTAAGGTGCCTGATGAATCACGACTGTAGGATCACTGTCTGGCCTAGAAGGGGGGGTTGAATAGGCCTGCAAAATTTCTTCGCAAACGGAGATCAAACACAGGCGCGGCAGTGCCGGCCTGTAGAGCGGCAGTGCTGGACCTCGCAGAGCAGAAACTACACAGTTCAAAATTTAACCAACGAAATTTAGATCTAGTAATTTACTGAGGTTCCCTGGGTTGTGTAGAGCCTAGAGCACAACTTCTTCACAGCTAGAACACCACCACAAAGTAGATCGGAGCCAAACCCTAGAAATCAAGGAACTACAACAAGTAGAGAGCAAGTGAACCAAATCAAGTGACACAAGATTTATCCGGTGGTTCAGCTCGCCACAAAGGCTTGCCTACTCCACGTTGTTGAGGCTCCACAAAGGAAACTTGGGTTCACAACTCCCAATCCTCGTTCTCAAGTCAAGGAAGTTAATCCTTAAAAAGAGGGGTGATTTCACTAGCTTGTGAGGGTGGTTACAAACCTCCCGGGGCTGCCACAAGATTGGCAAGCTCTCCGGGCGACGCTCTAGCCGGCTAGGAGCAAGCTCCAAGAGTAACAAATGCAAACCACCGGCTTGAACGCGAACCAAGTGCTTGGAGAAGATGAAGATCACAGCGAGAAGCTTGTTCTTGCTCAAGATGAGCTCACACTCTTCAAGATTTGAGTTGGATTCCAAAATGGGAGGAGTGGAGAGCTTTGGGAGTGAGAGAGAGAGCAAGAGAGAGCCTTCTCTGGTTCTGGAATCGTGCAAATGGCCGAGATGACCGTTGGGGGCGACGGGGAGGTGATTTTGAATCACCCCCGAGTCTAACGGTCAGAATAAGTCGCGGCAGTGCCGGGCCAGAGGCCGGCAGTGCCGCGCTGCCAAAACAGATCAGAATGATATGGAATTTTGTGGCTGGTTTTGGCAGTGGAAATTAGGATGTTTGGTGTGAATATTTGCACTTGGTCACACTTTCAAACTTGTCTTTTGCATCCCCCTTAATAGTACGGCTTTTCCTATACTCAAATTCAGAATAAAAACGAATTTAAACCTCCTTTGAGCCGGATGCCGCATCCATAAGTTGTTAGGGGTCCACCTGCATAAGAATACATCCTCCTAATACCCTTGCCTGTCCATCATCTCAATAAACCACATTAGTCTTCTAATCGCGTGGTCATTATCACCAAAACCCACATTAGGGCTTGATTGCACTTACAACGACTTACAATTATTTTTTTTTTGCAGATGGCTAAGGAAGCATAACAATATAAACATCTCCATTAGGCCATGTGTTAAGAAAGGAACTTCTATGCTCTAACAGAGGATTCCTACTACAACTTTGTCCAAAATGGGATAATGGTAAGATTCCTTCATGTGCTCTGGATTGGCAGTTCAGGACTATTTTTCCTTGTGATGGAAATTGAATTAATTTATTAATAAGGTGTACTAATTTGAAGAGTGTTTATGAACAATTTATGCATGCTTTTGCTGTTTTTCTCTAATTTGTGGGGAAAATCAGTTGCCTTTTGAAATTGAGTTCACTAATATTTTTCATCACTTTTGTCCCCACGCAGGTCTGTTCTGTGTTCAGCTCTGAGAAATGAAACAATAAGGTAGGCCAACTAAATTAGCAGGTCACATGGAACCTTGAGATAGATATGATAACTCTGTGGTTTGATTTGTGTGTCCAAACAGAAATGCGTTTAATTCTAGACTTTACATTGTGTCGATCTACAACATAGGAAACAAGGATCTGGGTTGTAGTTTTCTTATTCCTGCATGCATCCGACCATGACTGAAATAGCTGAAATGAAAAGATTAAGTTTGTTAGTTGCTTCTGCTGGTTATGTACTGTAAATTGGGTTGCTTCTGCTGGTTATGTACTGTAAATTGGGTTCAGGTTAATTTTGTTGTTGCAGTGGGGAATAGTTACATTGGATGGATTTGGCTATTTTTATGCCAATCACATTGTTTTGACATATATTTTTTGTTTGACGGTCCTCATGGTTATTAAGAATATGTTGCTCCTTGGTAAAGTAGTTAGACATATGATGTAATCCTTTGTTTCTTGACCTATGATATCAATTCCCTAGCCATGTTGCTTTTACTTCCTACTGAAAGCACAATAATGTTGATAGCATTGGTGTTTCAGTTCTCCAAGGGCATATAGGCTCGGTATATGGCTTGATAACTTTCATAATATTTATTTTATAATATTGTTTGCGCCATTGTTAGCTTATTTCTACATTAACTACATCTTTAGGTTTACTGTGCACAGAGGGCCTGCATTTCAGATAAAGGTTTATCATTTGTTTTAGATTCTTTATATAATCTGCCATGTGTGGTACCTTCTTCGAGCTTCAAGAGTACAGTAATTATCAGTATGTAGTGTAGCTTGCTTTTTTCTGCCACTGTTGTTTGTTTGATAATAAGTCTCCGATTTGCAGGTACCTATACTTGAGAAAATTAGTGACAATCAGTGAGACATCTGGTGCCACTGCTCGCCCTATACTTGATCAGGTCTGCATTTTTCCTCCCCTCGTGCCCTTTCTTGCAACCCCAATGATAGATTTATAGCCATGAATTATGCTTCCATGTCCTGCAATTTATTTGTGTTGACAAATGTTGCTTCATTGACACATCTAAAATGCAGCATTGGGTGACATCCTCACCTTTGATTCGGTATGTCGGGAAAGCTCGACCACCCATCCACTGCTTATTGTCACTGAAAACCACATCAAAAAATCACTACTGTTGCCAGCAAGCCAGATGCTGCATCGATTCTCCGGGGCCTATCAGAGTCTTGAAGATCCAGGCTTGGACAGTGGCATGCTTCTCAAACAAAAACAAACTTCGGCCAAGAGAACAGATGCCCTGATGACTATTAAATAGTGTTGCTCATCTGTGCTCTTCTTTTGCTGCCATTGCTAACTATGTGTTTTTGTTCTCTTTTGTTACTATTCCCCTCGAGAAATTACTGCATGGCAAGCAACCATGTACCTATGTCCGTGCGATTGCTATTGTTTTGAAATATGAAAGTTTGTTCGTCAGACTCTTAAGTTTACGTGCATTTTTTATTTCCCATGGAAAATGTCTTTGTCTTTGTATTTCAGAAACAAAAAGTGCACTGTTGTGTGCATACTTTCTATACTTCATTTGCCAGATAGAACCATGCCCATCGCTCGCGCGCATATGAGCGCGCGCAAATCACTAGTACCACGGGTACACGACAGGGCACGCCACACGCGCATGCCGCACGCCAGCGGAAAAATGTCCTGACATCATGGACCTGGGCTAGCGGAAAATTTTGCAACCGCGCACGACGCGGCGCCCCCCAGAATTTCTCACGATCTTGGCCCTCTTTTCACGGTCCCGTATACAAACTTGACTTGGCGGCCTTCTTCAGCTCGGATGCAAAGCCCAGTTTAGATCGAAACGCTGCAGCCCATACTTTTCGTTTAAGCAGTCGAAAAACTGCTGCGAAATGCTAATTTAGGACAGTGACTACGTCCTCGAGCATGGCCATAATCAGTCAGATGCATATGCCAAAAGACACAGCTTCATTACGCCGCCGGTCGCTGTTAATCACGACCAGGCCCAAACCTGCAGCAAACAACTCAAGCAGAAGCAGGGCATAGATTAGACTAACTTCCCCAAACAAATGCTACAACTACCCATGGAGCTACTTTTGCTGCTAAGTAGAACTACTAGTACGGTACAGTTATATTATGCAGCAAAGCCACTCATATATATATCCCCAACGCTACTTGGTCCTGGTCTACCTTCGTGCGACCCTGCCCAATCATGGAAGCCAGCTCGCTTTCGTCCAGAACGGCAGCAGCCACCATCCTCCACCTCGTCCTCCTCCTTGCCGCAGCTCGACGGCACGGCGCGACGGACTACACCGTCGGCGACTCCGCCGGGTGGACCATCGGCCCCAACTACCTCACCTGGTCGCAGAAGTACAACTTCACCGCCGGCGACGCCCTCGGTACGCACGTCAATTACGAGCGCCACGACATCGATCATATCTTCAGGCACTGCATTTCTTTTCGCCAAAAGATGGTTGATTCTATTAGCTGCTAGCCTTCTGGCTGCTGCTGCTGCTGCTTGATCTTGACCTGACCGATCGATTTACACGAACAATATATCTGTCGACGATGCAGTGTTCGACTACGTGAAGGAGCAGCACAACGTGTACCGGGTGACGCAGGACGAGTTCCGGGCGTGCGAGCCGGCGAACCACACGATGGGCGTGTGGGCGACGGGCCACGACGTCGTCAACCTCACCGTTCCGGGGGACTACTACTTCCTCTGCAACGTCGCCGGCCACTGCCTTGGGGGCATGAAGTTCTCCGTCGCGGTGGCCGCGCCGCCGCCTCCGCCGCCGCCGTCGCCGCCCCCGCCGGCCCTGACGCCGCCGCCGCCACCGAGCTCGGGCGGCAGCGCGCCGAGGAGTGCACGGCGGATCCCATTCCTCGCGGCGACGATCGGCCTGCTGGTTCTTACTTGATTGATTATTATCGATTGGTAGGTGGTTGTACCAGTATTTTTGTGATGGTTGACCTGGACCGTTTCTTGGGATTGGTTGGGATGAGCTATTGCTATGCAAGTAATGGCGTGCGCATGTGTGTCTACAGTTGATTGATAGTGTTGACTTTCTACTCGAAATGTATAAAAAAACTCAACGGGCAAACCGTCCCCCGGGCATTAATAGTAAGAAGAAGGCCTTCTCATAAAGGCCGAGAAAACCCCCGAACCCCGGCCTCGCCCTGACACTGGGATCCCTAACCCGTGAGACGACTGCCTGGGCCGTTTCTAAACCAGGGGCCGACGAGGGGATTTTTTTAACCACAGCCTAAAATTCGCTTCTACGAGGAATCGAACTCAGGATCTGCGCCGCTCGAGTGTCTTAACCGTTACGCCAAGCACCCTTTGGCGTACTCGAAGTGTAACAATGCGTCTTGTTATCTGTACGTGTGTTAGTAGTCATTCACTGGCATCATCTGATCAGGTCTTTGAGTTCAAATCTCACAGCACGTAGGTGGGATTTTCTTCCGTGTCCTTCCCTTGCTCACTACTAGTTTCCTCAGTGACAGTTCTAGTGTTTGACTCAAGTTATCTCGTACTAGTGCTATCATTACCACGGGAACGCCGCCGTGGGAGCCAGTGTTATTGTGGCCATCACCACGGCTACCACGATCAGGATCACGATTCCAACCCTGGCCATGGCCATACGGTCTTGGTGGACGACCACCACCACCGCGCAACGTAGATGATGGATTGATGGCAGGGGCGGAGCCAGAAATTCTACATTGGCGGACTGGTCGAGAAAAAAAGCAACTCTAAAAATTGAAAGTTCACTGATTAGATTTTTCGTGGTGATCGTCTGAGTTAATTCATCGACTTTGACATGATTGCTTGCATTTGTTGTGAAAGAAACAGAGCTCTAATACACTATATATAGTGAAATGTCTCTGTGCACTAAGCTTATAGTTCTTAGTCTTCATGAGTATCCTTTGCACCATACATCATCACACACCTTTCGTACCAAGATACTGTGACTATTCTTCTGACTAACCAATATGATCAGTTATCCTCCGCAATACACATGTTAGTCCACAAATACTTGTTTTTTATCAATCAACATATCCAAATCACCAAATTAGTGTGTGGACATGTTGACATGTAAGGTTTAGTTTTTCTTCTGTATGCAGGGGGCAGTATAGAACTCTTTTTCCAAGTTTCATGTAATCAGATATAACCCATACGCGAATGGGTCTGTGGTTTAATGGAAGTACTGTCCAGTGGGACGCTACCCACCAAGTTTCAAATCATGTTTATTGCACCTTTCCTGAATTTAACGTCGTTGTGCTTTCATATTCCCTGATGAATGAATTAAGCTCTGAATTGCAAAAAAAAAAAAAAAAAAAATCTATTTTCCAACTTTTATAAAATGTATTATTTAGCAGCTTAATTTGCTTTCCTCTGACCATTAGCATATGATTAAGTTGAAGTTTCATTTTGTGGTTTCCTTCAAGAGTGTCATATCATATATAGATAGATTTCGAAGTAATTACAGTGTTAATAATTAGAGAAAGTATTCTAGACATATGTATTGTTTAGTTACAGCACAGCACAGCAGTCTGCTACTATGCATACTTACTGTATTGGTAACAGTATGTATTATATATATATATATATATATATATATATATATATATATATATATATATATATATATATATATATATATATATATATATACACACACACACACACACACACACACACACTCATAATAAAGCAGCATAGGTTTACGTTTATCCATGGACGACCTCGTAGTTCCCGAACGCTTGATTAGCACAGCAGTCTGCTAATATGGCACGGACACGCGTGCATACGTACTGTTCGTGCAAGGACGTAGCATATACTGGAGGAGACGACAACGAATTGGGCAGGTAGAGAAATCAAATTGGAGTCGAGGAACTACACGCGGAGGCCGGCAATCTTTTAGCTTTGTTCAGGCAAATCAACGACAGCTTCGCACGCGCGCTTCATACGCACGTAGAAGCAGACGCTGGATGTGTCACACCGTGGCGCTGGTGCTCCTGAAGGAGCCGAGCGCCTTGACGGCCTCCCCGCGCAGCACGAGCTTGTGGTACAACGCCGCCACCGTCGCCCCGATCAGCGGCCCAACCCAGAAGATCCACTGCACAGCAAGCGTACAACATGTCAAATTCCGAATGAATCTTCGACGACTGGTAACTCACGAACACGGTAGTTAAGAGTGTGATTATAGAAATGTTATGTTAATTAATTACATGGTCTTTCCATGCATCGTGCTGGTTGTAGAGGACGGCGGCGCCGAGGCTCCTGGCCGGGTTGATGCCCGTGCCGGTGATGGGAATGGTGGCCAGGTGAACCACGAACACGGCGAACCCGATCGGCAGCGGCACCAGCACCTGCACGCACGCACGGCCGCGGATTAATTAATTAGCAAATTGATCGATTGCACTTGTCGCAGGACGATCGGAGGAGCAGGCGCTCGTCGTCGATCGTACGGGGATGAAGGAGTCGCGCGCCGTGCGCTTGGGGTCGGTGGCGGAGAAGACGGTGTAGACGAGGATGAACGTGCCGACGATCTCGGCGGCGAGGGCGCCGCCGACGGAGTAGCCGTCGGAGACCGAGTTGGCGCCGCCACCGAGGGAGTTGTAGGGGTGCTTCATGATCCCCTTGACGATGCCGACGCCGCAGATGGCGCCCAGGCACTGCGCTGCGATGTACAGCAGCGCGCGCACCAGCGACAGCTTCCGCCCCACGAACAGCCCGAACGTGACGGCCGGGTTGATGTGCCCGCCGGAGACGCCGCCGGTGCAGTAGACGAGGACGAAGATGGTGGCGCCGAAGGACCAGGCGACGCCGAGGAAGCCGACGCCCGTGCACGCCTGCGCCGCCGACTGGTTCTTGTACCCGATGACGGTCGCCACGCTCACGTAGAGGAAGATGAGCGTGGCCATGAACTCGGCGATCAGCGCGCGGTACAGGGACCACTTCTTCAGCTCGCTCGTGTCCAGCAGCGGCGCCGGCGGCGGATCCCAGTACGGCGCCTTCGCCGCGGCCTCCCCCTCCGCCGACTCGATGGCCACGTCCTTCGACATGGTTTTGCTACTCTCTCTTGCTGTAGCTTACTACTACCAAATACCAATAAATGCTGCTGCTAGCCCCCACTGATAGCCGTGTGGTTTAAGTAGGGAAGCGAAGAAGCAGTGTGTGAAGACGGGCGGATCGGAGGAAGATATTATTTCAAGGAGATTCCTTCCTTCCGGTTCACCGTTTGCCATGAATTTACCTTTTCCGTACTTTGCTAGAATTTCAAAAAGAGACGACGAAATTCGCATCCACGTTGATTGACGTGTCCCTGAAAATTACACGATTGTGTGTGCTCATGTGCGCGTGTTCCTATCCGATCCGTCTGGATTAGTGTGCACGCTAGCTGGGCTTGTGGTGTCGTCCCAGCAGTTGCAATCCAACAAGTTTAATTTCTACGTACTAGTTTTTCTACCCAAGCTAAAATCTTATACGAGATATAAGTGTATTACAGGTTCACGAATAACTTTTAAGACTAGTCAAATACTTGTCTACGTACTTTCTCTCTTTTCATATTCTAATGCAATTCTCGCATAGATGTTATCTAAGAGCATTTAAATAAAAATTTCTATTATGTCTTTTTTCACCATCGAACAACTTGTCTATATCTTGTGAGAAATCCAAAATGCCTATGTTTGAAGATCCAATTAAACAATTGTTGGAGGGTATTTCTTCACCAAAATCTTTATTCCCATCTGTTAGAAAGGATATAAAGAAACTTTTGGAGTTGCTCTAATCTCTTTTCAGATTGTAACTAGTTATCAACTACATTGTGGTTTGATTCATATGTACAGTTTTCTCACTTAGCCATTAAGTGACACCTTAGCTCAATATTCGATTTTAGTATAGCCCAGTTGTCGGGGACATGTGAAACTAGATTTCAAAGTTTAAGGTTTATTTTGATTTAATTAGTTCCTGTGTTTTTACTGTTTTAAGTTAAACCTTAATGCTTATTAAACCTTTATTGAAAACCCTCCTTTTATATTTTACTTAGATTCTAGGTCTTAGCTTGTACTCTTGGTTATTACAAATGGTATTAACATTACGAGACGAATCTTTTAAGCCTACTTAGACCATGATTAGATACTTATTGCAAAAGATTCTCTGTTGTTACAGTGTTTTCAACTTCCAACTATCTAAACGCAGCCTCAGTGCTCGAAGGCCTGGGCGACATTTCAAGATCAGGTAGTCGCTTTGCAGTTTGCAATGGGTCAGCACTCAGCAGCGGTGCCTGGCGCTGTCTTTTTTGCAATTTGGCCCTTTTTTGAAAGTTTCCCACAAATAGGCCCCTGACAATAAGATTTCAGAAAATGGATCCGAAGCTCGACGCCATCATCATTGGCGCCGAGGTTGAACGTCTCGGCGCTAAATTTGTTGGCGCCGAGGTCCGGGAGAGGCAGCCAGCGTGGATCCGACGTGTCAGGGGTCGGCGCCATGAACATTGGCGCTCAGCTAGGTGTAATACCTCTGGTATTACAATTCAATTAATCTGCCATGTCATCATATTTAAATTTAAGCATCTGCATATGATTGTGTTTAGGGCCTAGAGTGATTTGATTTCAGCTAAGTATTGATTGTGTAATTAAGTCCTTAATAAAAAAAATCAAAAATGAAATTAAATAGAAATCAAATTAAACCCTAAAGTTGACCTAAAAACCCAATTCAAAATCTATATGGAATATGGGAAAAGTGTCTTAATAAAAGTTGTAGAGTTTTAAAAATATAACAACTTTTATTTTTGGATATTTTGAAGTTATATTATGAAAATTCAAATTAAACTCAAATTACTATATTGAAATTTACATTTGAAACTTCAATTTCAAAAATATTAAGAATCTTCAAAAACTTCCTATATAGAAGTTGTCAAGCTCTCTGAGTAGAACAACTTTCATGTTTACCAATTTTCAAGTTGTTGAGAAGAATCAAAAGTAATTTTAAAAATTTAGTTTGAAATTCAAAACCTAATTCTACCCCCTTTTGTATAAATTCAAATTGGTGCAGAATTTGAACATGGTGTAAAAAGCAAAGATGTTCTACATAAAATTTGGCACAACTTTTATTTTGGGAGCACCTACTGTAGCTGCACGGTTTGGGAGGAATTTCAATCTCTAGCTGTTGACCCCCCTGCCTGCTACAGTACCGGGGGCCCCCCTGTTCCAGCCGCGTGGCCGCGCGTACGCGCGCGTGCTGCGCCGCACGCCGGAGACGTCCGGTCGGGGCATGGCCCCGTCGCCATCAAGCCATGACCGCCTGAGGGCCCCGGGACCCCTCCCGACCTTATCCCCGCGTTTCGTTGGCTTAAAAGCGACGGCCGCGTTCATTCTTCTCACTTGTTCCCTTTCGGTCGCCGGCCAAAATTGCCGCCGCTCCGGTCATCTCCACCTCTCCCCTCGTGCAGTAGTCTGATTAGGTTCCTTGCGCGTCTTCTGGACCGCTTGTGGTGGTGGTTTGTGGTCGGAGTGCGCCGCTCGTTCGCTTTTCTCCCTCCGCTCCGGCCGAACACCGCCGCGGCCGGCATCAGCGTGGCTAACCCGTCCCGGTGAGCTCCCTCTCCGTTTCGGGTTGCGTTTTGTGCTCCTTTCAGTGCCGTGATACTCACATTCCCGCAGGTTTCGTGTTTGGGGCCTTAGGTACCTCGGAACAGGACCTCGCCGTGGAAACCGCACCGCCCCGTCAACCTTCGTCGCCGTTCTCATTTACCCGGACCGTCGTAGTCCGAGTATCCTAGCCAGACCAAACCGTGGTGAGCCCCTGAAGCCTTAACACGATTCATCTCGGTCGATTATAGCTTGAACTCGCCGGCGTGTGGCTTGCCGCCGCCGCCGAGCCGCCATTGTTCCCGACGAGCTCGTCGGAGGCGGTAGGGCGTAAGAGGTGCTAGTAGGGTGGTCGGCTAGGGTCTGAGGGTGTCGTAGTGTCGTTATAGTTCACCGTTGGGGTCGCCGGCGGCGAAGCCGTGCCGTGCCGTTCGCGCGCACGCGCGGAAGCGTCCGACCGGAGGTCGGGGATGACCCTGACAGGGGTGGCCCGCCTGTCAGCGACCGAGAGCGAGAGAGCGCGCGCGCTCGCGGGGCTGACGGCTGGGACCCCTCTGTCAGTGGCCGATCCGGGGCGAGCGCGCGGGCGAGTGCGCGAGCGCGCGCGGCTGGGCCGTGCTGGGCCGGTGCGGGGTTGCGGGCCGGCTCGGTGGCGCACGCACGCGGCCGCGGCCTGCGCTGTTGGGCCTTAGTGGGCCGAATGACCATTTCTATTTTTCCAGCGATTTTCTAATTGCTTTTTCATTTTAATTAAAATGAATAGTGTTAAGTTTTGATATTTTTGTATGGATTAATTTACTGCACAAAAAAGTATGAAAATATTTCTAGATACTCTCTGTGATGTGTAGAATTTAATAAAAATATTAAATACAGGATTTGGGTGTTTTCTGTATTAATTAAAAATCAGCACATTAAATGTTAAAAGGAACTTTGATGATTTTTAATAATTTCTGTGATGTTCCAAAAATTATAAAATTTATTGTGTCACTGTTTGGTACTAAAATCTATCTGTTGGTGCATTTTGACATCAAATGAAAATAGTTAAATATTTATTAAATTATATGTTAGTTTAAATGATAATATTAGGAATAATAAATGGAATGATTATTGATTGGTGTGATTTTTGGATTGATTGAGATTCTAGGTCAATCACCTTTATGACCTAGGGCAGTATGAATTAGATTATTCATGTCTAGCTAAGATAGGGTCATATACACATGTGTGGTTTATTTATTATTAAATTTCGTCTGTCATTTCATGTGCATCACATTCATACATTCATTCATTGCAAATGTGTAGTGACCGAGAATCCAGAGGTAAAGTCTGAGTGTCCATCTGAGGAGACTACTCAGGAAGTTATACAAGGATTTGATATTTGTGGAACTGACCCAGATCCGACACTCTACGCAATTCAAGGCAAGCCCCGGTGCATTCAGCCCCTCCTTGTTATTTAAATTATTTATCACTTGAGTTAATCTACTGCATTAGGTTATTAGGAGTTGAGTGATAACCTATTGATGCATTACCTTTCCTTGACCTCATATTATACCTAAGACCCTGATTTATTTAAAGGTATTAAAAAATGCTTAGTCATGCTTAATGATAGAATTGCAAAAATGCTATTTTGAAAACTGTGATAATATGAAACAAATGAATCACTTTATGGGATTGGTTATGTCCTTGTTGGTTGGCAGTGTGCCTAGCTAGTTCATTGTCAACCACATGGATGGGTTGTTCCGTTTGGTCGACCATCTGTTGGGTTAGAGTCCCAACGATCCTCGCCATCGGAAAGGGATGTGAAAACCGGGTAGTTACCAGTGTACTTGGGTTAGAGTCCCAATGCATGGTTTCTAACGGAAAAATATTAGGGACCGTTCGTTGTCAGGCCTGCTGTGATCAAGACTTTGCAACTAGCCACATACTACGGAAAGCCTCTGACTCCGGTGGCTCTATTGCTTGAACCGACAACCACACACTGGGAGTGGAGAGATAGCGAGAGTAGCGTGTACCCTCGTGGCCGTCGTGCCTGGAGATGAGAGGAGTACTGTGCTCTCGGGTGGCGCAGGACCGGTTCCGGGGTATGAAAAGCCGTGGTAGGCGGGGTTGGCGTTTGCAAGTTTAAGTGCTACATACGCAGTGTGGATAGGGATCCCCAGTTGGGTATTAATCGATTCGAATCGTCGTTGCTCCTCGGATATGGAGACTTGATCCTCACCCCTACATCGGAAAGTGGTTCGGAACTAGGATTGTTTTTGAATGGATTGAGTAAATGAAAGAATGTTGATATATGAGAAAGTATTTGGAGAAATGGATAATGATGAATAGTATTATTGAAATAAAATATTAATTTAGGATTAGTAATGCCTTTCCGCAAAAATTCTTGAACTCTTGCTAAGCCTTACCTTGACTCCCCTTAGCCTGCATTCCTGAGTCTAATCTTACACCTTTAGTCGGGTAAGTCTTGCGGAGTACCCCATGTACTCAGGGTTTGTTAACCCCGTTGCAGGAGGGCAGCAGGAGACTGAAGTTTGTCTCGCTCCGTGCTGCGTCACCATCGTCCAAGAGAGTGAAGAAGACTAAGGTTAAACCCTTGGGCAGGGTCCGTGTAATATTTAACTATCTGTCGTACTGTTGTTCCAAACTCTACTGCTACTCTTCAAATTTATGGTTTGTAATAACCGCACTTAATTTTATTCGAACACTGGTCTGTAATATTAAGTACTATTTACTCTTCCGCAACTTCTACTCTGATGTATTTTGTTATGAAATGTTGTAACTCTGTAATGACTTCACAATGGGATCCTGTCGGAGATAACGGGTGCTTATGTAGCCCGGCAGAGCCCGTCTAGGTCATCTGGAACACGGGCCCAGCTGTCAGATGTCATTAGTGACGTTGACAGGTGCCTGTGGGCCACGTGATTTAGGCGGTTCTATTACACTAGGCGCCACAGATCTCGGCGCCGAGGTGGCTTTAAATACGGTGGGTGGTGCGCGCGCGGTGTGGGGCTGGTACCTCGGCGCCACAGATCTTGGCTCCGAGCCCTGGCATATAAATTCTGTCACCACTCTTTCCTGGCCGAGTACGGTCATTTGTGCTCAATCGTTTCGGTTTTCTCCTCTGCCCAACTCGATAAACCCTCACAATCAATACATTTGACCTACAAAAGTTGGTATTTGTCCACTAAACTTCGAGTTCATGGTGTGCTCTTCCTTCCTGTGGTTCCTTTAATTGTTGTGGTTTGTCCTTAGTTTTTATTTTTTCTGATGCTTACTATTGATTGTTATCGGGGTTATGGTTAGGTTGTAATATTTTTGTTTGGGTTAGATTTTGTTATTTAGTTAGGGAAAACATGTATTTGTTTAATGTTTAATATGTTGTATTTTAATTTTGTAATAATTACTAATAGCATTTTCATGTAAGCATAGTATGGCTAAGCGTGGGAGGACTCGAAAATCAAGAGGGCCTGATCGTAGCGGCCCGTTGTGGCCTGCAAACGCCTTTGACGTGTTGCCGCTGCCTAGCGGTGTTCCTGTGCCTATGTGTTTTTACGGCGATCCATGCAAGGTTGTTAGGTCTGATGAGGAGGACACGTATAGACAGCGTTACTGGATGTGCGCTAATTATGTTTACGAGCCTACGATACAACAGCGCCACATTAACATGCTGGTGAGAATGTGGTATTGCAATGTAATCTTCGAATGGAATCGATACATTAATTTTGTTGCCTTTAATTTTGCTTTGTTTTTTGTAGACCCCTCCACCACTCCGTGATTTTGAGCAGTGGATCGACATGGAGATCTCGTAGGAGGACAAAGAGCAGATGCAACGCCTTTTGAGGTTGGAGGCAGAGCGGGAGGAGAGGATGGAGAGGAGACGCAAAGAGCTGGCCGCAGAGAAGGAGCGGGAAGAAGAGGCGCGACTGAGACATCTCGCAGCTTTCAGGGAGGAGAAGGAGAAGAAGCTTGAACGTGCACGCCGTGCAAAGGCAGCCATGGAGGAGAATCCGGATGCTTTCACCAAGGGAAAGTGGCCTCGTTGCACTCAGTAGTTTGTCGAATTTGAATTGAACTTATGTATTTTCGTATGACGACCCTATAGTTGGTTGTCATGATTTGAACTTGTCTATTGTAACCTATTCGTACTATTGTGTTCCTTTAATTAATCGGTGTTTTATACTTTATTTTTTATATTGCGGACTTTTCTTGTCTTGTCAAACATATTATTGAACGCTGCGAACAAGAATAACACATGAAACGGCATGTGTGGACCCTAACATGCCTTCAGAATTAAAACATACAATGAAGGAACGTATCAAGAAGGAACGTACCATCGATGGAGAAGACCGGGCGACAATGCCTAAAGGCCTCGATACACTGCGAAAAGCACCAGAAAGCACGGAAGAATATCTGCCGCCCATCCTTCCATGCATTAGGTTTCGGGAGGTACTCATAATGCATTCCTGGATTCACCGCTTTCATTGCATTGAGAAGAACAGGCAGTTGCTCGTACCCATGCTCCCAATCCCCGTATATCATCTTTCACGCACACTGCTTAGCCCTCCAGGCTTTACCATAAGTTATCTCATAGCCTCCAAACACCTTCGCAACAATCTGCATAATTGTCTTCACCTTCATATTGGGTTCTGCATGCAATATACCCATAAGGCATTTGGCAATGAGAGTAGAGGTCAACTGTCAATGCTTCATTCTGAGTTCATGTTCAGCACATGTGTGCGGCCCAACAACTTTTGTGATTTCCCACTTTCCGGTGAACTTTTGAACCCTAGCACAAACCCTCCATGGACAACGTTCTTTGTCGCACACAATAGTGTACCATCGCTTCCCATATGAGTGAACAACCCTGTATAGCCTCTTACGCATCACTGAATAATGCTGCAACCACCTCTTCAATGCATCAAGGTCCTTAAAGACCCGACCCTTCTCAATTGTCATGCTAGGGCCGGCCTCAGTAGCATCTAGCAACTCATCATCTCTACCTTCTGCATATGCATCATGTGCAAGGCTGAGATCGCTGAACTCATGAACTCGAGGGTCCCGCCGGCCTGGAAAAAGACACTCCAACATCTCAATATCACTCTCCGTGAGCTCACCAACAGGGCGATCATCATCTGAATCAACCGCCATAGCGATGTGATAAGGCTCCAAACCATTCATCACTTGAGGACTATTTGAGGCACCATACCCGTCTTCCAAGTGACCATGCTCACCGACTGGAGACATAGCACCACCATCAGGAATGTCTCCTGCAACATGATCCGAGGAACAAGGATGGTTTGAGACATAAATTGAAACGAAGTGGCTAAGGTCGAAAATAAGATATGGACTTGTGTATTACCAGGAGGAATCTGTGTTAAAAGAATATCCTCAGGATGGTCTGCCTGCACATCTTCAACCCCATAATCTTCATGGGCTAGCTTAGGGGCGGATTGGACATCGGGGATGGTCGGCACAACCTCCACATCCGTATCAAGGTCATGAACCGGAGGATCAAAGTGTGCATGCACCGGGGATGGGTCACGTACCACCCGACGCACGACCACATCCAGACCTTGCAATTGGCTCTTCATGGCGCATTTAACATGATTCTCCCATTGTTTCTCACTGCCAATTGGGATGATACGTCTTACGACGTTCGGGGGAGGACCTAGGTGAAGTACGCCCTGCATCACAATTTCATCCTCTCCATGCCATCCTAGCTCCTCTCTAACTCTTGCAACCAACTCATTGAAAGAAGGTCTATCATCAAATACCACGGACAAGCTTTCCATGTCAACAAACTCAACATATCCATAACGATCTTTTCCAAACTTCCTCCATGGTAAATGGTCACTAGGTTGTCCATCTAATTGAAACATGAATGGAACCATCATGAGAGTTTATACAAGAAATCTTCTAACTATACTAACTAACTAACCCAACTAATTGTTCAACTAACTAACCAAACTAACCAAACAATCTATACTAACCAAACTAACTAAAATAGAAACCAAACTATATAAACCAACTAAACTAAGTAACTAACCACTACTAACAAACTATATAAACCAACTAAACTAAGTAACTAACCACTACTAACTAAAATATTACCTAAACTAACTAACTAAATTGTCTAACCTAAACTAACTAACTAAATTACTACATTGTATATGTCAAATTATTATATTAACTATGTTTACATAATTAATTAAATACGAAAAAATAGGAAAAAATTTATTACCTTACCAGTGGGCAGAGGAAGCGCCGAGAGGCGCCGCGGCGGTGTTGTCGCGTCTAGAAGTAGCTCCCGCACGGCCGGGAAGGGGCCCGCGCGGCCGGAGCTGCCGGGGAGGAGCCGCCCGCGCGGCCGGAGGTGCAGGGGAGGGGGCGGCGCGGCCGAGCCGGGGCCCGCGCGGCCAGGGAGGCGCCCGTGAGGCTGGGGCAGCCGAGGAAGAGCCCGCGCGTGCGACGGTGGCAGCGGCGAGGCGGACGACGGTGGTAGCGGCGAGGCAGAGGCGCGGCCGGGACGCACCGGCGAGGCCGCGGCTGCCCCCGCGCCTCAGGTGAGGCCGGTCCCGGGCCAATGCACGGCCAAGGGAGCGGCCAGGAGAGGAGCGGGGGCGATGGGCTAGGCCGGGGAGCCATGTGGGGGAGGCGGCCGGCCGTCGCGGGTGTCACCGGCGGCGGCGGATCACCGGGTAGGCGGCGAGACGAGGCAGAGAGAGAGAGAGTGAGAGAGAGGCAAGGGAGCGGGCTGTGTAAGGTGGCAGGGCTCGGCGCCAAGATCTGTGGCACCGAGCGGCGCCAAGATCTGTGGCGCCGAGGTCCCGGCCCCACGCCGCGCCGCAAGCTCCACCCACCGTATTTAAAGCCACCTCGGCGCCGAGATCTGTGGCGCCTAGCTCGGCGCCAATGGTCATGGCACCGACCCCTTGAAAGCCCTTGTTTGGTTTTGGGTAATTGATGAAACCTAGTTTGCTAACAATTGCTCGAAGTGTTTCATGAGAATGATTAGCAAACAACAAGATGGAGCAAAGGAACGGGTCGGTGGAGGCCACAAGTGAAGGGCAATGACGGCGTCCATGAAAATGGTGTAAGCCCATCAATAAAGGAGAAAGCCCTACTGACGACATCCATGCAAATGGTATAAGTCCATCATCAAAAGGTGTCCACAAGCTTCATCAAGTGATGAGAAGGAATATGGAGAAAAGTTAGGAGCTAAAGGCAAAGGTATAACAAATAGGAGCTCTTTTGCTTTTGGTGATCAAGACTCCATAGAGGGTGTAACAACCCTAAAAATCCACACAACCTAAAAATCCCAACCAATTAAAATTTTTCATTTATTTATTGTGAAAACCCATTTTTCTTGTGCAAGCATATAGGTTTCATTATGAATTTGGTAATAAAGGAGTATAGCTTGCATTTTAATTTCATTCACATAGAATAATAGCTTATGCATCACATTTGGGATTTATTGCAATTTATGGTTGTATTTACTCAATATTTAAAATGGGTAATATATGTATTTATGCACTTAAGTGAAAATAGAAAAAGAAAATGAAAATGAAAAGGGAGAGAGAGTTAGGCTAGCCATTCGGCCCAGCCGGCCTGCTAAACCAGCCCAAACACCGCCGCGGCCCATCTCTCGCGCGCGCTCGCACCAACCACACTGGGCCGGCCCAACACTGCGCGCACGCGCGATGCCGACCGCACGCGCGCGACCGTTTCATCCGCACCCGCTCCCCGCAGCCGCTGACCGCCCGACCCCACCCGTCAGCGTTTTTCCTCTCGCTACTGTTCTTCTTCTCACCTCGCGAAAGACGGTGGCCGACAGAGTCATGCAAATGGCGTGACCGACAGCGCCACGCATGGCAGAGCCCTGACCCCGCTGTCCCTCGCCTGTCCCCTGCCTTGCTCGCCAAGAAGCCCGCGCGCACCACCAGAACCCTAGCTTGCGCAAGCCACAGTCCTCCGATCGGCCCGAGCAGATCAGAGCCGCCCGCCATAGGTAGCCACCCGAGCTCCGCTATAAATTGGAGCACCTCACGGCGCCCTAGCCTCGTTCCACTCGCCGCCGCCACTGGTGGCACCAACCACGCCACAACACCACACCGTGTGAGAGAGGGAGAAGGAAGAAGGGCGGAGCAGAGAGAGGAGAGCACCGCCGAAGCGCTGCCGCCGCGGAACACGCTGGAGCCGGGCACGGAGGAAAAGCCCGAGCTGCGGACGAGGAGCGGCACGGCACTACGATCGCTCTGCACGGCTCTGACTCGCCACTGCACTGCCATCCTAGCTTCACCGACACCACGGTGAGCCATCGCACGCCATGTCCGAACCTCGCCCTGCTTTTGCCATGGCGTTCCGCCCACGGGACGCGCAGGCACGAGCCTTTACCGGCTCAGGAAGATCACCTGCACCATGCACTCATGCGACCGGCCGAAACCCCCGGACTATAAGCTTGCTAGACCGAGGACGCAGCACGACGCGTTCTCGGCGGAGCGCGCTCACCACCGACGCGTTCCGACGCCGAATCACCCGTTCCGAGCAATCCGACTAGCACCCGTATAGGTTAGAGCGTCGTGGAGCACCGCCACGACCCCTTGAGCTAGCTACACGGATCTAAGCGCTAGAGGAAGCCTCGTCCGCCCTGCTCGAGTGTGCCGCGACCTCGCTGGAGCTCCGCCGCGTGCCGAAGCCAGGAGGAGACCCTGCTGTGACACCAAGTTGCCACCAACGACCCGAGGGCCTTACTGACTATGTCAATAGAAGGGAACCACACCCGTTCGTGCCAAAACCGAACCCCGGCCACCACACCGCCGCCCGCCTCGCCAGAGAAGACCCTGTGCCGTGGCCGAGCACCAAAAGGGACCCTGTTAGCCAAATTGGGTCCCTTAGAAACGAATATTGGGGCCCGGAGGGGAGAAATTGCCTCGCTGTGGGCTGCAACGTAGCCTACCGGAGCTTTAGCCCTGCGGCAGCTCGCCGCCAGCCGCCATGGCACGCCGAATGGTCGGCCAAGGTCACAAACCACCCCCGACCACCGCCGAGCTACGCCGACGCCGGCGACTCTCTGGGAACCAGCATCGAACACCTGGTGGGCGACCATCGGGTCTGTGTTCTGTTAAGGCGCCACGTAGACCAATCCCGAGCTGCCACGTGTCATCCCCTCATTAACCGACCAATTTTTCCATTTTCAGAAAATAGGATAATCTTCGGAAATTCATAACTTATTCATTCAATGTCCAAAAATTCCGCACCATATATCAAAATCCTCAGAAAAATGAGATCTACAATCTAAGACTATGTTTGTGTGCATTTGGCTCTTTATTTTATTAGATTTTTCTGAAATACTCTATAGGAGTCGCTGACGCGACTATTTCGTGTTCGATTTCAGAGCCGGAGGAGGATCTGACTAAGGAAGACGACCACGAATACCTTCAGGAGCTAGGAGACGACTACGAAGGTGCCACGTCCCACCAAATCCTTAGATCCTATTTACGCATTGCAAATGACATTGTTGCTATTGCTTTATGATTAAGTAGGGATTGGTTGCATGATATTATATTTGAATTCCCTGCCTTGATAAGACTTTACCCTGCTATCCGCTGCTAGGTTAGCTGCTGCTTAATTTACTGTTACTTTTCCACTACTTTCTACTTGCTATATGCTATGTGGTGGAATTGGGACGGTGTATACCTGATTATAACCACTGGGAGAGAGTGCTGCGTGCGTCTTGGGTGCGTGGTAAGGGTTGATGTCGACCAAGTGGGATGTGAGACAAGCCCATGGGGCATGTCGTGCCGGGGGTGCAACCTAGGCATCCCCAAGCGAAATACCTGTGGCGGGTAAAGTTGTTGAGGAGGTTCCGGGTGGGATAGCCTTGGTGGTTTGAAGCCCGTGGACGGAGGTGCTGTGATGGCACGGGGAGAGTATCCCCTAAGTGAAGATGCCTGCTTGGTCAAACCTAGGACCGACTAGTTTCAGATTCATGGGAATCCTTTTCTACTCACTCGCTTCTGATGGGCGGGAGATGGCTGGACTACTTGGTAGGACGGTGCCACTACTGCTAGGTTGAGAGGTGATAAGGGTGGGCGGAGAAGGTCGATGGGTTCCCGTTCTGTTCTAGATGCGCAGTACCACTGGATGGGCCCGGTACTGTGTCTCCCAGTCTCAGCATAACGGTGTAGGATCCGGAATATCCCATGGCTGAGTGGTAGGGTGGCATCGACCTAGGCAAGCAAGCACCCGGAATTCTATCTAGGTGTTTGCGCAACACCTATGATGGCTAATCTTGTGGGTAGTGAAACCTCTGCAGAGTGTATGGTTGATCGATCGATACATATGCCAACCTATTGGCTATGGACCTTTCCTGTGAAGCTTCTACTAGTGTAGTGAGTGTTCTCTTCTCCCCCAGGATGACATTTTTCCGGCAGTGTACCCGCTGTGGTAGTGTGCCACTGAGATAGGCCCGAGAGGGAGTTGGGCCTGTCGAATGAGAGTGAGGTGTGGGTATGTGAGTTGTGGTGATGGGAAAAGGGATGATGGTGTTAACTGGAGATAAAACTTGACTAATTAAACATTGTTTACAGCTGCATAGGAAACCTCAGCCTATAGATCTGCTTGTATAGCCTTGCATCCACTTTTCACAAAGCAAATGCTGCATAGGTGGGCTCCGTGGCCAGTACATATCGTACTGATAAATTTGCTGTCAGGTGACGAGAATGAGTACGACTTCGAGGAAGACGATGGCGAGGAATAGGGTCACGTGCTACACTCAAGTTGGCCGTGAAGGATGAAACGTTTCCGCATCTTCTAAGCTTCTCTGAATGTTGATTCCGCCAATGTGGCGATGTAATAAATGTTTATGTAAGACTTAATTACTGTTGTATGGATCCTGGTGTCAACTGAGATATGGGTAATTTCATGGATTGTCCCAAGCAATCTGTTGAATTACAATTCAAGCCTGTGGATTTCCCTTCGCGGAAATCGAGGTCGTTTCAGTTGGTATCAGAGCCATACTTGACTGTCGGACGAGACCCATAGAGAATGGACGTTAGAATAGGAAGCCAGACTCTCTTTCGGTTATATTACCGACCTTGCATTCACTTTTTATGCAATGGCTTATCTAATACAAGGATCTGCTAATCCGTTTCTTGAAAAATTTGCGGATAACCAGCCTTGGACCACCACTTCGTCCACTGCACGATGGCACTATTGAGATCCCGATCAATGGGAGGAACCACGACGGATTTGTCATGGTGCTACACCAGGTGTTGGAGGAGCTGGGAGCACCGTCTGACCAGATCCAGTACTTCAGCCGAGGGAAGCTTGTCGAGGATGAAAGGTTTGAAGGACCTGTCACTACCAGAGTTGAGACACCCGTCAGCCTGACCCTTCCAGGGATGCCAGTTTTTACTGACTACACTGCTGGAGAGACTGTGGAGGACGGAGTACAGTCCGTCTCCCGCAAGGTACTACGCGCAGTTGTGTACACAGCATACGAGTACCTTATGGGGACCCACTTCCATCTGCTACCTCAGGCCTTGGAGCTGCACACTGACCCCATCCAGAGGATTCTGTACACCAGCCAGATCGTTCAGACCGAGACTGACCCCTGTCTACGCATAGTGGCACACCACCTCCAGGAGCAGGACGAGATCATCAGCTCATTGGAGCAAAGGAGGCAGCGTGGTCGAGCACGCATGGCAGAGGTCGAGGACAGTTTGCAGAAAGAGACTCAGACCCTGGAGAGTTTGAGCAGAGCAGTCACTGACTTGCAGCTGGAGATGCAGCGCCGTGATGAGTTACACCGAGCCGAGATCGCCGACTTGCGAAACAAGATCGGGGATTTTGGGTTACGCAATGACTACCTGAACAGCAGAGTATTGGGATTACAGAGGAGGCTGGACGACAAGGAGAGAGCGCTTGCTGTGAGGGAGCAGAGGAGCAGAGACAGAGGAGTCGAGATGAGCACGTTGCGCTCCAGGATCAGGGAGTTGGAGAAGCAGTTGGAGAAAGCCGAGGAGAAGTCCACCCGCAACCAAGGGATTCTGATCGACCGCGTGAAGATGGTGGAGTTCCTAAAGGACAAGCTACGGAGGACAGAGACAGCTTGGAAGCAGTCCGATGCCAGGAGAGCTATAGAGGTCCGGAAGGTACAGAGTTTGCTTCCCCCACTGGAGATGGTGAAGCCCCGGGAGGGAGACTTCCGCGTACCACCCACTACGCTCAACATGGGAGCGTGTCCGTCTCTAAGGATGCAGAAAATTGAGGCCACTCCAGAGCTAGCTGTAGCCCTCGACTACGTCAAGCGCCTGACCATGACTAATGACGAGATCGAGGCAGAGGACAGCCGCATACCCGACGCCGTACTCGACCTTATGCACCAGTAGCTTATGGGACCCTGCGTGGCCCTTAGACTAGTGATACCATGAGTTGTCCTGTCATTGGCTATCTGCGCATAGCACGATCTTCTTAGCAGCTAGGAACATTCTTTATGTAATAATAACCATGTGATGAGTGACATTTGGATCTTATGCTTCTTATGGTTCTCTATGCTTCTTTGGTTGAGTGTAGGATAGCATGAAAAACGTTTTAATTCATTTAAATCGTTGAAAACATCTAACTCCTACTTAAACCACTACAAGATTATTACTGCACTGAGCACGTACCTAATAATTTCAGATGTCAATGAGACGTTCCGCGCGCCTGGAGAACCGCCAGCCCTCCCCCGCGCCTGCGCCAGGACGTGGGCGTGGTCACAACCGTGGGCGCCCAGCTGGCAGGCGAGCTGGAGTTAACCTGGAACAAGAGCTGCGCCGGGCAGAGGATGCACTACCGGTGAACGATCCGCCACCACAGGGCGAGAATGTACCTCCGCCACCTTCGCCACCGCCGCCGCCGCCACCAACGTCGGCGGAAGTAATGGCACAGCAGACCCAACTGCTGAATGCCATAGCTACTGGGATGAACAGGCACCACGGGCCACCCCAGAATGACTTCCAAAGGAAACTGGAGGGTTTCCTGAAGCTGAGGCCACCTACCTTCGACGGGACCGACAGCGATCCCCTCGCTGCCGACGATTGGCTTAAAGAGATGGAGAAGAAGCTGGACCTGACCACTTGCTCCGACGAGGAGTGTGTTGGGATTGCTAGCCACCAGCTGACCGGTGCTGCACGAGCATGGTGGGACAACTACACCAGCGCTCACGAGGACCCAGCCCGCATTGACTGGGATAAGTTCACTAAGGCTTTCCGTGACCACCACATTCCTGAGGGAGTCATGGAGGCCAAGGAGAACAAGTTTCGCAACATCTCCCAGGGAGCTGACATTCAGAGATGTGCCAGTAGTCTGTGAATTCAATGACGTATTTCCAGAGGAGTTGCCAGGAATGCCACCAGATAGAGATGTGGAGTTTGTTATAGAGCTGATGCCTGGGACTGCACCGATTGCCAAAAGACCCTACAGAATGTCGGCTGATGAGTTGAAGGAACTCAAGAAGCAGTTGGGAGAATTACTGGAGAAGGGCTTCATTAGGCCTAGTGCCTCGCCCTGGGGATCTCCCGTTTTGTTTGTCAAGAAGAAGGATGGCACGATGAGGATGTGCATTGACTACCGGAATCTGAATGCGGTTACAGTCAAGAATAAGTACCCATTGCCCCGCATCGATGATCTATTAGATCAACTGAGTAAGGCCAAGTACTTCTCGAAGATCAATCTCCGATCAAGGTACCATCAGATGAAGATCAGGGAAGAGGATATCCCGAAGACTGCATTTGTCACTAGATATGGACAGTATGAGTGCACAGTAGTCTCATTTGGACTCACTAATGCTCCAGCATACTTCATGAACATGATGAACAAGATCTTCATGAATGAGCTAGACAAGTTTGTGGTGGTATTCATTGATGATATATTGGTTTATTCAGCCACAAAAGAGGAACATGAACATCATCTGAGGACCGTATTGGAGAGGTTGTCTCGCAACCAGCTATACGCCAAATTCTCCAAGTGCGAATTCTGGCTTGAGGAAGTTGCTTTCCTTGGTCACGTACTGTCAGGAGAAGGAGTTGCAGTGGACCCAGCCAAGATTGAAGCTGTGAAAGAGTGGGAACAACCCCGTAATGTGTCAGAAATCAGAAGCTTTTTGGGACTTGCAGGATACTATCGCAGATTTATTGAGAATTTCTCCAAGATTGCAAGACCCATGACTAACTTGCTGAAGAAAGAGAACAAGTTTATATGGACTCCTGAATGTGAGAAGAGTTTTCAAACCTTGAAGGAGAAGCTCACTACTACACCTGTACTAGCCCTACCCGATATTCACAAAGATTTTGTTGTATATTGTGACGCCTCTCGGCAAGGTTTGGGCTGTGTACTAATGCAAGAAGGAAGAGTGATAGCTTATGCCTCAAGATAGTTGAAGGAACATGAGCAGCGATACCAGACTCATGACCTAGAACTTGCAGCCGTGGTACATGCACTCAAGATTTGGAGACACTATCTAATAAGCAACAATTGTGACATCTACACTGATCACAAGAGCGTGAAGTACTTCTTCACACAAGAAGATCTGAATATGAGGCAGCGCAGATGGCTAGAACTCATCAAGGACTATGATCTTGAGATCCATTACCACCCAGGAAAGGCTAATGTTGTCGCTGATGCACTTAGCCGCAAAAGCTACTGCCATACCCTCATCACCAACTCTATGCCGCCTGAGCTCAGGAGAGAGTTCGACGCATTCCAGCTCGAGGTAGTCTCCTATGGCATGCTAAATGAGCTTCGCGTCGAGTACAATCTCACCTCACGGATCCGTGAAGCACAAAGGAATTGTCCTGAGATAGACTATATCCGTGGTTTGATGAAGCTGAGAAGAGGCCCCAAATACCAAGAAGATGAGCAGGGAACTGTATGGTACAAAGATAGAATCTGTGTATCGACGGATTCAGCGATACGAGAAGAGATACTGTCGGAAGGGCATGACTCCAAATATTGCATTCACCCAGGGTCAGCCAAGATGTACCATGATCTAAGGAAGCACTTCTGGTGGGAGAATATGAAGATAGACATTGCAGGGCATGTAGCCCGATGTGATACATGCAATAGAATCAAGGCCGAACATCAGAGACCAGCAGGGTTGCTACAACCAGTTGAGATACCAGAATGGAAGTGGGAGTGCATATCCATGGACTTCATATTAGGACTGCCCCGATCCGAGCATGGATATGATTCTATATGGGCAATAGTGGACCGTCTGACCAAAGTCGCACATTTTATACCGGTCAAAAGGAAGTATAGAGTTGAAAAGCTAGCAGATCTGTACGTATCAAACATTTTGAAGTTACATGGGGCACCTCTGAGTATTATATCTGACCGAGGATCACAGTTTGTATCACAGTTCTGGAAATCCTTGCACAAGTCCATCGGGACCAAGCTCGACTACAGCACAGCATACCACCCGCAAACAGACGGGCAAACGGAAAGAGTGAACCAGATTCTTGAGGACATGTTACGTGCTTGCGTATTGAGGTACAAGGAAGGATGGGAGAGCTGTCTACCCCACGCCGAGTTCTCATACAACAACGGTTATCAGACGAGCATTAAGATGTCTCCATTTGAAGCGTTGTACAGAAGACCGTGCAGAACCCCGCTAATATGGTCGGAACCAGGTGAAAGGACATTCTTCGGTCCTGCTAAGATTGTGGAAGCAGAAGAAGGTGTTGCCCAAGTAAGAGAGAATTTGAGGATTGCACAAAGTAGGCAAAAGAGCTATGCAGATAGAAGACGTAGAGAGCTTGAGTTCAAGGTTGGGGATTATGTCTACCTCAAGGTATCTCCGCTTCGTGGCACCATCAGATTCCACGTAAAAGGGAAATTGGCACCAAGATATATTGGGCCATACAAGATCTGTAAAAGGGTTGGAAAGCTTGCTTACAAGCTGGAACTACCGGAGGAATTATCTGGAGTACACCCCGTGTTCCATGTCTCGCAATTAAGGAAGTGTTTGAAGCTTCCCAAGGAGCAAGTTCCTACAGATGCATTAGACCTGCAAGACACACTTGAATACAAGGAACATCCTATAAAGATCTTGGCACAGGATACCAAGGAGACGCGAAACAAGACTATTTCGATGTGCAAGGTACAGTGGAGCAATCACACTGAAAGGGAAGCTACGTGGGAGAAAGAATCGGACTTGCGGATTATGTTTCCTTACCTCTTCGATGGGTACGTTATCTCTGAATCTCGAGGTCGAGATCCTAATGAGGGGGAGGACTGTAACAACCCTAAAAATCCACACAACCTAAAAATCCCAACCAATTAAAATTTTTCATTTATTTATTGTGAAAACCCATTTTTCTTGTGCAAGCATATAGGTTTCATTATGAATTTGGTAATAAAGGAGTATAGCTTGCATTTTAATTTCATTCACATAAAATAATAGCTTATGCATCACATTTGGGATTTATTGCAATTTATGGTTGTATTTACTCAATATTTAAAATGGTTAATATATGTATTTATGTACTTAAGTGAAAATAGAAAAAGAAAAAGAAAAATGAAAAGGGAGAGAGAGAGTTAGGCTAGCCATTCGGCCTAGCTGGCCTGCTAAACCAGCCCAAACACCGCCGCGGCCCATCTCTCGCGCGCGCTCGCACCAACCACACTGGGCCGGCCCAACACTGCGCGCACGCGCGATGCCGACCGCACGCGCGCGACCGTTTCATCCGCACCCGCTCCCCGCAGCCGCTGACCGCCCGACCCCACCCGTCAGCGTTTTTCCTCTCGCTACTGTTCTTCTTCTCACCTCGCGAAAGACGGTGGCCGACAGAGTCATGCAAATGGCGTGACCGACAGCGCCACGCATGGCAGAGCCCTGACCCCGCTGTCCCTCGCCTGTCCCCTGCGTTGCTCGCCAAGAAGCCCGCGCGCACCACCAGAACCCTAGCTCGCGCAAGCCACAGCCCTCCGATCGGCCCGAGCAGATCAGAGCCGCCCGCCATAGGTAGCCACCCGAGCTCCGCTATAAATTGGAGCACCTCACGGCGCCCTAGCCTCGTTCCACTCACCGCCACCACTGGTGGCACCAACCACGCCACAACACCACACCGTGTGAGAGAGGGAGAAGGAAGAAGGGCGGAGCAGAGAGAGGAGAGCACCGCCGAAGCGCTGCCGCCGCGGAGCACGCCGGAACCGGGCACGGAGGAAAAGCCCGAGCTGCGGACGAGGAGCGGCACGGCACTACGATCGCTCTGCACGGCTCCGACTCGCCACTGCACCGCCATCCTAGCTTCACCGACACCACGGTGAGCCATCGCACGCCATGTCCGAACCTCGCCCTGCTTTTGCCATGGCGTTCCGCCCACGGGACGCGCAGGCACAAGCCTTTACCGGCTCAGGAAGACCACCTGCACCATGCACTCATGCGACCGGCCGAAACCCCTGGACTACAAGCTTGCTAGACCGAGAACGCAGCACGATGCGTTCTCGGCGGAGCGCGCTCACCACCGACGCGTTCCGACGCCGAATCACCCGTTCCGAGCAATCCGACTAACACCCGTATAGGTTAGAGCGTCGTGGAGCACCGCCACGACCCCTTGAGCTAGCTACGCGGATCTAAGCGCTAGAGGAAGCCTCGTCTGCCCTGCTCGAGTGCGCCGCGACCTCGCCGGAGCTCCGCCGCGTGCCGAAGCCAGGAGGAGACCCTGCTGTGACACCAAGTTGCCACCAACGACCCGAGGGCCTTACTGACTATGTCAATAGAAGGGAACCACACCCGTTCGTGCCAAAACCGAACCCCGGCCACCACACCGCTGCCCGCCTCGCCGGAGAAGAGCCTGTGCCGTGGCCGAGCACCAAAAGGGACCCTGTTAGCCAAATTGGGTCCCTTAGAAACGAATATTGGGGCCCGGAGGGGAGAAATTGCCTCGCTGTGGGCTGCAACGTAGCCTACCGGAGCTTCAGCCCTGCGGCAGCTCGCCGCCGGCCGCCATGGCACGCCGAATGGTCGGCCAAGGTCACAAACCACCCCCGACCACCGCCGAGCTACGCCGAGCTCCGCCGAGCTACGCCGACGCCGGCGACTCTCTGGGAACCAGCATCGAACACCTGGTAGGCGACCATCGGGTCTGTGTTCTGTTGAGGCTCCACGTGGACCAATCCCGAGCTGCCACGTGTCATCCCCTCATTAACCGACCAATTTTTTCATTTTCAGAAAATAGGATAATCTTCGGAAATTCATAACTTATTCATTCAATGTCCAAAAATTGCGCACCATATATCAAAATTCTCAGAAAAATGAGATCTACAATCTAAGACTATGTTTGTGTGCATTTGGCTCTTTATTTTATTGGACTTTTCTGAAATACTCTATAGGAGTCGCTGACGCGACTATTTCGTGTTCGATTTCAGAGCCGGAGGAGGATCTGACTAAGGAAGACGACCACGAGTACCTTCAAGAGCTAGGAGACGACTACGAAGGTGTCACGTCCCACCAAATCCTTAGATCCTATTTACGCATTGCAAATGATATTGTTGCTATTGCTTTATGATTAAGTAGGGATTGGTTGCATGATAGTATATTTGAATTCCCTGCCTTGATAAGACTTTACCCTGCTATCCGCTGCTAGGTTTGCTGCTGCTTAATTTACTATTACTTTTCCACTACTTTCTACTTGCTATATGCTATGTGGTGGAATTGGGACGGTGTATACCTGATTATAACCACTGGGAGAGAGTGCTGCGTGCGTCTTGGGTGCGTGGTAAGGGTTGATGTCGACCAAGTGGGATGTGAGACAAGCCCATGGGGCAAGTCGTGCCGGGGGTGCAACCTGGGCATCCCCAAGCGAGATACCTGTGGCGGGTAAAGTTGTTGAGGAGGTTCCGGGTGGGATAGCCTTGGTGGTTTGAAGCCCGTGGACGGAGGTGCTGTGATGGCACGGGGAGAGTATCCCCTAAGTGAAGATGCCTGCTTGGTCAAACCTAGGACGGACTAGTTTCAGATTCATGGGAATCCTTTTCTACTCACTCGCTTCTGATAGGCGGGAGACGGCTGGACTACTTGGTAGGACGGTGCCACTACTGCTAGGTTGAGAGGTGATAAGGGTGGGCGGAGACGGTCGATGGGTTCCCGTTCTGTTCTAGATGCGCAGTACCACTGGATGGGCCCGGTACTGTGTCTCCCAGTCTCAGCATAACGGTGTAGGATCCAGAATATCCCAGGGCTGAGTGGTAGGGTGGCATCGACCTAGGCAAGCAAGCACCCGGAATTCTGTCTAGGTGTTTGCGCAACACCTATGATGGCTAATCTTGTGGGTAGTGAAACCTCTGCAGAGTGTATGGTTGATCGATCGATACATATGCCAACCTGTTGGCTATGGACCTTTCCTGTGAAGCTTCTACTAGTGTAGTGAGTGTTCTCTTCTCCCCCTGGATGACATTTTTCCGGCAGTGTACCCGCTGTGGTAGTGTGCCGCTGAGATAGGCCCGAGAGGGAGTTGGGCCTGTCGAATGAGAGTGAGGTGTGGGTATGTGAGATGTGGTGATGGGAAAAGGGATGATGGTGTTAACTGGAGATAAAACTTGACTAATTAAACATTGTTTACAGCTGCATAGGAAACTTCAGCCTATAGGTCTGCTTGTATAGCCTTGCATCCACTTTCCACAAAGCAAATGCTGCATAGGTGGGCTCCGTGGCCAGTACATATCGTACTGATAAATTTGCTGTCAGGTGACGAGAATGAGTACGACTTCGAGGAAGACGATGGCGAGGAATAGGGTCACGTGCTACACTCAAGTTGGCCGTGAAGGATGAAACGTTTCCGCATCTTCTAAGCTTCTCTGAATGTTGATTCCGCCAATGTGGCGATGTAATAAATGTTTATGTAAGACTTAATTACCGTTGTATGGATCCTGGTGTCAACTGAGATATGGGTAATTTCATGGATTGTCCCAAGCAATCTGTTGAATTACAATTCGAGCCTGTGGATTTCTCTTCGTGGAAATCGAGGTCGTTTCAGAGGGAGTGATCACATTTAGGATAGATGGCCGTGCTATCAAGAGGGGAAAAATCGTTGATGAAATGCGGTTATCAAGTGCAACTAGGTGTTCATGATCATTGCATATGCATATAGATGCTAGTGACACTAACTTGACCCGTGGAAAACTCTTTGAAAAGGCTAACACACCTGCACCTAAGTGAGAGACACTTTGGAGTGTTAGCACCTTTGGAAACAGGGTGAAGTTTGAGGGTTAGAGAGGGTTTGGGTCCTCTCTTCCTCCTGCCGAGCTTGCGAGGCAAGATTCGGCGAATTTCGGAATCGTTACAATAGAAAAACTAGCGTCGGACCGTGCTGTCACAGAGTGTCGGACCATTAGCCTCGGTTCGACGGCTAACACTTGTCCTGTTCATTCTAAGAGCATCGGACGCTGCGTTTGAGGGCATCGGACCATTGTCCTCAGGGTCCGACGGTGCAGAGCCGCAGCAGGTCGACACGAGGAGAGCAGAGGAGCGTCGGACGCTCGGCGTTAGTCCGACGGTTAGCGTCGGACTCCGTCTGACGCGTTTTTAGCGCTCGGGGAGCTCTCTGGAAGTGTCCGACGATCGTCTCTTTTAGTCCGACGGCTCCGTCTGGCTGAGTCCGACGGTGGTCTGCTGAGGGCGTCGGACCGTAGGTTTTGGTCCGACGGTGCTCCGTCCGACGGTTGGATTTGGCGCGAGAGTTAGCCGTTGTGATCTAACGTTCGACTTCAAACGGTAGAGGACACGTGGCGTCCATCTGAGGCGTCGGACCGGTGTTGTTAGTCCGACGGTTTGGCCATCGGACAGTCCGATGGTGCGCAGTTTTGCCCAAACGGCTAGTTCTTTGTGTGTGGTTTATAAATAGGGACTTGCCCGGTTTGGGGAGGTGGTGTAGATACTCCTGAACATTATAGCATACTTGTGAGGCTTCTCACTCCATTCTCACTCATCCTACTTGATTGTGATCATCATTTGGTGAGTTTGGAGAGAATCAAGTGCATTGTTTTGATAGAGATCATCTAGAGGCACTTGATAGTTGTATTTCACAGCGGTTTCTCTTGTTACTCTTGGAGTTTGCTGACTCCTAGATAGCTTGGAGCTGCGAAGATCGTTGAGCGGAGTTGGTGATTGTCTCCGCCTCCGATCGGTGAAGTTGTGAGGGGTTCTTGAGCCTTCCCCGTGGGAGATCGCAAAAGGCTACTCTAGTGAATTGCTCGTAGCTTGTGGATCCCCATCTTGTGTTGGTTGTGCGGCACCTTTAAGAAGGGTTTGGCGTGTGATGCCAATTAGCGTGTGAACCTTTAAGTGGGTGTATCGCTACAACGAGGACGTAGCTTGCCGGCAAGCAAGTGAACCTCGGTAAAAATTATTTTGTCAACTCTCTTGCCGAGGATTTCTTGTGTATTGTGATTGCTCTTATTGGTATTCATCACATCTTCACACCGGCGGTATAAAATTTATTCTCTACCCTTTTACATTTGAGTATTTACTTTTATAGTAGTATACTTGTTGTAGTTGCTCTCCTAGGAGTAGTTTAAAGTAGTGACCTAGTTTATTGTGTGTGTTCTTAGAGACCATAGTGTAGAACGGTTAGGTAGCTTGCTTTTTAGTAGGCTAGCGCGAAATTCGCTTCGCCACTTATTTATCTAACCATTTTGTCTTAAGTGTTGTTTGTAGAATTTTTATAGGTTATTCACCCCCCTCTAGCCATTTAGGACCTTTCACCCCTGACACGTCGGATCCACGCTGGCTGCCTCTCCCGGACCTCGGCGTCAATGATGATGACGCCAAGCTTCGGATCCATTTTCTGAAATCTTACTATCAGGAGCCTATTTATGTCAATCTTTCGAAAAAAAAAAGCCAAATTGATAAAAAAAAAACGGTGCCCGCTGCCCCCACAGGCGCACAGGCAGGCTGGGCCGCTGGGGCACCCGGCAGGCTCCTTTTGCTGCTTCACCTGTCTGCATCGCCCGAGCATGAATGAGAGCCTCAGAGCCAGATAGGATCGACTGTTGTAGCAAGGATTTTTCTTGCTTGCGTGAGTAGGCTTGCCCAGCAGAGTAAGGTTTTCACGGCTGCCTGTCCAAAGAGTATCGATGCCGATCTGGGCTATAAAAATAAGAGCTCCTTGGGATTACAGGATTTTTGGAGGAATGCTGATGGTAGGATTTCGTTCCATTGTCTAGTGATACCATAGAATTTCTAACATCGGGCCAGAGCTCCTGTAAAAGTTCATATGCGGAGGGGTTGAATGGTGATGCTAGGAACAAATGACCGCTTGTTCTTTCCAATCTCAAAGAGTGGAAAAACCGACAAAGCACGTATTTTTTGTGCAATTTTTATTCCATCTTGACATCCTTGCAAAATGAATCCTCAATTTTTTTTCCTATGCCCCTACCAAACAACTTTTCATCTTACATTATTCCTATGTTTTATGATCCTCTGTTTTACACATGCATCCATATACTATTTCTATTTTTCCCCTATTTTTATGTTTTTCAATTTCTGCATTCCAAAGGAACTCTAGTAGTGTATGTTATTTGTTTCAACATCGATGCATCAAATTCAACATGCTTTTGCCCGACCCTTCTACAAAATGGCCCATTTTGTAGGACCGGTTGGGTCGTCCTCCTTGTAGCTGAAGGTTGAATGAGACATTTCGTGCCTGCACAACCAAAAGGAATCGAGCGCGTGATCATCCTAAAAACAAGAGAGATAGATTTGTATATAATTTAATTTAATGGGGGATTTTTGGCGCAGAAGTAATTCTTAAAAATAAGATTCTCAGGCGAAATCCAAACAGATGCATGTGTGTGTCCGCGCGCTTTGCCACCAAGCCACAAAGCCGGGTGCATCATGGTACCGATCACACAAAGCATATCCTTTCACCTTTCTCAGCAAGGCTCGGCAAAGCTGCTTGAGGATCCGATTCGCTAGAACGGGTTCACGCCACAAATGAACCATCAAGCAAGCTATCCAGACTCAGAGGAGGCTGGGAAGACGAACATACTAAACAAAAAAAAAAAAGGCACGCCTGAACAGCTCAGGCCACTAATGATGAACCATCCAAAGGAACAAATGCACCGTAGCAAAGCGACATGTCGCCATATGCCGTCGTAGCGCGTAGCTTAGAAAAGCGAGAACGTATTTGAATCGTGAGCGGGAAAGGCCAGTAGAAATCACCATTTTTACTGGCGGTTTTTTTTAAACCGCCTGTAGAAAATAGATTTCTACAGACGGTTCCTAAAGAGAACCGCCAGTAGAAACCAGAAACAGATTTCTACATACGGTTCCTAAAGAGAACCGCCAATAGAAACCAGCTTTCTACAGGTGGTTCTCTTTAGGAACCGTCTATAGAAATCTGTTTTCTACAGGCGGTTCAGTTTACTGACCGTCTGTGTTTATTTTTTTCGCCTTTTTTTTAAAATAGGCTGTGCCCTGTTTTTTTAATATTGTAATACAATATAATATTGAATATATTAGGTTCTATTATATGGTCATTATCAATACATATATACAAACATGCAATTAATTAATTATATGTACACTCATATTTATGCACACACTACTATCTTTTTACATCACATACGATATCGATATAATATACACATATACATCAAAGTTTTCATATTGGTACATGCCCTAGTAATCTTCACGCTGAAGATTTAGCCTACCAATGTCTGTTAGGGCTCTATACTTGGGCGGTGCTAAGATGCCGGTAGCATCGTGATATTTTCCGTCAAATGATATGATTTCTTTCAACATGAAATTGCACATGTCCTCGACGATGCCCAGCAACGTTTTTTCTGACATGTTATTTGCCTTTTCTATCTTACATCCTCGTGTCTGTATAAACATCATTTTTAAACCTTGATTATTACACATTAATTTAAACTTTAATGACATATTGTTGCTTGTGTATTTATTACCTCAGGGTCGTTGACGTATCTTCCGTTCACTCTCATGAACTCGCACACGTAGTATCCACAGTGGACCGATCCGACAGGTTGCTTATGGCACTATATATAACAGACAAATAAAGTTGCCAACATTATATGTCTGTGTGTGTAGTGTGTGTATGACACATTTATTTATAAGTTATACATACCGGATAATTATAAATTATATTCATTGGCATCCTCCGTTTGTTGGGGTCAAGCTTTTTCTTTTTCACCTGGAACCACCGCCAAGCCCTACGATCTCGAATTAATCATCACCAAATTAATTAATCTCAAGCGCACATCGATAAAAGTATATATGCGCATACACATCTTGGCTTACCGCTCCATGAAGGTCAAGACTGTTGCATATTTTGAGGGATCGTAGTCTGCGGAGTCATAGACCACCACCCGTCCCTGCCTTGGATAAATATAAAAGCAGATCCAGTGGTCTCTACACGAATCAAATTTGTGAATCCATATTGAAATTATAAATTAATAATGTCATAATGTACGTATACTCTCACACACAGTACTATACTTACCCATAGTGGTACGGGGCTATTATGACTTGCCTGCGCCTCCACTGCTTCATCACGTTCCTAATCTAAATGGCATATTTGGCTTCAAAGTCCTTCTGCATTTCCACCATTTTCATGGCAGCTTCTTCCTCATTCAAGCCCTTTAAATCATCGTGTTTGTGCCCGATCCTCGATGTATGCTCGTCCTCGCATATTTTCCTTGGATTGAGATACCCAATCATTTTGCTTTCGTTTCTTTCAGCACGATTCTCCTGCTCATCATGTTGCATTCTGCAAGACGATCAATTTTTTCTATGTCACAGATCATACAACACAAAATGATAACAACACAAACATATGTGTGTAATAAGTATCAGTGTACATATACTTACAATGCAAAAAACGTGACGGTCTGTACGTCAAGTCTTTTGATGTTCATCATCAACCAGAAGTCCTCGAAGCTGATTATGGCCATATTGTGGGGACAAAGAAAAGCCCCGAATGGTATACTTATAGGTATTGAGTAGATGCCAGCGTGAGAAGCTCTCATGTACCAGTCGTGCATCCTTTTTATACCAGCAGGGATGCTTGTTAGTCGCTGCCAACTGATAAGAGGCTTGGTAAATACATATTCATGTTGTGGGACATCTTCGTAATCCTTCTTCGTTGACTTCCTGATCTGTATGATATCGACTGCCTGCTTTGCTGCCTTCTCGTGCTCAGCCAAGTCAACGGAATGTATCGTGCGAGACTTTCCAATTTCTTTCATAAACAGAGCCATGCCAGCAGTTTTCTTCTTCGGCTCAAATGGGGAAACCAATTTGGGTATCGGGAATTTCCTTTTCTTAGGCAGCGACGGTGCTGGCGGAGTCATAAACAACTGTTCGGATTCTTTGGCTGGTGGGGAAGAGTGTGGATGGGTAGGTAGCGGTGGTGGCACCGGATTTTGTTGCTTAGGTGATGGTGGTGGTGGTGGTGGGTCAGGAAAGACGTGTTCAGGTGATGGTGGTGGGTCAGGAAAGGAGTGGGAAGGTGATTGTGGTGGAAAAGAGTGGCCATGTGATGACTCGGGATGTGTAGACTCCTGTGTTAGTGGCTGCTCCTAAGTCAACTGGACGTCTCGTCGAGGCCACAGGATGAAATTTTTGACTGTCTGGCTGAGTTTCTCAATACCCTCTTGGCCTGCGATGTCTAGCATGTCGTCCTCATATCCTTGGACGACCGTCGAGACTTCTACCTTGCAGTAATCCTCTGGAATGTCGCTGTTATGGTACCTGCGTCCTGGGATCGCAAGCCCATTGGCCACTTTCCTTGTACGATTATTATTGAAACCGTACCTTATGACTAGGGAACAAGGTGTTGGCCTATTGATGTCATCAACTGGATAGCGAACCTTATTGGCCGTAGACGCGACACTGCCTTTGATCACTAGACTCGTTCTGTTGATCAGTTGCTGGGACGAGCAGCATCTGGGGCGGAGCTTGAGTGGTCGTCATTTGTGCACCAAATCAGGATCAGGGTTAGCTAGCATATCAGACATCATCTGTTTGAAGTCATTCTTGGCCTCTTCCTCAAAATAACTCTTCATTTGTTCTTTGTATCGATCGCGTTTCTTGTACATGTTCTCCCACTCCAGACCAAATCCTTCTTTCTATCCCTTCCTGGATGAGATGCCTCGTACACGTCCAGAATGCTCGGGGTTACCCAGAGCAACAGTCAGGGTGTCCTTCTCCCTTTGTGGCCTAAATGATCCTTCCTTTTCCTTAGCTGCCACTGCGTAGATGTTCTTTGCAACTTCTTCCACCAATGGATCATGAATGGACGCGCCGGTTTCTTTTATTTCTCTAGGTTTTCGAGCACGAAGCCAATTCGCGCTCCTTTCGCCAACTTGCTCAGATAGTACAGGTAACCCCGCCGCCTTCCTTTCAGCCTCTTCTCTTCTCCATTTCTCTAGCTGACAGTCATATCCACCTGAGCCAAGGTGGTGCTGGTACACGTTCTTCTTTGCTTGTTCTGAAGCGGCTTGGCTCACAGCTAAGAATTCCGGTTAATTCTTCTGCTCTTGAAAAACAGCCCACTGACCTGGCGTGATCTTATACTTTATTGTCGGGTCCAACCCAAGCTTCAGATATTTTGCATTCAGCTCATACCTCCAGTTCCGGAACGAGATCGCAATCTGCTTCATTGCATATCCCCTAACGAGGTTTTCTGAACCCTGAGGGAAAACAAACCGAGTACAAAGTTTCTTCCACATGTCTGTCTCTGTATCATTTGGTACATCCTTCCAATTAGAAATTGTGCAGTCCAGGTTATCCCTAACTAAGAAACCAATAGCGTTCCAAAACTTAGCTGGCACTGGATGAGGAGGTACGGGTTGTCCTTTGGAATTGACTTCTGTAACCCTATATGTGTTGTCCGGCCACTTGTTCACTCCCCTATCACCTCTTGCCCGATGACTCTGCTTCCTTTTCCTTGAACCAGTCTCGGTGGTCGTTTCCGGTGACTCGGTTGTTTCCGGTGCGTCTCCGTGTGGCACTGCTTCTTCTTCAGCTATTTGACGGAACTGAGACAACACATCCTATATGTTGGCACATGAAATCATGTCATTAAAGGTAAACACATGAAATCATGCATGTAAGGTAAACACATGAAATCATGGACGTGTTACCTCGTCGGTTTCCGGATTGTAATCCGGGTCACGCTGCCTTTCACGGCGAGCAACCCTATCGATGCTAAGGCACGGATCGCTAGGGGTGTGATATCCTCCGCCTTCCGATTCTTGCTCAAGTCCTTGCGAAGAAGAACTCTTGTCGTTGTGGGGGGACCCTTGTCCTTGGTCATCATTATAGGGTGACCATTGTCCTTGGTCTTTCGTTGGAGAACTCATGGCGAAAATGTTTCTATATACAAAGGCAATAGATTATAGCGGGAAATCAAGGCGGGATTCTAATTAATTATATATAGTGAATTATAAGCAAAGGTCTTTATATATACAAATATATATTTATTTATTAGCATTTTTCATTTTACAATGCAAAACAAAATAATCATTTATAATATATATATATATATATATATATAATATGAAAAGAAATAATTAATATTAATTATATATAAAAAAGAATAATCATTTATTAATTATACAATGAAAGATACATGTATAACTAAACCTAACTAAACTAATTAAAATAAAATAATTAACTAAACCACTAAATCTAACTAACTAATTAAACTAAAGAGCTTAATTAATTAAAAACTAAAACCTAACTAATTTCAACTAAAAAACTAATTAAACCCAACTAATTAAACTAAAAAATAATTAACTAAACCTAACTATTTGAACTAAAAAGCTAATTAACTAAACCTAACTATAATTAAACTAAAAAACTAATTAACTAAACCTAACTAATTAAACTAATTAAAAGAAAATAATTAACTAAACCACTAAATCTAACTAACTAAAACTAAAAACTAATTTTAAAAAAAAAAGAAACAATGGAGGCGGCCAACCCAAGCAGGCCGGCCCAATAGCAGGCCGGCCTTCTAAGGCTCTGCGCGCGCGCCGCCCGCAGCGCCGCCGCCGCGGCACACCACCGGCCGTCACCGCTGCACCTACACCGCCGCCGCACACCACCGCGCCACCACCGCTGCACCACCGCCGCGCCGCCACCACCGCTGCACCACAGCAGCACCGCCCCCGCCGCGCGCCACCGCCCGCCGCCGCGCCGCCACGCCACCCCGCGTCGCCACACCGAGCACCACGACCCGCTCAAGGCGAGAGGGAGAGGGAGGTGAGAGAGAGAAGGGAGAGAGATACCAACCGGCGAGCGAGCTCGGCGGCGCGTGCGGCAGGACGGCGGCGCGTGCGGGTCGACGGCGGCACCACGGGCGGGCCCTCGCGGCTGCAGCGATGCTCGGCGGCGCGGCGCGGAGCGAGGCGGAGAGAGAGTGACGGCGGCGTGGCAGATCCCGCAGCGGCTGGTGGCAATTTTGGCAGCCTGACGGCCTTGGGGAAGAGCATGGGATCTCCAGAGTTAGCAAAATTTCGAAGGGCTAGCGCGGGTTATATATGCAGGGGCTTTGTGCAGGCGGTTTTCTTAACTACCCGCCTGCACAAATGGTACTGCAGGCGGTTGGTTTAGGGAACTGCCTGCACAAATGGTTACCGCAGGCGGTTGGCTTAGTGAACCACCTGCACAAATAGTGTTAGTGCAGGCGGTTCTCTAAGCCAACCGCCTGCAGTAACCATTTGTGCAGGCGGTTCCCTAAGCCAACCGCCTGCAGTAATCGTTTTTTTAATTTTAAAAGTAATCTAATTCTATTCTATATATAATAATATACATATATTCCTATATAGCTACGGTTTATCTAGGACTAATTAAGCTAGATTTAGCTGGGGCTATGGTTAATTTAGGGTTAACTAATTATTAATTATTAATAGGTATTATGATATTAATGGTTTAGCTAGTGATTAATTAATTAAGTTAGGGTATACGTAAGGCTAGGGTTTAGGTAGGGTCTAGCTAGGGTTAAGTTAGGGTCTAGCTAGATTTAGTTAGGGTCTAGCTAGGGTTAGGGTTTAGGTAGGGTTAGCTCTTCACATGATGATATTGGTAAATGACGACATAAATATATGCTGAACAGATGAATGGTAGTATTAATATATTATATTGGTACACATTATATCAGAAATGGATTACAAGATACATGATCCTAGTTAGCCTGCAACTGTTCTTCCTTCTCCATCGTGGCGCATCCATGGCAGCGAATTATGTGGGATACTTCGCTCGACGTTCTTTATCTTGATTGGATGATCCGTAAAGACACACATTTCGTTGAATTGGTTAAAATCCTCCAGATCAGTTACGTCGTCAACTCCTATGGCTTGTTGTTTTCTAGAAAAAAACTACATGCTTGGACTTGTCGGTGTTTTTCTTCTCATTTTTGGAAAGGACCTGTTCAGCATAGAAGACCTGTGCAGCACGGTTAGTAAGAATCCATGGGTCATCTTTATAACCTACTTTACTTGGATCAAGAACTCTGAGCCCATAGTTATCTACTGTGACATGTTTGTCTTCAACCCATTAGCATCGAAACACGGGGACCTGGAATGTACCATAATCTAGTTCCCATATGTCCTCAATGAAGCCAAAGTAAGTAGTGATTTCACCAGTTTCATCATCTAAGGCCTCGCACCGAACACCACTGTTTTGTGCCATGCTCTTTTGGTCCTTGGATTTGGTACAAAACGTGAAGCCACTAATATCATAGGTTTGCCATGTCGTTACCTAGCGTGATGGTCCCGATGCCAACTTCTTGATGGTTTTTTCCTCAATTGTTTCGCCATTTGGAATCTGCTGCTCACTTAGCCATGTGGTAAACCGCTGCTTGTGTTCTTTCATTACCCAATCATCTGTACATCCAGGATTGTGTTCGCGAAGCTCATTAATGTGTTGCTCGATGAAAGGGTCAATTAATAATAGCTGTTGTAGGATGTTGTGGTGTGCCTCGAGGACTATTTTGTAATCTGAAGGGATGAATGATTTCGTCCCATCCTCCAGCGTCCATGCAGCCTACCCTCATGTCGTGTGGGAGGCAAATCTATTGCAATATGGTCTTTTAGGACATCATTGCAGAAAGGACCTCCGGACTCAATGGCCTCTTCGGTCAAGTACCCCTCTATCATGGATGTCTCAGGACGAGCACGAGTTGAAACATAGCCATTCAATATTGACATGAAACGCTCATACATCCACATTTCATGCAAATACATGGGACCCAATGCCTCTATTTGTGCCACCAAGTGCACCATGAGGTGTACCATTATATCAAAGAAAGATGGGGGGAAACACATCTCAAGCTGTGACAATGTCTCCAATGTGAATTCCTGTAGAGAAGGCAACTCGTCGCGGGCAATTAGCTTCTGTGAGATCTTATTGAAGAAGTAGCACAACCTCGTGATTGCCATCTTTAAGAACACCGGCTTTATAGCCCTGATGGCAAGAGGGAGGAAAGTAGTCACATGACATGACAATCATGTGAGTTATAGTTGGTGAGCGTAAGGTCTTTCATTGACACAATACTCCTTAAGTTAGAGCAGAATCGAGATGGAACTTTCAAATTCTTTCAGCACACACACATCCCATGTTGCTCATCTCTGTTGAGGTTATAGCTTGCTGCTGGGAGGTGGTACTTCCCATTTTCTAGAGGAACAGGGTGAAGTTCTTTTTTGATGCCTAAGTTTACCATGTCCAGACGTGATTTCAGTCCTTCCTTTGTCTTGCTCTTCATGTCTAGCAAGATGCCAACTATGCTCTAGAACACATTCTTCTGAACGTGCATGCCATCGATCGCGTGTCGTACGTCCAACTCTTTCCAATATGGCAAATGCTTGAAGAAAACTGACATCTTCTTAAATGTATCCCCTGGATCTGGCTTCACATCCTTTCTGGCTTTTTCATCTTTTGTCTTCTTCCCGAAAATGAACTTGATGTTTTTGACAATTTTAAAAACTCTTTGACCTTTGCTGTTACCTGATTGAGCAGTAGAATAGTTAGCTAAAGGTATTTTAGCTTCTGCATCAACTACGGAGGAAGGTTGTATATGGTGAGGATCACCGAATAAGGAGCAAAGGGTTACCTGATGGAGCAGTAGAATGTAGTTCATTTGCATTGTCTAAGTACTTATCCATCTTACGCAAGTAAAACTTGTGTCCTTTTGGTAAGAAGCGCCTGTGCTTCATGTACACTAGCTTGTTTGATTCATCGAGGTACACGCAAGCTGTTTCGTTTATGCATATTACACAACCAACCTTCCCCTTGAACTGCCCCGATAGCACGAATAGAGCAGGGTAATCATTGATGCTAACAAATATAATTGCTTTCAGTGTAAATGTCTCTTTGCAGTACTCATCCAACATTTGGACACCTTCTTCCCATAATTTTTTCATGTCCTCCATTAAGGGCTCCAGAAATACATCCATGTTAACTTCAGGCTATGTAGGTCTAGAAATAAGAAGTGTTAATAAAAGGTATTTTCGCTTCTGCATCAACCATGGTGGAAGGTTGTATATGGTGAGGATCACCGGCCATGTGCTGTGCTTGCTGCTCCTCTCGGCAAATGGATTCATTTCATCCGTACCTAGAGCGAACCTAATATTTCTTGGTTTCTTAACAAATTCTGGGTGGTTTGCATTGAAATCTTACCATTGCTTGCCATCAGCTGGATGTCTTAGCTTTCCATCATCTTTGTGCTCCTCGGAAGCATGCCAACTCATAAGCTTGGCATCCTTAGGGTTTGCAAATAAACACCTCAATCGATCAACCATGGGAAGGTACCACATCACCAGAGCAGGAATCTTTTTCTGGGCATAGTAGTCTACTTCCCCTTTTTCTTTCTTTGTGGGTTTTGAACTCTGTTGGGTCTTCTGTTGGGCGTTCTTTTTCCTCTTACTTGTTGTAGACACAGAGGCTACGTTCTCTTCCTCTCGATAGTCTTTGTTCGTCTTGTATCTACTTGCGCCACAATTTGGATAGCTCTCTAAGTCTTTATATTCATCACCTCGATAAAGGATACAATGATTTCTGCAGGCGTGGATCTTTTCAACACCCATAGTAAGCGGACTGATTAACTTCTTTTCATAGTATGTGTTAGCAGGCACGTTGTTCTCCTTTGGAAGCATGTCTGCGATAATACTCAAGAACGCATCAAAGCCAGCATCACAGAAACCATATCTAGCTTTGACCGGCAATAACATCATCACGGACCGCAGTGTTGTGAACTCTTTCGTACAACCCTTCGACTCATCGTAAAAAGGCTCTTCTGCTGCCTTCCTCAAGGCCTCCATACCTTTCATGAAGAACATCGATGGATCAGTATGACGATGCAATATTGCATCTAAGATTTGTGCATCTTCCTCAGCAGTAACATCTGACAGGACATGATCAATTCTGTCGTCTATATTTCCTCCAACGAAATAATGATTAGTAATATTTGGCACAACATGTTCACTCTGGGTACTAGGCTACTGTGTCCCCCGTACAAACTTATCCAGACCATCGGCGTCGGTGTTCTCACGGTTTCCAGCTATATAAGGTGAAGAGCTACCCCCTCTATGCTTAGTCCAAATCAAATAGTCCTGCATAAATCCTCGACGGACCAGATGAGAAAGGATTGGCTCTGTGTCATCAAACACAACAATATTTTTGCACTCTGTGCACGGACAATATATGTGCTTCATGTCTGTTCTCATAGCATGGCTCTTAGCGGCATCAATGAACCTGTTGACCTCAGATACGTATGATGGATCGACTCTTGGTAACTTATACGTCCAGTATGACCTCTCCATCATTACCTGTAAATAACAAATTAAATGAAAGGGGAGACAATAATGGTGGTTGCGAGTTACTACTTAGGTCGGGGAGGAAAAATGGGTATTTATTACTATAATCTTCCATTAAATCATGTAAATACTACTACACATGCATGTGTCAATTTAGTATTACAATCTCCCATTAAATCATGTTAATCATACTACACATGCAAAGTCATACAAGACGTTTCCTCAAAAAAAATTACATAAAAGACATTATCTTGCTCTCTCTTCATGAATAACACACCATTAATGGAGGAGAGAACTAACCATGTTGAGAGAGAGGAGAAACTAATTTAACTAAGAAGCAATCATGACAAGAAAGAGAGGAGAAACTTCATCTAACCATGTTGAGCAACCTCATTTGAAAAAAAAAGACAACAACCTAGCTATTCCTCTCCCTACCTCATGGTGAAACCTTAGATCCAAAATGTGGCTAAATGAAGCAAAGAATGGTTAAAATGAGGTTAGAGGTATGTAAACTAACCTTTTTTAGCAATCTCCTTCGAAGAAATGAAGATCAAAACCTCTCCCCTTATATTTGGTGAAGTCTGGACCTCCAAAATAGCCAACTATGGAAGTTGGCTGCGAGTTACTGTTCGGCTCGGGGAGGAAGAAGAGGTATTTATACCAGATCTAATACAGGCGGTTCACTTAAGGAACCGCATGTAGAAACCTCTTTCTACCGGCGGTTTTCTTTTTACTGGCGGTTCGGTTAAGCCAACCGCCAGTAGAAATGGATTACTACAGGCGGTTGGCTTAACTGAACCGCATTTCTACTGGCGGTTTGGTTAAGAAAACCGCCGGTGCAAATGGATTTGCACTGGCGGTTCATAACTCTGGCCAAGCCGTTTTTTTCTAGTGGCGTCCGACAATCATAACCGCCTGTACAAATAATACGGTAGCGCCTGCGTAGAGCTTTTCTGTACTATTGTTAGCTAGTGAAAGATGTTCGGACTCTGGCCCGACGCATACGAACACTAGCTCTCTTAGCCCCAAAATAAATGTTTATTTTGCACTTTAATGAGTCAATCAATCTAGTTTTGATTTATATAAGAAGTATTGACATTTAAATCTCTAAAAATATTTACTATGAGAATGTATTATGTGATTAATCTAAAGAGAAAATGTCTAATTACCTGTCGACACAAATGTCTCAGATTTTTTTTATGAATGATTAAGTACATAGCTGTAGCACTAATAGTAAAATACAATCAAAAGTAAAAATCATCTAAATATATGTATTTAATATCATAAGTATTAGTATTTAAATATATGTGTATTTAATATCATAAGCATTAGTATTTAAATATACATTTATCGAACCTGAGATTGTGACCTCTTGGAATCCATATTTTTAGCTCCACACGTGTAAGTTTGTAACAGGGTCGGCCTCTAGTCTAGTACAGTAGATATTTTGTAGTACTCCCAAAAGCTTCACGCCTAATAGGCTATATCAGCCTATGCCTTTATACATCGATGATCCATCGTGTCAACTGTCAACCTATGGGCTTGGAGGCGGGGGCTATCCTCGTAGTACTACTCTTTTTCGAGTTGGTGCAACAATTAGCTTAGTCCCCTTATAACCAAGCTAATTATTATTTTTCTAATGTAGAAGAGAGAAGAAATAAAAGAAAAGAGCTTGAATCTCATACGGGCAATAAGCAAGGCATGGATATATAGGTAATAATGGATCCTAATAAAAATATGTGTGAGGAGAAATAGAAAATATAATAAAAAATACAATAAAAAATAGACAAATAGAAATATAATTATTGTATAGATTAACTTTTTTGAGTTATATCCAAAAGCTTAGCTCTATTATTATTATTAACCTTAATTACACTTAGAACTTATTAGCGCTGTATTATTGACTACACTAGCGAATCTGCGAGAATGCCAACCAAATGACCAGAGGAAGGGAGCCCTATAACCAACACTAGTGCATGAGAGCTTGCTAGTGTTCTCTAGCGACGGCCAGCGATAACAGGACGTAATGCTAATGCGCACTGCAAACTAGACGGTTTTGATATTCCTCGCTCAGTACTGTTCAGGAACAGGAGAATACATGGCCAGCCTCGTGTTCTAATCAATCGCTGTCGCATACGTGTCCGGCCTTCTGCGGCGCACGTCGCGCACGCCAGGCACATTTCCGCTCTGTTCGGCTGAGGACCAGCCAGCCATTCAGCGGTGTTTTTCTCTCAAAATAATCAGTCAGACGGCCGTACCGTACCAGCCAACCGAACAGACTGGAATCTTTTCCAGGGAGTGACCCGTTTGTACGCTTACTGTGGAGGGTGGGCTGTGTGGCCTATCCTGCCGCGCGCGTGCACGTCGACGTCGCCGTCAACGCATCTACGGCGAGCTGGCGCCATGCCAATTCCCACAAGGTTGCCATTTTTCTGCGACGTCGAGTAGCGAGGATTTTGCATGCTGTCATCTAGCGGAACCGATATAATGTGCGCTGGCTCTGGTCCTTCGCGATTCTCGTCGCGGTCGCCGATCCAGCAAGCACGACGCGACTCCCCCCTTGTTTGCATCTCCGAATTTTTGTAGAATCGTTTTCAATCTATCCGGCGCTCCCGAGCAGTGGGTGGCTGCTGTGCCGTATGGATAGAGCTGAACATATATGCGTACTATTGTCGGATCAAAATTCGCACGTGTATGAATGGATATGTTTGGTTTAATTTGGAAGAGCATTCTCTAAGCATGGCAACGGGTCGGATTCGGATCAGATGGGGTCTTCGGACACCCAAAACTGAAACCCGAACCCGAAACCGATTCGTGTGAAAATCTATCCCCGAAACTGAAACCCGCAGATACCCGAAACCCGCCACTATATAGTAATAAGAAAAATAATAAAGAATTTTTATCAACATATGTATGATATATATTACGTATTAGATGTATAAACAAGAGACAATAAATAACACATAATTTCATGATTCAATTTAGAACAAATTTGATAGCTTACATAATTTACTAATAAAAATACATGAGTTTTTATTCAAAATGTTAAATTTCAGATATCCATTAGATATCCGCGGGTAAAAACCAAAACCCAAAACCGAACCCGATATGTTTCAGATACCCGAACCCAAAAACCGTGGGCAAAAAATTAGACCCAACCCGAACCCCATGGAACCGAAACCCGTGGATATCCACCCCGAACCTGATCTGCTGCCATCCTTAGCATTCTCGGGTGGAATACTCAAAGAGTGGGATTAACTGAACATAAATCATCTTAGGATCAAGGTCCCTATCAACTTCGACCCTAGGGGTGCAGAACTCGCCTCACTCGACCTAAGGGGTGCAGGCCTCGCCTCATCCGACCCTAGGGCCACGAGTTCTGCCTCACCTAACCTAAGGCTGCGAGTTTCGCCTCGCCCAACCCCGTAATTTCAACTCGCCTGACCTTCCGCCTTACCCGACCCTAACGGTGAGTGGGGCGAGGTTCCTAGAGAACCCATAAGGCCCCTGCCACCAACAGGAGCACGGATGTACCACGATAAGATGTCCTATCATGACAGGCCATGCCCGGACGCTTACGTCACTACACTAGCAATTACTATGCTGCCAACCCCGGTATGATTTCACGTTGGGTCAATTGTTGGCCTGCCTTGTTGACCATGTTGCACATATAAGCGGACTGGGGCGCCTTGATCAGCCCGCCATGCAAGGGTACGACGACGGTAACAAATAAGACCAGGAGGACCCACACGGAGGTGGAGGACAGTGTGACACACCAAGGATTAAGACATTGAACCCTTTTTTGCTTCTCTTTCTGCACATTCCTCTTGACTATACTCTATGTATCACCCCTCACACTTCTAATCCACCTTCCCTTGAACTATAAAAAGGATGTCCAGATCCCCATGCATGGTAAAAAAAAAAAACTCATCAAACTAACTGCCCTGCATCGATCCTCAACAAAACATACACACACCTTTAACCCTATACACACACACACACTCACTAGATATTTGGGAGCTCTTCCCTCTCTCGTCCGTTTATAACTCCTACTGCAAACAGAGTGGCAGTGGCGCAAACAACCAAAGACTAGACTAGGGACGTTTTGCCCAAACAAGTACAAATCCTTGTGTCCTGCTAGCGCACAATCCTAATCTTAAAAGCGACATCACAAGTTTATTTGTTGGTGCCTGTTCGAAACACCGACAAGCATTAGTAAGATATTCTGGTTTCTCAAAACATATTGCTTTTGCCATATACCTATACATAGTGTGTATATAAATACTTAGTTAAAGTTATGTAACTAGTAAGATATTCTGGTTTCTCAAAACATATTGCTTTTTTGTAACTTAGAATGGAGGGAATAGGAAAAATAAGCTACTAGAGAAATCTACAAGATGATGAAGAATAATTTCTTTTAACTTTTCAAATGGTTTGTTCGAATAGGATTAAGGTTTTACTGGTTATATGGCGTCTTAGGCCGTCTTTAATAAAATTATTATAATTCCTTAGTGGTTTCTTACAAGATAAGTTGTTCTAATCAATGATAACCTATCAAAAAAAAATAGAACGGAAAGTTTTGTGCCTTTTGCTACAGGGAGGAAAGAATTCAGCATATGTTCTTTGACTACCTTTACACTAAATTTCTTTGGCGCGTGATATACCTAGTTTAATTGTTGCTGACCTCTCCAATGCGTGATACAAATAGGGGATAGATTGATCAGTTCACGGTTTTATTAGTTAACTATTGTGGTATAAAATTAATAATAACTTGTTTATTATTAAGATTATTTTAATATTTTTTTATGGTGAAAATCATCTCTAAGAAAAATCGATTATAGGGTCCATCATGTTATATTTTTATTTGCTTTTATGTTAATAATTCTGAATGGAGAAAAATACACCGACGAAAAGATGACAAAATAGGAATAAGAAAAAACTGATACAAAAAACAAAAACAAAAAAATATTCGCTTGAACTGAAAATAAGTGTTGATTTTAGCTAATGGTGATTTGTTATGAGAGGAAACACCATTTCATGCCTGAAAATAAGCTCTGATAGGCTGCAGAAAAAGAAACGAACAGCCTATTCGTTGGAATTGAAAATAAACAATGCTGATTTATTGTAAGAATAAAATACTATTTAAAAAGCGCAGATAAGCTCATTCGAACAAGCAGGAAAAACGAACGTTGAAGAAAACTAAAAAAAAATGGAAACGTGGAGAAAAGACCGAACAAAAAAAATACTGAATCGTTAAAAAGAAGAGAGCTAAAGCGAAGTAGAAATGGACACCGAATAAGAGACACGTGGAAAGAGAATAAAGGCAAAGTAAAAAACCGACGCATAAAAAAGAATAAAGAACTGATGTAGAAGCCGACGGATATATATACCACCATATATTATTACAGTTGGACTTAAGTTTCTTTTAATATGGCGGAGTTTTCGTTTTGATCCGACTTAAGTTTGTTTTAATATGGCGGAGTCTTCGTTTTGATCCTTGAACTATTACTCGGACCCAGTTTCATTCTTGAACTTCTTAAAACGGCTGTTCTAATCCTCACTCTACTTTTAGACTCAATTTCATCTCTAAACTATGAAGATGATCATTTTAGCCCTCAAAGTTTGTATTTTGGGCTCAATATCATACATAAACTAGGGATCAAAATGAATACTCTAACTTCTAATTTGGATGAGCATGTTTAGCAGGTTACATATGAGATATAGGGCCGGGGTACGGCCAAATTGATTTAAAATCAAATTCTATGTCGATTATTGCTAGACGTGAGTTGTTCTAATTCGTATTCGTATGAACATTGATCATATAAGTTTGAGTTACATATGAGACATAGATGTGTAAGTGTAGTCTATAGGAAGTAAAAAAATGGAATAAAAACTGTTACATTGTTTGATAATTAGGAGAAGATGACAAAAAAATTGTTCTTTCCTTCGCAAAAAAAAATTGTTCTTTACTATTAAGATAGCTGATTAAGATACTGGTATAGAAACTGCACGACATGTATATACAGACCCCAAACAAAGGCCCAAACGCAGTCCAAATTTGTTAGTGGGCCTTTGACGATGGAGGCTGATATAAAGATCACCAGTTAGAATTATCTTAAGTGCACCTAGCAAAACATTCTCACAGTCTATCTCTCTTCTAATCTTCACTAAACACACTCTAAAATATGTACCCACAAAATCAACTCTATTTAATCCAACGCTCCTATTACATTTTTACTCCCTAATCTCTTACTCACTCAAATCCAACGGTCTAGAGCCTTTGGATCAAACATCATCACTCATTTTCCCCTCCCACCTCGACCTCCCGCGCCACCGTAACAGTCCCCGACGCCCAAGGAAACACCGATTTTTTTATTTAAAAAAGAAAAAGCACAGATACACCCCCGATCAAATCATCGCCCAAACGTGACCTGCCCCCGATGCCGCAAACCCCGACGCCGCCCCACACGCCGCGCTTCTCTCCCGCCCCTACGTGAAGCCGCGGAGACCTCCTGCGCGACGCCGCGGAGACGTCCCGCCTCGACGCGAAGCCGCGGACCCCGACGCCGCCCCACGCCCCGCGCTTCTCTCCCGCACCGACGCGACGCCGCGGAGACGCCACACCCGTTGCGTTGCCGTCCCGACCCGAAGCGACGCCGTGCTGCCCGCCTCCCGACGCGCGGCAGAAAACGCAGCTGCCCAGCCGCGACGCCGCTGCCACGATCGATCGACACTCTTCACGGTCAGTTTTATTCCATGCTGCCCGCCTCCCCACTGCGCTTCTCCAATCTCCTCCTCGCCCTCGCGTCCGTGCACCCCGTGGTGACGCGGCGCACGCGACCCAGTAGCAACGGCAAATGGGCGCCACGCCGGTGCTGTGGCCGCGCGTGCTGACCCCGGTGCAGCTCACTGGAGCCATACGCCGGCAGAACAACCCGCTCGAAGCCATCCACCAGTACTGGGACGCGGCTCGCCACTACCCACCATCCTCCTACCGCCAGAACGACGACGTCCGCTCCACGCTCCTCGGCGCCGCCGCTGGTCTGGGTCGCCAGAAGTCTCATTAGCATCCCCAGATCTTACTGTTCTCATCATTGGGCTTTGCTGCTTGCGGCACCCTGACCTTGTGCTGCAGGTGCTCAACGAAATGCCGAACCTATGCCTCGCACCAGAGAGACGCGTACTGCGCAATTGTGCCTGCTCTCTGTGACGCTGGCATGCTTGATGAAGCCACACATGTCGTCTATTCCATGCTGGATGTGTTCTTGCCATTATGCTGCTGGATGACGAGTCTCCCTAATTTTCAGAGTCTACTACTAATCAAGGTAAGGGCACTCGACATAATAGGCTGAATGCAATGATACGCACGCACAGGACCTGCATGACTAAATGTCTCAATGGTTTAAAGCTTATCCCAACGAAAAATTTAGTATTGTCTTACATTTCAAATATTTTTTTGTTTGGCTTTCAATAAATAGCAACAGAATTGACACTGTTATATATATACCGAGCTATGAGGCAAAAAAAAAAAAAAAATAGTGCTGCAGCCTGCAGGTCTCCATCATCTCCATCATTTTGATTCATTATGTTTTAGAGTTCTTGTTACATAGTTCTGGATCAGATTTTACGATATTGTTGCTGTATTGGCTACTCTGTAAATTAGTTTTGATTATTTCATGTCCCAATTAAGTTTAGTAGACTCTCCCTTGGGGTTGCTCCACCGAAAATTGAAGGTTGCTAAGGCAAAAAATGATGTCAACTTCATAGTTATATGCTCTCATGGAATATCACTATGACATGCTATTATGTGTTCAGGCATTCGGATTCAGAGTTTTAAGAAGGGGCAAATTACAATGCACATAGACTTCCGGTAGACATGGACTTCCACCAGGGATATAATTCTTGCAGTCCAAGCACTTGTTGCTTCACTTCCCATTCAGGTTTGCAGATTGCCACATTATCATTGTCGTTTTGTCAGGAGAATTGTTCAGAATGTTTAACTTCCTCCATGTTGTTTTATGTTTGTCAACGCCAACATTATTACAACTCTTAAATATTATTTTGCAGGACAATAAGAGGCATACATACAATATATTGGTATTACAAACAACTTTCAATTTTGAAGAACAATACAAATGATAACTCTAAGAACCCACGGCAGGGCAGGAACGCCTCCAGGGCAGGAACACAGGGCAGCGAGGAGCGTGGCCGAATTGGAAATTGGTTTATCAAAAAAAAAACTCTCTGATTGCATTGTTGGTATATTGGACCAGGCTCCGAAGGTGGAGATTACTGCCACAAGAACAAACTCTCTGATTGTAGAGATTTAATAGTTGCTAAAGGGGAGGTGACAAGCACTCCAGTTTATGTTCTTATTCAGTTGTCCAGGATGAATGTGATTCAAGCAGGCGGCGGGCGACGGTTCCTGCACAACTTTTGTGGAGTGCTCGGCGCCGATCTGGACCATGCCGCACTGTGGACGAGGTGAACCCCAGCTCTGACCTGCCCCGCATACAGCCATCCCATCCTCCTGCTTGGGCTGCCGGCTTGAGCTTATGCATATCCCGCTGATGCGGCCGTCGATTTTTTTTATAATATCTTTCCATAGCTGGCCTGTAAATTTCTAAGATAGGATGTCATATTAGCGTCCATGGTATGACATGCAAGAGAGGATTTTTCATGTTTAAATGACTTTTGGTGTAGGGAAACATTTTTTATACATCATGGCTTACATCAGTGGGGGACTAGGGTTTCCCCTCCTTCCAGTTTTCAACAAGTTCTTGGCAGACATCTTAAAGAGTAGTAAAAAAGAAATTACATATATTATTCCTAGAAAACTCAAAGATGTGCTTAAGGAATTATAAAATATTTATAGTATGCGAGACATGACTTGTGATGCTTTAGTGTGCGCCGGATTATATACATAATGAAATAAAATTGTTTGATACTTAAACTACAGACTAGCAAAAGTGCCCGTGCGTTACAACGGGAGAGTATGTGACTGTTGCAGCTGGAGAGTGTCAAAATAAAGTGTTCGTGCGTTGCAACGGGAGCTAGCAAAAGTACCCGAACGTTGCAATGGGAAAGTATGTGACTGTTGCAGCTGGAAAGTGTCAAAATAAATTTTTGTTAACTCGATTGGTTTCGTAACCAATCTAAAAATAATAATTATTATACGTGTTTGACTTGCGTATCATTATCTCTTTGTCAAACAAACCAAAAAAGATATGAGTTTTATTTTATTAGCAAGCAGAATATCTTTTGTTTTATTTGCATCTTACCTGGTTGTCATCTATCACTTTATAATATGGTACTATTGTTAATAGGACACGTAAAACTAAACCGGGTTAAATGTATGTTTTATTTAGATTTATAAACATAGTCTATTAGAGTAGTAATTGACACTTAGCTCGTGCAGCAGACCTGGCTCATAAGAAAAATTCTTTCGGAGTAGTAGACAAATGAAAAAAAAACCAAATCAAAAGAGCAACAAGAGGCGGTCACGTGCGAGCTCAGGCTGGACTCTTGAGCCAACAGTTAAGGTGCGCACGGGGCAAGCTGCCCGGGCGGATCCGTGGGAGAGGCTTATGCGGAAAGGGAGCGGACTCGCGAGATAGCGGACGAAAAAAAAAAGACCAGAAATCTTGTCGCTTTATTAGGTACTCTCTCCATCTTAAATTGTAAGTCATTCTAAAAATCTTGGAGAGTCAAATTATTTCAACTTTGACCAAGTTTATATAATAAGATAATAATATTTACAATATCAACTAAGTATTATTAGATTCTTCATCAAATATATTTTTATAATACATTTATTTGGTATCATAAATCTTTATATTTCTCTATATAATTTTGGTTAAAGTTAAGATAGTTTGACTCTCCAAAATTCTTGGAACGACTTACAATTTGGAACGGAGGGAGTATAGATAAATATGGTCGTTTAATTTTTAGGTGATGGCTGCTGGACCTGTCCTATCCTGGTGATTCGTGATTGCACTCTGGTCTGCTTTATCCGGGTGATTGCACGCAGCTTGTTAAAGCTTGTTTGCACTGAGTAGCTCGAGAAGTCGCGAGCAGCTCGACCTGGCTTGTAATGTTAACGAGCTGAAACACTGACTGACTCGGCTTGTTAAGAAAACGTAACCAGCCGAGTTAGTCGCCAGCCAAGCAAGCTTTTCCGTTCAGCAATCAGCGCTGCTCATGCCTGCCCGACGTTCGCGGCTTACAACCTTCTCAGTTCACTTGAGCTTGTCGCGGGACGCAGCGGAGCAGGGCAGAGCCAAAGCTTTTTTTTGCGAGCAAGATATACTCCTCTGTTCCTTTAAAACTATCTATAAAAAATCATGTTTTCCTCAGGCGTCACTTTTTAAGAGGAAGAGGGAGCAAGACAGAGCCAAAGCTGGCCGGCCGGGTTTCAGGGACGCCATAGACCATAGGCGCTTGTCCCTGTTCATTCTGCCCAATGCGATGTACAGTACTACTGCGCTATGTAATGCGATGCCCGAGGCCCATCAAGCTTTGTCGCAGTTATTCATAGGTGGCAGCCCATACTGTTTTTCGCACAAGTGACTATCGGCCCAAGAAGTTAAATTATTTTTTTTTCCCATCATTCCGCGTGATGGTTGACTACCTGACTATGCCAAATCTGAGTACTTCCATGTAAGATACTCCTACATGATTTGTTCAGTGAATAAAATGTTTTTGTCGATCTGGAAAAGCGGAAAATTTAGGCACAGCATAGTCGGACAGGACGCACGATAGTCTGACTGAAAAAGAATCATTGTCCCGCGCGTATTGGGTGAGTGATCAAGATGAACAGGCACAACCACGCTCCGCGTGATGCGTTGGACTTGGACCCTTTGGTCTATCCAGTGGCGAAGCTACGTGGAGTCACTGGGGTCGGGCGACACCGATGGTTTTCAGCGAGGCTGTATACGTACAAAAATTTCACCGTATAAGACCCTAGTAAAAAAAAACATAAGACCCCGGCGGCAGCTTGGCAGTCCAGCGCTTGGCAGTCCAGCGTCCCTAGCTGTGGCCCATCGTCCATCACGGCAGCTGCCTGCTGGATGTTTGCACGTTGAGCCTAATAAGCCCACATTAAAGGCCCATTTTTCACTACCGATGTCCAACGACTCCGAGTCTACAGCAGTAAAGGAAAAGTCCAAACGTCTCCGTCTCGATACCTCTGAGACTCCGATTCTCCTTGATGGCCGACGTTACAACTCCCATCACAAGCACCCTGAACCTGGGGCGGCGGCGATCGACAGGCAGGAGGTCGCCATTCGCTGGCGTCAGCGCCGGCGCCCGGTGGCAGCCGGTGATCTCTGAACTTTGATCTGCAGTCTCAAGCACCTGGACGAGGTACCACCAAATATCTCAATTCTACAATTGAAAATTAATAATCTATTTTCTTGATTTATCACATTAATGTCTGCACTGCATTTTTACTGATTTATGATTAGTTGAAATTGTAAGTTCCTTGGGTAATTGGGTATTATTTTCTTTCAGTTATATAATCTGAAGTTAAGTTCTAAACTCTGAATTGGAGACAGGACATTCTCTATATCAGGTATCTATAAAATTTGTTAGTTGCTACTCCCTCCATATAGGATTTATAAGTCGACACGATCTTCAAAGCATAGTTTTGACTTCATGTTTCTATAAAAATATTTATTGAAAAGGGATATATGCATAATTTTATGAAAGTATATTTGAAGATAAATATATTTATATAATTTTTATATTTCCAAACTCAACAATTTAAAAGTTGTTCATGATTTATATTCCCAATGTTTAACCAAAACCTTATTTAAAATGACTTTTTTTCCCTATATGAAGGGAGTATAATGCTATTCATATTTATCGATATTATGTATGTTACTGTATTATTGCAGCCTTATTATGGGTTTATCCTGACCCCAGCGACAAATAATCCTGGCTTCGCCCCTGGGTCTATCCTATTATTGTCTGAAGGAAAAACGCGTGATATCCTATCACTATCACCAATAAGGGTGGGCAAAATACCCGATACCTAATTCCTGAACCCGAATTACTCAAACCCGGACCCGAAGTACCCGAACCTGAAATACCCGATCACAATTTCGGATAATAACTGTAAAAACCTGAATTTAGTTTGGCTAATTCGGGTAATGCTCCTCGGTACCCGAACTACCCAAATTACCCGAAATATATCAAATATGAAGACATGAATTGGTTTAGTATAACATAAATATATTATTTATTGTGCATCAATGTAATTTTACGCTAACTTGATATTTGTTTTGTTCTTAATTGATATAAAGACATGATATGATTTGTATGACTATTGTTGTTTATTATAAAATATGATTAAAATTCTCCTAAAATACCTGGTTTATGAGTTTCGGTTAAATCAGGAAAAACCCGAACTCGAACCCGAATCATCGGGTACCTAGAATTTCGGATAGTGCTCTTTTGGGACTAAATTCGGGTAACAATTTCTAAAACCCGAATTCTCAAATACCCGAATTACCCGACCCGAATTTTTCGGGTAACCCGAATGCCCTAATCACCGAAGCCACAAACTGCCGGTCCTGTACGGCTGCACTTGAACATCGCAAACTGTACTTACTACCATATTGCGCACGAGATGGCGAGAACAAAACAGCTGATTAGCTGAAGCTAGGATCCCATAAAGGAGTAGTAGAGACTATAGCGGCTGCAAGACTTCGACAGAAACGAGTCGGTGGTCGCTAACAAGTCACACCACACTCCAACACGTGTAGCGCAGTTTAGCTCTGTTGTGTTCTCCCAACCTTGTTTGGCCAAAAAGAATCGATGCTCCATACTGTTCAGACTTTATGGGACGACGGACGACCCGCGACCGGATCGATTCTTCGTCCAAAGGAATTTGTCGATGCACGCATCCACCTCAGCGACAGCGATCGAGAAAAGACCGAGATAAAACGATGAACTTATTTGGACGAAGGAATTTTATAATAAGATAAATAAAGGGTCTGTCTAGTGAAAACTCGGGTGATTTACACCTTCGTGTTACCCGAGTGACACAACACCTCAAATCACTCTGAATCTACCAAACCAAACAAATCGGGTGACTCTTGGGGTTTTGTCACTCGATTTGCCATAACCACACACATGATCAAAATCCAACGAACCAAAAAAATTAAAACCATATAAAAAAGAGAGATAAAACGGATTAAATCAAATCAGTTCTATGTAATGCAAATTAGAAGACGATCAAAGAAAAAATAAAGAAAAAAATATAGATCCAATCAAATCAGTTCTATGAAATGCAAATTAAAAAGAGATGAAAAAAAAGAGAGAGGGCATACAAATTTAATCAGATTAGTTCTATGCAATGCAAATTAGAAGATCAGAGAGAAGACAGATTCAATGACCATTCTCATCTATGAACAATCAATTTACACTTATTGGACACACCTTACACCCAAACAACAGTAGTAAAATATGCTTTAGTGAGATGTAATATGTAACTGATTAAATCAATAGCACAAGACTGAATGTTGGGGTGATATGGCAGCCCATGAGCTGGCGAAGATGGGTCATTTGTGTAATCCTGGGGAAGAGACGATAATTAGCTCTGTCCCTGAGAATGTTTGGGGTGTTTGTTGCAAGCGATTTGCTAGTCAAGTAATGAAATCAAACCCAGTTTCAAAAAAAAAAGAAAAATCCTTATGTTTGTTGATTGTACACGGTGTAGCATCTAGTAGTACTACTAGTAGAGAAGTAGTACTAGTAAGCACTAGTCAATCCTACTTATCTCACTTCGGATTTTCGTCGTCGGTTGCCACTCATCCCCTCCTCCGGTAGTGTGTCGCGTACTATATGTAAGGATGGCAACATGTACCTGATACCCGACGGATATTTGATCCATTAGGGAATGGGGATGTGATGATATCTGTACCCACGGGGATGTAAATGGACAAGAATCCATCCCCAACGGGGATGGCGGGTACGGGGACGTTCCCTGTATATCCGTCCTCGTTACCCGTTGGGGAACCCGCAATGTGTGTACATGTATATGAAATTGGCCCAATTAACATATGATGGTTGTTCAGTTAGGCTCATATAAAAGGATTGCTAACCCTAATCTGTTAGGCTGCTAGACATTAAATGTAATACCTCTGGTATTACAGATTAATTAATCTGCCATGTCATCATGTTTAATTTAATCATCTACATATGATTGTGCTTAGGGCCTTAGAGTGATTTAATCATGTTGTGAAGGATTGTGCAATTAAACCTTTAATTGAGAATTAAATTTAAATCAAAAGAAAAATTCCAATTAAGCTTTAAATTTGACCCAAAAACATAATTCAAAAACTATAAGGAATCTTAGGGTGATGCCTTAATAAAAGTTGTAGATCTTTTAAAATTAAAAAACTTTTATATTTGGATATTTTGAAGTTATATTATAGAAATTCAAATTAACCTCAAATTACTTTGTTGAAATTCAAATTTGAAGCTTCACCTTCAAAAATAGGTTGAATCTTCCAAAACTTCCTTAATAGAAGTTGTCAAGCTCACTGAGTACAACAACTTTCATGTTTACCAATTTTCAAGATGTAGAGAAAATTTAAAAGTAATTTCAAAATTTCAGTTTAAAATTCAAAACCACTTTTACCCCTTTTTGATATTTTTCAAATTGAGCCGAATTTGAATTTGGTGTCAAAATAAAAAGTGATATACCGGAAATGTCCTACAACTTTTCTATTCACCACTTCCTCAGATTCGATTGGAATCAGATCGAATTTGCATCCAATAGCTTTTGACCTATACCTCTACTACTGTAGCTAGGGGGGTCCCCCTGTTCATCTTCCCTCCCCCCTCCCCCGTACGCGCGCGTGCCGCGGCCGGCGCCGGGCTCGTACGGCTGGCCAGGGGCCCGGGCGTCGCCGTGTCGAGCTTCCCAGGGGGGGCTGGACCCGCTCGAGCTTATCCTCTTCTTTCTCTATCGTTAAAACGACGAGCACCGCCTCTCTCCCCATTTCTCTCCGTTCGGCCACCGACGAGCTCATCTCGGTCGCCGGCAAAATTCGTCGTCACCATTCCACCTCCGTCCTCACCATCTCCCAGCCATCAAATCCACTCACTTGCGCACCGGTTGCATCATCTCGTGAGCGCTTTGGTGCTCTGGAGGGTCCAAACCGCATGCGTCTTCCCGGCGTCCCGTCAGAGTGCCGCCGTGGGTCGACTCGACGGGATTAGCTTGCTCCGGTGAGCTTTCTCTCGAATCAACTTGCGTTTGATGCTCCAATCGACGTCTTGATGTTGAGGCTTGGGTTGTTTTACCTTTTGGTGCCCCAGGTTTGCGGGAACGTCTAAGTCATCGCGAGAGCGCACCGTCGCGGGTCGGCTCGCCGTTAAACCCACCGCTACGTTTCGCCTCCGTCCAAACCAGCTGCTGGTTTAGGGTCGTGGTGAGTCGCTGAACCGTTCGATGTCTTTGGTTTCATCTCTACCGTCTTGTGCTCGCCGGAGTGTGGCATGCCGCCGTGGTCGGTAACGAGTTCGTCGCCGGCCGGGTCTGGTCCTTTGGGGTCTCTAGAGTAGTGTACTGGGGTCTCGTTCGCCGGTCGGAGATGCCTCCCTCGCCGAAGAGGCCGCCGGCGGTGAGCCGCCGTGCTCGCACGCGCGCGGGAGCCAGGGAAAGAAGAAGAGGGAGTGTGAGAGAGGCTGACGGGTGGGGTCGACCCGTCAGCGGCCCAAAGAGAGAGTAGGAGCGTCCTGGCGCTCGCGCGGGCTGTGCTGGGTCGGCCAGTGCGGAGCCGGGCCGTGTTGGGCTCGTTTCGTTTTTCTTTTCCCGGGTGAATATGAATACCTTTTCTATTTATATTTGCAATGAATAGTACTGCGTTTTAATCTTTTTATGTGAATTAATCTGCTGCACAAAAAAATTATGAAAATATTTGTGGATGCTCTCTATGATGGGTAGAATTTAATAAAAATATGAAATGTAGGATTTAAGTGCTTTCTGTATGAACTATAAATCTGTAAATTAAATGATAAATGCAACTTTAAGTAATTTTAATTAATTCTCTGTAAGTCCAAAAATCTTGAAAATTTATTTGGTACAGTTTTAGGTCCAGAGCTAACTGTTGATAAAGTTTGACATCAAATGGAAATAGTTTATTTATTTATTAAGTAAATGCTTGATTAAATGATTAAGAAAATAAATAGAAAACATTAATAACTTAGGGTTATGTGATTTTGGATTGATTGTGTACTAGGTCAAAAACCCTTGTGACCTAGAACATCTTATAGGAGAATGATCATGGTTAGTCTGTGGTAAAGTTATGATCAAGTCTGTATCATTTATTATTGAATCTTATCTGTCATTTCATGTTGCATCGTAATCATGCATTCATTATTGCACGCGTGTGTGACCGAGAATACTGAGGTGAAGCCCGAGGTGACAGTTGAGGAGCCCATTGCTGAGTTTGTGCCAGGGTTTGATATTTGCGGCATCGACCCCGACCCGACTCTTTTTACAGTTCAAGGCAAACCCCGGTGCATTTGCCCCTCCTTGCTATTTTTAAAATGTTTATCACTTGAATTAATCTATTGCATTAGGTTAATAGGAGTTGATTGACAACCACTTGATGCATTACCATCCTTGACCAATTATCAATACCTGAGAACCTGATTTAATTAAACTATTGAAAAATGCTTAGTCATACTTAATGATTAGATTTGCAAAAATGCTATTTTAAACTGTGATGATACAAATCGAATGAATCGTTTTATGGGACTGGCTATGTCCTTGTTGGTTGGCAGTGTTCCTAGCTAGTTCATTATCATCCACGGGGATGGGTTTTTCCGTTTGGTCGACCATCTGTTTGGGTTAGAGCCCCAACGATCCTCGCCATTGGAAAAGGGATGTGAAAATCGGGTAGTTACCAGTGTACTTGGGTTAGAGTCCCAATGCATGGTTTCTAACGGAAAAATATTATGGATCGTTCATTGTCAGGACTACTGTGATCAAGACTTTGGAACTAGCCACATACTACGGGAAGCCTCTGACTCCGGTGGCTCTACTGCTGGAACCGACAACCACGCACTGGGAGTGGAGAGATGGCGAGAGTGGCATGTACCCTCGTGGCCGGCGTGCCTGGAGACTAGAGGAGTACTGTTCTCTCGGGTGGCGCAGGACCGGTTCCGGGGTTTGAAAAGCCGTGGTAGGCGGGGTTGGCGTATGCAAGTTTAAGTGCTATATACGCAGCGTGGATAGGGATCCCCAGCTGGGTATTAATCGATTCGAATCGTCGTTGCTCCTCAGTTATGGAGACTTGATCCTCACCCCTACGTCGAATAGTGGTTCGGAACTAGGATGTTTTTGGAATGAATAAATTTATTGGAAAGAATGATGATGGATATTTGGGAGGACTTGGAAATATAGTTAATGAATAACAATATTATGAAAATAAAATATTGAAATAGGACTAGTAATGCTTTTTTACAAAACTCTTGAACTCTTGCTCAAGCCTTTTCTTGACTCCCCTCAGCCTGCATTCCTGAGTCTAATTTTACACCCTTAGTCGGGTAAGTCTTGCGGAGTACCCCCATATACTCAAGGTTTGTTAACCCCGCTGCAGGTAGTCAGCAGGAGCCTGACGTCTGTCTTGCTCCGTGCTGTGTCACTATCATCCAGGAGAGCGAGGAAGAATAAAGTTGAACCTGTGGGCAGGGTTCGTGCACTTCCTATCTATCTTGTTGTAATATTGTTCTACCGCTACTGTTACCACTATTAATTATGGTCTGTAATACTGCACTTAATTTCTATTTGAACAACCGGTTTGTAAACTAATTACTGTTTAATCTTCCACACTTTTACTCTGATGTATTTTGTTATGAAATGTTGTAATCCTGTAATGGCTTCGCATTGGGATCCTGTCGGAGATAACGGGTGCTTATGTAGCTCGGCAGAGCTGCCTAGGTCATCTGGAACACGGGCCCGGCTGTCAGATGTCATTAGTGGCAATGACAGGTGCCTATGGGCCACGTGATTTAGACGGTTCTGTTACAGCTGGTATCAGAGAATTCCATTGCTAAATCATTGCGGGTTACTTTTCGAAAATTTCAAAATATTTTGGATCATAAAAACTTAAACTATTATTTTGGGTCCAAATTGCTTACATTCTTATCTTATCAGTAGTTCCTGCCTTGATCTGTATTTGTTATACCTATTACTATACTTATGGTAGCAGGTGGAACAACATTATTATTAATATTAGCCCTATGTTCAAATTATTCATGCTTTGATTTATATTGCATGATTTAAAATTCGTAAGTACGTGCATGCATCATGATAATCACACATGTTAATAACTTCCTCCTTAAAAGTGGGTATATGGGTTAGGATCTATCACACCTATTCTTGCTAGCCTTTTATATCCTCACTAATTCAAACTTACCTTTCCAGCTGGCACGTTGTAAGTTGACTGCTCGTAAGATGACTGGTCCCCGTGGAGTTCCGCGCCACCAGTTGGCACCGCGCGACGGTGAGGAGGCGTCTGGTAGCCGCCCTCCCCGCCGCAGTCTAAGGAGTTGAAGCAGGAGATGAAGGAGCTGCACATGGAGATGAGTCTCATCCAAGAGGACTTCCGCGTGGCCCGGGCTGACCACTACCGGGATGTGAGGACCAACCGGGATCTACGTCGGGAGATCGACCGCCTGACTCAGCAGAGGAACCAGGCTTTGGAGCATGAGGGCATGGCCCGTGAGAGGATCGAGGAGCTGGAGGGGTATGTGGAGAACCTTGAGTGGAACAATGGTACGCTGCACGAGGAGGTGCATAGGCTGAATGATCAGCTTGATCTAATTCTGGTTCCACGTGAGGATGAGCCTGAGGATGGTGTTGTCGTGGGACCAGAGGAGGAGGAGTATGACAGTGAGGCTACTGAGGATGGTTACTTTGAGGCAGTTGACCCGATAGCGGACGTGGTCGTTGAGGAGGACGACGAGAAGGAGATTGTCGTCATCGACTAGGCTAGTCTTAGGACTAGTGATTTTAGTCTTCTGCTATCCAAGTGTTGTAATCATCGTGCCAAGAACCTTAGTCTGGGGTGGATCTTGTTGTGTCCGAGTGCGTTGAACTTTGTTATGTTTAATGTTTTAAGTTGTAATGCTACCATGTTTTAATTATGCAAAGTAAGTCCTAAGTTGGTTGTCCTAAAAACAGATGGTCAACACCCGCTCGACTGGTGCCGGTACTTCCGATGAAGGAGCAGCTCCCTACCCGCTACCCATTCCACCAACCTTAGCCGATGCCATCGCAGCCCTTACTAATGCAGCCAATGCTATGGCCCAAAACCGGAAGAACCGTGGCGGGCGTCGAGGCCGCCGCGAAGATGAGGAAACTACTTATGTGGATTTCACTGAAACACGTCCCCCAGTGTTCACAAAAGCCGATGAGCCCTTGGAGGCCGATGATTGGCTCCGAACCATGGAGCAAAAGTTCAGCTTGATCCGTTGCACAGATATCCAAAGGCCACTGTTCGCGGCTCAGCAGCTGCGTGGTCCTGCCAGTGCCTGGTATGCCAACCTGTTGTCTGCACAGCCCGAGGGACATCAACTTACTTGGGCATAGTTTCGCGAAGCCTTCCGAGCACATTACATCCCTACAGGTGTAATGAAGATGAAGCTGGATCAGTTCTTAGGCTCTGCAGTAAAAGGAATCTTCCGTTATGCAATATGTGAACCAGTTCAACCATCTAGCCCAATATGCACCTGAACATACCAACACTGACCAAAAGAAGAAAGATCGCTTTGTCAGGGGCTTAAACTTCAAGATCCAGCGCAGCTTATCCAACAATCTTAATTGCTCATATCACGAAGCCGTCAACAGCGCCATTGCTTACGAAAAAAGTGATCGTAAGCATCAAGATGAAAAGAACAAGAAGAAGTCAGGATTTTCTGGCGGTCAAAAACGCCAGAAGATCATCTATCATCCTACTCACCACCACCGTCCAGCTTACCCCCAGCAGCAAGTCGTGGTACGTACCGCGGCTACCTCTCATAACTCAAGCCAACAGAACACCACTCAGCCGAATGCCCCAGGCGTTCGTATCAATACACCTCAGACCACCTACAATCACCCTTGCTACAACTGTGGCAAGATGGGACACTGGCTCGTGACTGTCCATATCCAAAGAAATACAATCAAAATGCCCAGAGAGGTCCTGGACAACAGCATCCGCAGCATCAGAATCAGCACCGTGGCCAGCAGCACCAGGCTCAGAAGGGCAAAATTGTCAAGAAAGCAGGTCAGGTCTATTATACTCATGTGGATGACATCCCTGCAGGAGAGCCCGTCATGATGGGTAGGTTTCCTGTCGCCAGTCACCCCGCTATTACACTTTTTGATTCTGATGCATCACATTCATTCATCAATCATACATTTGTTGTCAAGTATGAGATTCCAATTGGGGAAATCAAGGAAAATTTCCTTGTACATTCGCCCTGGGGGGCGAATAAATACTAAGGAGGTAGTGCAGCGAGTACCTATCGAGTTGGGCGGGCATATATTCGCAACCACCATGATAGTACTCAAGGATCAGGACATAGATGTCATTTTAGGTATGAATTGGATGTATCAGCACAAGGCCTTGATCGACATGCTGAATAGGACCATAAGAGTCAGTATACCTGGTAGTCAATCTCAGCTTCTTATCCAGCTTCCACTACCCGTGAGAATGGTTGAAAAGTCTGTGCAAAGACTATGGGCCACCTTAGTCCAAGAAATCCAAAAGATTCCGGTAGTCTGTGAATTTTCGGATGTATTTCCTGATGATCTACCTGGTCTGCCACCTGACCGTGACGTGGCGTTTGCTATTGAGTTGAAACCAGGAACTGCACCTATATCCCGTAGAGCCTATAGGATGCCTCCCAAAGAATTAGGTGAGCTTAAAGTTCAGTTGCAAGATCTGCTTGGTAAGGGTTTTATCAGACCTAGTTCATCTCTCTGGGGTTGTCCAGCTATCTTTGTGAAAAAGAAGGACAAGTCACTCAGACTCTGTGTTGATTATCGCCCACTCAACGAGGTCACCATCAAAAATAAATACCCTTTACCTCGCATTGACCTACTCTTTGACCAATTAGCTGGAGCCAAGGTCTTTTCCAAAATTGACCTTAGGTCTGGCTACCACCAAATAAAGATCCGTCCCGAAGATATCCCCAAAACAGCATTCACCACCAGATACGGCCTTTATGAGTATCTGGTCATGTCCTTTGGCCTAACCAATGCACCTGCCTATTTCATGTACCTAATGAACTCTGTCTTCATGCCCGAGCTTGACAAGTTTGTAGTCGTGTTCATCGACGATATTCTAGTTTATTCCAAAACCCCCGAAGATCATGCCAACCACCATCGTGTTATTCTAACCCGTTTGAGAGAACACCAGCTATATGCCAAGTTCAGCAAATGTGAGTTTTGGTTGGACCGAGTTCCTTTTCTCGGCCATATCTTATCTGCTGAAGGTGTATCCGTGGACCCGAGCAAGGTAGAAGAAATCTTGAATTGGAAGCCACCAACCACAGTACATCAAGTCCGCAGCTTTATGGGAATGGCGGGGTACTACCGTCGTTTTATTCCGGACTTCTCAAGAATAGCCAAACCCATTACCAACTTGTTGAAAAATCAAGTTAAATTTGTCTGGTCACCAGAGTGTGAGAAGGCATTTCAAACTCTGAAAAAGTTATTGACCACTGCACCAGTACTAGCTCAGCCAGACATTGAAAAGCCATTTGATGTGTATTGTGATGCTTCTGGTACCGGTCGGGGTTGTGTCTTGATGCAAGAGGGCCGTGTCATTGCTTATGCTTCACGTCAGCTTAAGCAACATGAAGAGAATAATCCTACCCATGATCTAGAGTTGGCAGCTGTGGTACATGCCTTGAAGATATGGCGTCACTATTTTCTGGGCAGTACCTGCAATGTGTATACAGATCACAAGAGCCTAAAATACATCTTTACTCAAGAAGAGTTGAACATGAGATAGCGAAGATAGCTCGAGCTGATCAAGGATTATGATATAGAAGTACACTATCATCTAGGCAAGGCGAATGTGGTCGCCGAAGCACTCAGTCGGAAGGTGCACTGCAATTGTTTGATAGTCAGGCCATATGATTTATCATTGTGCTATGAGTTGGAAAAGTTAGGCATATAAATAATCCCACAGGGCAGCCTGACCAATATCAGTATTGAAATATCCATCCGAGATGAGGTTATTGCCGCTCAAAAGGGGAATAGCAGAATCAAGCACATCAAGGAAAAGGTTCAAGCCGGTAAGGCAGATTGTTTCAGGATTGATGATGATGATGATGTCGTATGGTTCAAGGATCGTCTAATAGTTCCAAAGGTACCTGAGTTACGACAAAAGATCCTTGATGAAGCACATTTGACAAGGTTTTCTATCCATCCTGGCAGCAACAAGATGTATCAGGATTTGAAGCAAAAGTTCTGGTGGACAAAAATGAAGATTGAGATTGCTCGGTATGTCGCGAGATGTGACACTTGTCAAAAAGTGAAAGATGTCCATATGAAGCCTGCAGGAGAGTTGCAACCATTGCCTGTTCCTGTGTGGAAGTGGGAGGACATCAGCATGGATTTCATCGTGGGATTACTTAAGACCTCAAGAGGTTTTGATTCCATCTGGGTTATTGTGGATCGCCTCACTAAGCAAGCTCATTTTCTACCTGTCAAGAAGAAGTACAGGGTACTGGCATATGCGAAGCTTTATATTGAGAACTTAGTGAAGTTGCATGGTGTACCGAGGACCATCGTTTCTGATCGAGGTACTCAGTTCGTCTCCAAGTTTTGGCGGGCTTTTCACTAGTCCTTAGGTACAAAATATCTGCATAGCACTGCATACCATCCACAGACTGACGGACAGACAGAAAGAGTCAATCAAGTACTAGAGGATATGTTGAGGGCTTGTACACTCAATTACCTTGACAAGTGGGATGAATGTCTGGTATTGGCAGAATTCTCGTATAACAACAGCTACCAAGAAAGTATCAAGATGGCTCCATTTGAGGCAGTTTACGGTCGTAGGTGCCATACCTCATTGAATTGGTCTGAATCTGGAGAAAAATGGTTTTACGGCGTTTATCTGGTCAATGAAGCTGAAGAAAAGATCAAGTTGATACAAGAGAATATGAAAGTGGCACAGTCTTGACAGAAAAGTTATGCCGATCGAAGGCGTCGATTCTTAGCATTCAAAGTGGGAGACTATGTGTATCTAAAAGTATCGTCAATGAAAGGAGTCAATCAGATTTGGCGTCAAAGGCAAGTTGGCCCCGCGTTATGTTGGACCTTTCCTAATCATAGAACGCGTGGGAAAAGTAGCTTATAAGTTACAGTTGCCAGAGCACCTTTCAGACATACACAATGTATTCCATGTGTCACAACTCAAGAGGTGTCTTCGAGTACCTGACCAGGTCGTCGATGTGGAAGGAGTGGAACTCGAATCGGAATTGACGTACTCAGAGTATCCTATTCGAGTCCTGGACATAAAGGATCGGGTCACACGAACGAACACAACCAGGTAGTACAAGGTCCAACGGAGTGCACATTCCGAAGATGGGGCCACTTGGGAATCGGAAGACAATCTCGTCGAAAATTTTCCTGAATTCTTCGTTACTCTGTAGATGTAAGGTTTCGAGTCGTGTGATGTATAAACTCCTATACTTGTCTAGTGATCAAGGTTGAATTAGGTTAATGGTTATATTTTCTTTTCCATTACTTAGCCTTGAGTCTTAGTCTTATGTCAAATCTCGGGACGAGATTTTCTTTTAGGGGGGAAGGCTCTAATACCTCTGTATTACAGATTAATTAATCTGCCATGTCATCATGTTTAATTTAATCATCAACATATGATTGTGCTTAGGGCCTTAGAGTGATTTAATCGTGTTGTGAAGGATTGTGCAATTAAACCTTTAATTGACAATTAAATTTAAATCAAAAGAAAAATTTCAATTAAGCTTTAAATTTGACCCAAAAACCTAATTCAAAAACTATAAGGAATCTGAGGGTGATGCCTTAACAAAAGTTGTAGATCTTTTAAAATTAAACAACTTTTATTTTTGGAGATTTTGAAGTTATATTATAGAAATTCAAATTAAACTCAAATTACTCTGTTGAAATTCAAATTTGAAGCTTCACTTTCAAAAATAAGTTATATCTTCCAAAACTTCCTTAATAGAAGTTGTCAAGCTCACTGAGTAGAACAACTTTCATGTTTACCAATTTTCAATATGTAGAGAAAATTTAAAATTAATTTCAAAATTTCAGTTTGAAATTCAAAACCACTTTTACCCCCTTTTTGATATTTTTCAAATTGAGCTGAATTTGAATTTGGTGTCAAAAGCAAAAGTGATCTACCAGAAATGTCCTACAACTTTGCTATTCACCACTTCCTCATATTCGATTGGGATCAGATCGAATTTGCATCCAATAGCTTTTGACCTATAGCTCTACTACTAGGTAGGGGGTCCCCCTGTTCATCTCCCCCCCCCCGGTACGCGCGCGTGCCGCGGCCGGCACCGGGCTCGTACGGCTGGCCAGGGGCCCGGGCGTCGCCGTGTCAAGCTTCCCAGGGGGGCCGGACCCGCTCGAGCTTATCCTCTTCTTTCCCTATCGTTAAAACGACGAGCACCGCCTCTCTCCCCATTTTTCTCCGTTCGGCCATCGACGAGCTCATCTCGGTCGCCGGCAAAATTCGTCGTCACCATTCCACCTCCGTCCTCACCATCTCCCAGCCATCGAATCCACTCACTTGCGCACCGGTTGCATCATCTCGTGAGCGCTTTGGTGCTCTGGAGGGTTCAAACCGCGTGCGTCTTCCCGGCGTCCGGTCAGAGCGCCGCCGTGGGTCGACTCGACGGGATTAGCTTGCTCCGGTGAGCTTTCTCTCAAATCAACTTGCGTTTGATGCTCCAATCGACGTCTTGATGTTGAGGCTTGGGTTGTTTTACCTTTTGGTGCCCTAGGTTTGCGGGAACGTCTAAGTCGTCGCCAGAGCGCACCGTCGCGGGTCGGCTCACCGTTAAACCCACCGCTACGTTTCGCCTTCGTCCCAACCAGCTGCTGGTTTAGGGTCGTGGTGAGTCGCTGAACCGTTCAACGTCTTTGGTTTCATCTCTACCGTCTTGTGCTCGCCCGTGTGTGGCATGCCGCCGCCGCCGAGCCGCCATGGTCGGTAACGAGTTCGTCGCCGGCCGGGTCTGGTCCTTTGGGGTCTCTAGAGTAGTGTACTGGGGTCGTTCAACGGTCGGAGATGCCTCCCTCGCCGAAGAGGCCGCGCGGCGGCGAGCCGCCATGCTCGCACTCACGCGGGAGCCGGGGAAAGAAGAAGAAGGAATGAGAGAGAGGCTGACGGGTGGGGTCGACCCGTCAGCGGCCCAAAGAGAGAGTAGGAGCGCGCTGGCGCTCGCGCGGGCTGTGCTGGGTCGGCTAGTGCCGAGCTGGGCCGTGTTGGGCTCGTTTCGTTTTTCTTTTCCCGGGTGAATATGAATACCTTTTCTATTTATATTTGAAATGAATAGTACTGCGTTTTAATCTTTTTGTGTGAATTAATCTGCTGCACAAAAAAATTATGAAAATATTAATGGATGCTCTCTATGATGTGTAGAATTTAATAAAAATATGAAATGTAGGATTTAAGTGCCTTCTGTATGAACTATAAATCTGTAAATTAAATGATAAAAGTAACTTTAAGTAATTTTAATTATTTCTCTGTAAGTCCAAAAATTTTAAAAATTTATTTGGTACTGTTTTAGGTTCAGAGCTAACTGTTGGTAAAGTTTGACATCTAATGAAAATAGTTTAATTATTTATTAAGTAAATGCTTGATTAAATGATTAAGAAAATAAATAGAAAACATTAATAACTTAGGGTTATGTGATTTTGGATTGATTGTGATACTAGGTCAAACACCCTTGTGACCTAGAACATCTTATAGGAGAATGATCATGGTTAGTCTGTGGTAGGGTTATGATCAAGTCTGTATCATTTATTATTGAATCTTATCTGTCATTTCATGTTGCATCGTAATCATGCATTTATTATTGCACACGTGTAGTGACTGAGAATACTGAGGTGAAGCCCGAGGTGACAGTTGAGGAGCCCGTTGCTGAGTTTGTGCCAGGGTTTGATATTTGCGGCACCGACCCCGACCCGACTCTTTTTGCAATTCAAGTCAAGCCCCGGTGTATTTGTCCCTCCTTGCTATTTTTAAAATGTTTATCACTTGAGTTAATCTATTGCATTAGGTTAATAGGAGTTGATTGACAACCACTTGATGCATTACCATCCTTGACCAATTATCAATACATGAGAACCTAATTTAATTAAACTATTGAAAAATGTTTAGTCATGCTTAATGATTAGATTTGCAAAAATGCTATTTTGAACTGTGATGATACAAATCGAATGAATCGTTTTATGGGACTGGGTATGTCCTTGTTGGGTGGCAGTGTTCCTAGCTAGTTCATTGTCATCCACGGGGATGGGTTTTCCGTTTGGTCGACCATCTGTTTGGGTTGGAGCCCCAACGATCCTCGCCATTGGAAAAGGGATGTGAAAACCGGGTAGTTACCAGTGTACTTGGGTTAGAGTCCCATTGCATGGTTTCTAACAGAAAAATATTAGGGACCGTTCGTTGTCAGACCTGCTGTGATCAAGACTTTGCAACTAGCCACATACTACGGGAAGCCTCTGCCTCCGGTGGCTCTACTGCTGGAACCGACAACCACGCACTGGGAGTGGAGAGATGGCGAGAGTAGCGTGTACCCTCGTGGCCAGCGTGCCTGCAGACTAGAGGAGTACTATGCTCTCGGGTGGCGCAGGACCGGTTCTGAGGTTTGAAAAGCCGTGGTAGGCGGGGTTGGCGTATGCAAGATTAAGTGCTACATACGCAGTGTGGATAGGGATCCCCAACTGGGTATTAATCGATTCGAATCGTCGTTGCTCCTCGGTTATGGAGACTTGATCCTCACCCCTACGTCGAATAGTGATTCAGAACTACGATATTTTTGGAATGAATAAATTTGTTGGAAAGAATGATGATGGATATTTAGAAGGACTTGGAAATATAGTTAATGAATAACAATATTATGAAAATAAAATATTAAAATAGGACTAATAATGCTTTTCTACAAAACTCTTGAACTTTTGTTTAAGCCTTACCTTGACTCCCCTCAGCCTGCATTCCTGAGTCTAATTTTACACCCTTAGTCGGGTAAGTCTTGCGGAGTACCCCATGTACTCAGGGTTTGTTAACCCCCGCTGCAGGTAGTCAGCAGGAACCTGAAGTCTGTTTTACTCCGTGCTGTGTCACTATCATTTAGGAGAGCGAGGAAGAATAAAGTTGAACCCGTGGGCAGGGTTCGTGCACTACCTATCTATTTTGTTGTAATATTGTTCTACCGCTACTGTTACCACTATTAATTATGGTCTGTAATACTGCACTTAATTTCTATTTGAACAACCGGTTTGTAAACTAATTACTATTTAATCTTTCGCACTTTTACTCTGATGTATTTTGTTATGAAATATTGTAATCCTATAATGGCTTCGCAATAGGATCCTGTCGGAGATAACGGGTGCTTATGTAGCCCGACAGAGCTGCCTAGGTCATCTGGAACACGGGCCCGGCTGTCAGATGTCATTAGTGGCGATGACAGGCGCCTGTGGGCCACGTGATTTAGTCGGTTCTGTTACATTAAACTTGTTATCAATCAATTATACTAGAAGTACTATCGTACTGGATAATTTGTTGTGTTGTTGTTACATGTTATGTTGTTTATATATGGGTATGCGCTCGGGTATGGGTACCCGACGGGTATGAAATCCCCAATCGGGGATGGGGACGGGGAAAAACCTGTCCCGTTAACGTAGATGGGGATGGGGACGGGATATATTTTAGTTCGCGGGGATGTACCCGTTCCGCCAATGTGGAAAGACAAAGAAAGATAGGGAGCTCGCCTCCTTTTTTGTAATCACCGAAATGGAAATTGTACGACGACCCTTCCAGACATACGACCCTGAGATCGTTGGGGATGTACCGTTGCCATCCCTAACTATAAGCCCGATGATATGGATGGAAGAGTGGTGGCGTCACTGCGGCACTGCCTGTGGCTGCTCAACAGTGTAGGCGCATGGATCGCTTGGGTTCGTCGTCGTCCCAGTGATGTCACCAGCTAGCCGGTGCCGGTCAAAGTCGTAACTGCACGTGCGTTTCCCTATCTAGACCACCTAGGAAGGGGCGAAAAAGACGACGACCCGGCCACTCCACCACCACTTTTGTGGCTTTGTGGCGACACGAGAAAAAAGCCGTACGCGGAAGCCGACGAGCGGCGAGCACCGCCAGTCCGCCACTACCGTCGGGCCCTACTCGGGAAGCCGATCGGAATCGGATCCGAGCACAAAGAACCAATTTTTGACCGGCGCTCCTTCACAAAGCCTCGCTGGAGTGGACGGTGGACCTTTCGGCACGGGAATGCAGGTAGGCACGTCCAACTCGAAGCAAAGGGTCCCGCTTCGTTTGTGTACGTGCACACATAGGCGGCGAACCCACCCGCCGATCAAGCTCGCACTACGGGCCGCTAGTCTGCGATCACGATGTGTACGCGCACGTTTTTCGTCCTTGTTTAGTACTCCCTCCGTCCCAAAATAGATGTCATTCTCACTTCCCGAGAAATCTAAGACTTTTTGCGTTTGACCAAATATATATATACAAAAATAATAATATTTATAATACATAATCAATATCATTAGATAGATCTTTGAATATACTTTCATAATATATTTATTTAGAGATATAAATATTGCATGCATTTTCTATAAACTTAGTTAAAGATGAGAAAGTTTGACCACCACGCTTCTTATAGCGACATCTATTTTAGGACTACCTAGTACTATAAAAAAACGAACGAACGCAGACGGCACCTGTTCCTCGTTGTTCCCAGCATGTTCCGGCACGAGACAGGTACCGATCGGCGCAGCGCGCGCGACGGAACGGAACCTGCTGCCGGCTCGGTGCTACGCGTGCGGCGGCGCAGCCAGCGATGAGCCGATGTGCGATCATCTCGATGCCCAGACAGCAAGGGCGTGGGCAGGCCGATCGCCCGACACGCATGCCGCATGCGTGTTCCACCCGTCACGTCTCCCAGTCCCAGGCATCACATGACTCGCTCGGTCGCTCGTCGCTCCGCTAACTCCAGCGTCGCCCGGCCGGAGCAGCGTAGCAAATGATGCGTTGCATGGCTGCCTGAGCCGCCAGCCGGAACAAGGGAACAGTGTGCCCACCAACAACTCCTAGTCCTTGCTCCTACGCGGCCGTCCGGGGCGCAGGCGGGCGACGTCACGCGTGGCGCGACGCGGGCGGACAACGAACTTGGCCGTGTCGACGAGCCCCACACGCCAACCAGCGCTGTGAGAGCAACGACAATGTTGCAAAAACTTAGGAGTACTCCCTCTGTTCCCACATATAAGTTGGTACTTTAACCACTCATCTTATTTTGTTCAAAAAAAACCACTCATATTATTTAAAATATTTATAAAAAAGTTATATTTACACCATTCTTAAAAAACTTTTGTTAATAAAATAAGGTATAACAAAAAAATTTATATATTTTTATAAATTCTTAAATAAAATGAGTGGTCAAACTTGAGACAAAGTCAAACGATTTATAAATTATAACGGTTTCATTAGTTTCCATTAGAATATTATCTGTCGGATTACAAACTGCAGTTTCCACGATAGGGTAGGTGCACATCTTAGATCATACGGCTCAATTTGTATTAAGACTCGCACACATTACCTCATCTTTATTCACAGTCTAGAAAAGCATTTTGGCACGAATTTTGAAGTACTACGACACGAATCTCAATGTGAAATAAACGATAAAAGATAAGGGGCAGGTACGTACACCCCGCCGTGGTTATGATTTATCGTTAGATAACTGAAACATTATAGAGATAGGCTATAGAGAAGTCCACAAGGTGCTATCAACTGCTCATAAATAATAAATAAATAATTCTTCTTCTTCCTCACTCTTGCTCGCTCTCTCGCACCTGACTATTTGGGGCGCACGCGATGTTATCGTCCTTGTCACGACTGCCTCAGTCGTCCGCGTGGGTTGCGAGATCGCCGTCTCAGGCATTTGTCCACGACGGAGGTTCAGCCAGGTTGCGGTCGTCGCTTCGGCTGCCCATGCCTTGGGAGTCGTAGAATGCTTAATCCAGGAATGAGAAAGTCGATCTGGTTTGGGGATGCTTGATTGGAGTTGAAAGTAGTCTAATTCAGACTGAGAAAGGCGAGCGATGGTTCTGGAGTCAGAAGAAAGATGGGTGAGCCACGACGATGAATCGGTGATGGTGCAATTGAGCAAGGAGCCATGGGCGTATAGTAGAAGATGGATATTTTATTATAACCAACTAAAGTCCTAATATTGTGGCAACGAACATATTTATAGTTTATTGGCACAGAGCCATGTATATGAACTACTTGCTCTATATACATTGTGATTGTGATTGTGGTGGATGAGTCAGCCAATCAGTCAAGGCTGTTATGATGATATCTACTACAGTCAACTAAGCTTTGCAATGTAGAAAGAGGGGAAACAGTGCGAAGCACAAGTACGGTGACGTTAGACGCCACGACATATGCTATACCCCAGGGGAAGGTGCCAAAACGGGGGAGCCGCAGTGATGGACCTGCCTCTAGTCCAGTTCACGATCTGGGCTTTCCAAAAGAGAACAACTCGACGTCGACGTGTTCCGGCGTGGCCGTGCCTTGGAGATATACCGTCTCAAAGAACTGAGTATAACTACCTCGTATACGTACTGTAATTCAGAATGGAGCCAGCAGTATTACAAATGTTAATTTTTCTTGAGTCCGTGAATTTCTGTTCGAATTATCCCTGGATTTGGTAACGGCAACTCGTCCGTTCAATTTCTTTGTCGCTGTAGTACGAGAGAATCCAGCTGGCAATTGCAAATTGCATTAATCTATAAAAGGCCCTGTTTAAATTTTTTAAGATAATGAGACCCTGTTTAGATACAGCTCCAAATTTCAAAAGTTTCATCGCATCAACATTTGAATACATGTATGAAACATTAAATATTGATAAAAACTGAATTAATTTGACAACTTCGCAAAAAAGTTGTGAGGTCAAGATTGAACACTTATTGCAAAAGTAGTATGTTGCTACAGTAAAAAAAATTACAAAATATTAAATCTAAACACCTCTAAAGCGACAAATTTCTTTTTTTTAGTCCATATGTTCTCTAATTAATAATAATAACTTTATAAATATGAAAACTATTTCTTTTCATCTCTGTGCTACAACCGTACTGTCGGTGCTAATTTTGGCGAGGCTAACACCGGCTAGTAAATATGTGTTTTGCGGTTGAGGCTACGGATGGTGTGCAAGGGGGAACACAGGGATTATACTGGTTCAGGCTGAGCGAGCCCTACGTCCAGTGGAGAGGAGAGTCGTGTTGCCTTGCACCGGGGTGCTTGTAGTAGGGGGTTACAAGCTAGGCGAGAGAGGGAAGAGCTCCCAGGTCTCTTGTGAGTGTCTAAGTGTTTGCAAGTCGTTTGCTGTGGGTGAGAACTTAGAACTTCTCCGTCGGTTCGTCCCTTGTTCTCTCGTCCTCTTTCTAAAGCTGGTCTCTGCCCTCCCTTTTATAGCCGCAAGGGAGAGGCAAAGGCGGCTACGATGCTACCTATTAAAATAGTGAGGAGTTGCCGTTCCCGTTTGACTAGCTTCTGCCTTTTCTCCGTGTCTCCGGGGTATGGGTATGGCTATCTTGGTTTGCGAGTTCCAAGGTAGAAACAGTCGTCTGACTATATCGTCAGATCTTTGGGTCTTCTGGATATGGCCGCCGTGGTCCGCACGACTTTGGTGAGTTCACACCTGCCGGCTATCCTTCCGTACGATGTGACAAGAGGGAGAGTCACCTTGGGGCGTTGTTTCCCGAGGCTCGGGATCCTGAAGGCGTGCTCGTCCTTTCGTGTGGACGGCGCAGTGGGCGTCTTTCCCGAAACGGGGCGGCGCACCGTGGACCATACCGTGGAGGACAGGTGGTATGGCTGTCAGGGGCGTGCGAAGCACGGTTGCGTTGAGAGTCTCGCCCGACGGCACAGTGCTTGTAAAGTGGTCAGAGAGATCTCTTGTCGTCCAAGATTGCTCCGCTGACATTACCTGTGCCTTGGATGTCTTCGCGAGATTGCGCTCGAGGGGGATAGGGAAGCTCGGGCGAACCGGAGGATTGGGCGCCGAGGACGCCGCTCTCCCGAGCTCTCCCGAGGAGGCTCGGGCGAATCGGAGGTTTGGGGCGCCGAGGACGCCGCTCTCCCGAGCTCTCCCGAGGAGGCTCGGGCGAATCGGAGCCTTGGGCGCCCAGGAGGCCGCTTTCCCGAGCTCTCTCGAGGAGGCTCGGGCGAATCGGAGGTTTGGGCGCCGAGGACGCCGCTCTCCCGAGCTCTCCCGAGGAGGCTCGGGCGAATCGGAGACTTGGGCGCCCAGGAGTGCTGCTTTCCCGAGCGCTCGCCCGAGGAGGCTCGGGCGAATCGGAGACTTGGGCGCCGAGGACGCCGCCTCCCGAGCTCTCCTGAGGAGGCTCGGGCGAATCGGAGACTTGGGCGCCGAGGACGCCGCCTCCCGAGCTCTCCTGAGGAGGCTCGGGCGAATCGGAGAATTGGGCGCCGAGGACGCCGCTCTCCCGAGCTCTCCCGAGGAGGCTGTCATTAGTGGAATGATGTCGTGGGGCTCTGTAGACGCGGCCTTCGTGGGCTTCCACTGGCCTTACTTGGGCCAGGCCAAGTTGGGAATGAGCTTTTTTGCATGGAAGTTGGGTACCCCTAACTTTGGTAACCGACAGTAGCCCCCGAGCCTGTGGCGGAGTGAAGGCACTCCTCCACAGGTTCACGCTGGTTCTTCCTGTCAAAAAAGATAAAGTGTGGGTTGTTTTTTCCGGGGGGTGCGCGCGAGCGCACCCGCCGGGTGTAGCCCCCGAGGCTTTGGAGGGATGATATATCCCTTCAAAGGCTTAGAATCGTGTTCGTTAGTCCTCGGGTGTTTTTCGATTTATTTAGGTGCGTTGTTTCCTTGGAAGCGGAGCCCCCGAGCCTCCCACCGTGTTGGGAGATCGTTCGGTGGTCTTTCCAAGGTGCAGGGCAAGTTTCCGAGCCTCCGTTTTCGTATCGGAGATCGATCGGGTTCCTCCCTGTCTTTTTTAATTCGACCTTCACGCTCTTTTTTCGGGAAGAGGAAGGTTTGGTCCTGCTCGACTTCCCCGCTGGGGCACGAGTCGGCATTTCCGGTGAGCTACAAACGGGTTGGTCCAAGTGGAGGTCCGTGCCCTATTCGTTAAGGGTCGGCTAGTGGCCTGAGCACACTCCAATTATTTCCCGAGGGTCAGTTAGTGGATGTCGGGTCCCTTCGATGGGTCCCGAGGGCATGATGCCTCCCACGGAGGGATTCCACGTAACCGACTCGCTACTGGGACTTGGACACAGCATGGGATGTCCCTTGTGACGTTCCGGGCGTCGGGATACTGGCCGTTTTCGTGACCCATCCACTAGCTGTCCCTAACTCGATTTCCCTGGGGCGACTGTTCGAGCCTCGGAGGGCCAGTCTTCGATCCCCTGGGAACGTAACGGGCGCCCGAGCCCGGGGTTTCTTCGTTGAAAAAACGTAGGTGGAATCGGGGCGCGCGGTTGTAATGACTCGGCTCACCTTTTGAGGCGCGAAGCCTGACGGACGCGACGGTTCGGCTCAGTCGAGGCGGTTTGCGTACGCGGTGATGGCGGGTCTCTTCCAAGCCGAGGTCGAGCTCCCTCCTCTGAACCTGCCGTGAAGAAGAAGCGGGCCATAGTGCCCTTGTAAAAAGTAACCTTTCGGGAGTGGTTTGAAAGGAAACAAACAATATGGCCCTTCGTGGCCTTAACATTTATGTAAATATTTGCTGAATGTTTGTTTCGCTTTGCTTCGTGCTTTTTTCCTTAGGCATTTTTTCTTGCCGATCCTGTGCCCGGGCCATCGAGCCTCGGGGGACGCTTTTCGGGTGTCGTAGCTTTAGTGGCATAGACGCAGCCGATGTCCTAGGAGCTTTGGCAGAAAGAATCCTTTAGAAAAGAAGCTTAGGTGTTTCCTCCCGAGCTTCCTCCCTTGGCCGAGCGTAGATCTTATAGGTTTTCTTCCGAGTGCGGGTTAGCCTTCGAACACGGAGTGGCGAGGGAAGATGCTGTGGCCCTGAGGCATAAGCGGTCTCCGACTCGACCGGCTCTGTCTTCTGGGGCTTCCCTCATTCTTCGAATTCTATAATTCATGCTTGATTTCCGGAAGGAAGCGTGTTTTAGGGAGAAACGAATTCGACAAGTTTTGAAATTTTTGCGTTTCCAAAATTGTTTAATCTCGGGATAGTTCGGGGGTTTCCCCCGTCCTAGCCCCCGAGGGAGGGTCGGCCTTTCCGTAGGTTAGGCCGGGCCTCGCTTTTACTGTGCGGTGAAATAAAGGGTCGCTTCACCCCCGAGTGTAGGCTCGGATTGAAAATCTAAAATCATGTTAAAAAGAGCAGAAGTCAGGGCTTTTCATCGATTTCAAGATTTTCAAAATAGTATAATGCTTGGAATCTTAAGGATAGAAGCGACGTAGCTGTTCGATGTTCCAAGCGTTGCTGTAGACCTCGCCGTTCTCGTTCGCGAGCTTTGCCGGGGCGTTGCACCTCGGCGACGATGAATGGTCCTTCCCACGGCGGAGTGAGCTTGTGGCGCGAAGTCCTCTGTTGTCCTGTGAACAATAAGTCTTGGCCGAGTGCCCATGTAAATATCAGACTTTGTGATGAAAGTTGAGGACTTAGCATTTTTAGGGATGCCGTAGCCTCGGTGGTGTAGACAGAGCCAGAGCTGTGCCAGTCCGACCCGAGGGGTTCCCGCTTTGTCGCGCACACAGCTAGGTATCTCAGAGAAGGCTCGAGTGAGATCGTTTTTTACTAAATTTCCCAAACGCCCGTCTCTCTTCTCGCACTCAGGCAAATTCGCGAAATCTTTCTGGAGCGCAAGTTGACCCTCGGGCGGAGGGTGGTGAGTGGAGGTGCCGTAGCCCGGAGGCGTAGGCGATCTCACGGCTCGGCCAGCCCTGCCCTAAGAGTGTCCTTTTACTTCTTTGGATCTCGCAAGTTTTGCTAGAGTGCAGAAAGGAGTTCGGCGCGGAATTTTCGAAAAAGCTATCGAAAAGGCGCAGAGAAAATTAGATCGTCGGTCCCAAAGCGTCCACCCCTCGTCCCGTACTTGAAAAACTCCATGAAATTGCCTCGAAGCGTAAGTCACCCGTCGGACGATGGGTGGTGAGTGGAGGTGCCGTAGCCCGGAGGCGTAGGCGGTCTCGCGGCTCGGCCAGCCATGCCCTAAGGGTGTTCTCTTGCCTGTTCGGGTTTCACGGATTTTTTCAAGAGTGCTGGAGAGGTTCGGACGTGAGGGAGGTTTCAGTTTAAATCTCAAAATTCGTGATAATTAAAGAACGCTTATTTATCGATTCCGAGACCACAAATATGAACAAAGCATGGAAGCTTAAGGGTAACTGTGACTTAGCTGCTCGAGCTACCAGCGTTGCGCTGGTGATGATCGTAGAGGCGGTGTCACGCGCGGGGGGCGCCGGATTGGTCGGGTTGACGCGGATGCGCTTCCCCCGCCTAGTTCGGCGGGAGCGGCGCGTGGCGTTCCCTCTGTTTCCCTGAAACGGGTGGAGGTGTCACCGGGGTCCCTTTCCCAGCCACCTGCTGGGCCGGGGTCAGGATGATGATGGCCCGGGGCTCGGGTTGGGCGGAGGTTCATCTCGAGGCCGAGGACAGTGGCCCGAACCGGAGCACCGAGCCAGCAGGAAGCGCAGGGACGTTGGCTGCCATCCGCAACCGGGATCAACACGCAAAAGGCCCCTACCTGGCGCGCCAACTGTCGGTGCTAATTTTGGCGAGGCTAACACCGGCTAGTAAATATGTGTTTTGCGGTTGAGGCTACGGATGGTGTGCAAGGGGGAACACAGGGATTATACTGGTTCAGGCCGAGCGAGCCCTACGTCCAGTGGAGAGGAGAGTCGTGTTGCCTTGCACCGGGGTGCTTGTAGTAGGGGGTTACAAGCTAGGCGAGAGAGGGAAGAGCTCCCAGGTCTCTTGTGAGTGTCTAAGTGTTTGCAAGTCATTTGCTGTGGGTGAGAACTTAGAACTTCTCCGTCGGTTCGTCCCTTGTTCTCTCGTCCTCTTTCTAAAGCTGGTCTCTGCCCTCCCTTTTATAGCCGCAAGGGAGAGGCAAAGGCGGCTACGATGCTACCTATTAAAATAGTGAGGAGTTGCCGTTCCCGTTTGACTAGCTTCTGCCTTTTCTCCGTGTCTCCGGGGTATGGGTATGGCTATCTTGGTTTGCGAGTTCCAAGGTAGAAACAGTCGTCTGACTATATCGTCAGCTCTTTGGGTCTTCTGGATATGGCCGCCGTGGTCCGCACGACTTTGGTGAGTTCACACCTGCCGGCTATCCTTCCGTACGATGTGACAAGAGGGAGAGTCACCTTGGGGCGTTGTTTCCCGAGGCTCGGGATCCTGAAGGCGTGCTCGTCCTTTCGTGTGGACGGCGCAGTGGGCGTCTTTCCCGAAACGGGGCGGCGCACCGTGTACCATACCGTGGAGGACAGGTGGTATGGCTGTCAGGGGCGTGCGAAGCACGGTTGCGTTGAGAGTCTCGCCCGACGGCACAGTGCTTGTAAAGTGGTCAGAGAGATCTCTTGTCGTCCAAGATTGCTCCGCTGACATTACCTGTGCCTTGGATGTCTTCGCGAGATTGCGCTCGAGGGGGATAGGGAAGCTCGGGCGAACCGGAGGATTGGGCGCCGAGGACGCCGCTCTCCCGAGCTCTCCCGAGGAGGCTCGGGCGAATCGGAGGTTTGGGGCGCCGAGGACGCCGCTCTCCCGAGCTCTCCCGAGGAGGCTCGGGCGAATCGGAGCCTTGGGCGCCCAGGAGGCCGCTTTCCCGAGCTCTCTCGAGGAGGCTCGGGCGAATCGGAGATTTGGGCGCCGAGGACGCCGCTCTCCCGAGCTCTCCCGAGGAGGCTCGGGCGAATCGGAGACTTGGGCGCCCAGGAGTGCTGCTTTCCCGAGCGCTCGCCCGAGGAGGCTCGGGCGAATCGGAGACTTGGGCGCCGAGGACGCCGCCTCCCGAGCTCTCCTGAGGAGGCTCGGGCGAATCGGAGACTTGGGCGCCGAGGACGCCGCCTCCCGAGCTCTCCTGAGGAGGCTCGGGCGAATCGGAGAATTGGGCGCCGAGGACGCCGCTCTCCCGAGCTCTCCCGAGGAGGCTGTCATTAGTGGAATGATGTCGTGGGGCTCTGTAGACGCGGCCTTCGTGGGCTTCCACTGGCCTTACTTGGGCCAGGCCAAGTTGGGAATGAGCTTTTTTGCATGGAAGTTGGGTACCCCTAACTTTGGTAACCGACACGTACTGACATATTATGGAAGGATTTTTTTTTATTAGAACTCCTAACACAAATAGATTTGGATCCTATTTTATATATAAGCTATATATGCAAGATTTTTCTTTTACTATGACTCCTAATCCAAATAGATTTTAAATCCGCTAAATAGAAATTGTAATATAGATACAAAAGAATACACGAGAGTCCTAACACCCATCCAATAGGTAAGTGATATAAACAATAATCACAAAACGTCGCAAATCGGGAAATCCACTCGTCCTGGTCGCACCTTCCCAGAAATACCCCGCTACTTTCGCTAATTTCCCACGTACCCTTCCACGTCCCACCGCCACACTGAGCCGCTCCGGCCCCCGCGTCTCTCCCCAGTCCCCTCCGCCCCCCTCCCCTCTCGTCTCTCCTCCTGCTCTTCGTCCTCGCCTTCCCCATTGTTCCGGCCGATTCATCCGCGCCCCAAACAAACCCCCAGCGCGAATCCCCGTCGCCTCGACCCCCCGATGTCGCCGGCTGCTGGTGGCCCCGCGCCCGCGCCAGCGCAATCGGCGGCCGCCATCCCGCAGGCGATCGTGGCGTCGCCGGAGCCCGGCCTTGCGGTGTCCGCGGCGTCCCGCCGGGATCCACCGGGCCACCCCGAGGTGCCCGATCCCGCCAATGCGGCGGCAAGGAAGCCGGCGTGGACCGTGTTGGCGCAGCCCCCCGCCGCGGCCACGGCGGCAGCGGCGGCGACCCCAGAGGGCGGCGGCATCATCGGCGGCGATGCCTCGTGGCCGGCGCTCGCGGGGTCGACGCGCGCGTACCCCAAGTCGGGCTCGTCCGACTCCCTCAAGGCCCTCTCCGATGCGTCCGACCCGCCCCCTCAGGTACTGAATCTCGCGATCAAGTCGTTATGTTTCGATGCGAGTACATCACTTACGTTTCGGTGATCCTGTTTAAATCAAAGTTTCTATGAGCTTGATGGATTTTCTGATGCAATGAAATCAGGCGGATCCAATTGCTGCTTCATCAGTAGTGCCCCATCCAGTTGTGGGGGCTAATCCGATTCCCACTGCCCAAAACCCTACCTCCACACCTCCTCCCACGGCTGCGGCTTCCTCTCAGCAGAACGGTGCCACAACCCAGACAAATCCAGTTGGGCGCAGTGGCAGCAGCGCTGGAAACAGTGGAGGTGGCAGCCGTGGAAGTGGCAGCAATGGTGGCCGCAGGGCTGCCAATAGTAGTGGAGGTGATGGGAGCAACGACAGTGGTGGTGATGGTAACTGGAATGATGGAAGCCTTGGTACTGGCAGCGGTTGCAACAGCAGCAATGGTGATGGTTCCATCAACTTGGATGATAATGTCCCTGGAGCTGGCCGTGCCGGTGGGATTGGCAATCACAGCAGCAGAAGTGCTCCTGGCAATAGCCACTGGAACCACAACATACGTGGTGGTAACAGCGGTAATGGTGCTGGTAGCGGTGATGGAAACTATAGAAATAGTAGTGGTAGCAGCAACCACTGGAATAATAATCCCCGAAACAGTAGTGGCAGTAGCAATGGCGGTGGAGGTCGTGGTGGTTACCGGGGTCGCCGTGACCACCATGATAGAGGGGCTAATTTCTCCCCCAGGAACTTCTCCAGAGTTCCAGTAATGCCATATCAACAGCAGCAGCAGCAGCAACAGCCGCCTGGCATCTACCAGCCTGGGCCCTTTCACCGCCCGCCGCCAGCCCATTTCATGGTGCCACAGCATTTTTATGTTCCACCATTTCCCTACCCTGGTGAGCCTGAAAATTCGTCTTGCTATCTTTTTATGAATAGCTTAACATCAATCTGTTGTAATGTGGTTGTTTTGGTGATATGCAGCTGATATGCAACCCTATCCTGTCTACCTCCCACCAGTAGAGCAATTTCAGAACATGCATCTTGTTAGGCCACCCATGCAGCCTGCGTGGGTTCCTCCTCAGAATCAGCCAAATCTCCAAGATGATATTAGGAATCAGATAGAGTTCTATTTTAGGTAGTGAATCTGCTTGGTTTCTCTCAGTGTGCTATTACTATTTCTTAACCTTAACTGTTTGTTTCTACTCTTGTCTTGCTAGCACAAATAATCTATGCCATGACACATTCTTGAGAAGACATATGAACAATCAAGGATGGGTACCTATTGACCTAATCTTAGGTTTCAATCGGGTTAGTAAATTCTTATTGTTTAACTTGAAAATTTTCATTCCATGAGTATGATATTCTGTTTGTTGCATTTTGCTATGTATGTTGAATACTGATAGCCTGATGCACTGCTTGTCCTGGCTTTATTTTGATATGTATACTTTTCCATTCCCAGAATTTGAATTTTTACCCGGTCAGTACACAAGTTGGCTCCATAAATTGGTAGTTTATCACTCTAGTTATTTTTTTATGTTGGAAAGAGACCGATCTTCCCATCGTTCACAAATCACGATCTATTGCACAACTACTAGATTAGTGATATGGTTCTCAATGTGTACCGCCAAAACTGTGCTATGCCTTGAAAAAAATAAATGATGACATTATGATTTTGTTAGAAAGGAGGACACCAAAGATATTTTTCAAGTATGGTGACACAATTGTTTCTCTTAGATCAGAAATAGCATCTGCGTTTTTGACATTAAGGTTACCACAAATAAAAACATGTAGCATGTGGCAGTCTCAATCCCTGCAGTCTAATGGATTTTGAGTTTGTGGGTCTTTAACGACAAAACCTCATGTTTATTATCATCTGTTGTTTACATGATTGTTTTCAGTTATTACCTAGTTTATGATTTGTTCCTCCCATAGAGTGACATGAGTATGCTGTGTTATCTCTGTTTTTTATGACATATTGATTTACCTAATCTGATTCGTTCCTCAAAGAGTGGCATGAGTCTAATTTGTTATCTCTGTTATTTTGTTTGTTGACATAATGATTATAGTTGATTTGTACTACCTCCACCTCCATATGGAAAAGGACGCAATTCTAGTTCCATCTCTAGTAACTTTCTAAAGTTTGACCAAGTCTATAAAAAAGAGTGTCAATATTTATAACACAAAATAGGTATTACTATGAAAATATATCTCATGCAGAATCTATTAACACTGGTTATCATAAATATCGATACCTTTTTGTATAAAGTTGGTTAAACTCAAATTAGTTTGACTCGATAATATGCTAGAATTGCATTCATTTCCTGACGGCAGGGAGTATGGTATAACTCAACCAGCTAATCGAGTAAAAAAATAGTATGAGGATATTGGATTGATCAGTGCAACACTGCAGCTTGAACTTGCATAGCGTCAATCATCTGTATATATTTCAGCCTTTGTTCTACTCTTTTCTGTGTTTATTCTTCTCACTGGGTAATAAGCAGATTGCAACTTAGGCTAGCTTCTCCCTTTTATGTTTTGTTATTATAATAACTTAATTTTGCCTGCTGCATTTTTGCATGCATTCAATACCACCTGCCCTTGCCAGGGAACTTATGCTTAATATACTTTACTGGCAAGCAAATTGTTCTACTGAACTTCTAACAGTAATTCGAAGAATTGTTGAAGGTATAGTACTAGACTTTGATACTGTGGCTGCGTCCTGGAATCTATTGTTGATTCTTGCCTTGTGCATAGACTCTTTTCCATGAGTTAATAGTGTAGGTGATATGGCATAACTAAAACCTTGTAGTATGCTCAGCCATTGAAGGTATGCTTGGTCGCCTAGATGACACCTCAAAAACCATGGTTTCATATTGTGTCCAAGCATGGTTGCATGTTATTATGTATAATACTTGCTTGGCGCCTTGGCATTAACAATACAATTTCCAAATAGCAACTGACCACCATTATTTTGAAAGAAATAATGGTTAGGTCTGATATCTACATAATGTGAAACTATCTGAAATTCTGAATTATAGAAGCATAAGTAAAAATATTGAAGAAAAAGGTTAATATCATGGAGAATTAGCTTCCGTTTCATAATGAGGATTGAACAACACAAACTAGCATGCTCTTCTTCAGCCTATCTCATATGGTCGTACTCTATCTGCAAAAGTTCAAGTTTCAGATATTAGAAATTAATAATCTGGAATATTTGCTCAAAAATGTTTGATATGCATTACTCTGATTTGGGACTAGATAGTTAATCGTACATACTCATCTTTTTTTGTAATTATGTAGCACACATACTTAAAATTGATTGGTTTGCAACTATTATGATGCACTGTTGCAGTTCATTTTGTTTTGGCAAGACATACTTTATGGCTGCGTTCGGTGAAACGTATAAGCGCTTATAAGCGCTTATTTTTCAGCACTTCAGCAGTATTTTTCTCTCACAAGATTTCAGCACTTCTACAGCACTTCAGCGCTTATCTACAGCACTTCAGCTTCACCGAACACAGCCTATATTGACCAGGATCCAGTCTTCTAACAGTTATATTCACCATAGCTTTATTATATTATTCTCAGATGAGGGCATTTACGGGCTTGGTGGACGCCAACTACATACTAGATGCTATCCGTGGTTCTGATTTATTGGAAGTGCAGGTTAGGCCATAAATACTACACTACTACTAGTTTTTGTTGACTACTGAGATAATATGCTCTGACATGTATTATGTCTACAGGGAGACAATGTCCGGAGGCGCAATGATTGGAAGGAATGGCTACTTCATTAGGCTGTCCACTAGCAAATCAGGTTTGTTTCTTCTCATACTGTTACTTCTGTTGCACTGTCACCTTTCACTTCATGACATGGTCAAACTATTCTTTACCTGAAAGCCACTTTTAAATGGGAGTGCTGGTTACAATATTCACAGGTTCAGATGCCAAGATACAGCTGCATGCTATCTTCGGGGATCTGAATAGAAGTCTTGGGTGATTTGATCACGGGCACCTGTTCCGTGATGGACTGATGTACAGTGGGTCTATTGGAAACGGGAAGATTTTGTTTGTTTAGATCGGACGTGATGGCTGCAGGTAAAGGCACATTCGAAGGCACTATTGAGGGGATGACACCAATAACAGGAAATAATTTTACTTAAAAGTACATGTGTTTTTTTGGCGGTCTGTATAGTTGTTGGAAAGGAACTAAAGAAGTGATCCTTCCTTCTCATCATGAATTATGGGTCCTGTTGAACGATTTGGTGTTGCCCGGGGTTTATTCTTGGAATCGCCCTCCATTTTTGGTTGCATTCACCGTTGCTTTTCTTGGGGGAACGATTCTGGGAAAACTTAGAGCAACCACAGTGTTACAGTAAAGCAGTTCATAGCGGTTAAAAAATTATCTATCAGCTAACTGAAACATTACAGAGGTAGTCTATAGAGCAGTCCATAGCTAAAGGTATCCATAGCCCTATGGGCTGTCCATAAGGAATAAACAAATAATTTTCTCTCTGCACCCTCTCTTTCTCATCTCTCACATATATACTACCTAGTCCATATGCATTATGAAGATAACAATAACTATAGACCACTGACACATAGAGGCTGCTTGGTTGGTATCTAAAATTTGCCATGCCATAGATTTGACAAGCCAAAAGTTGAGCAAAAAACTTGCCATGGTTTTGGCAAGTAAAATGTGAGATTTTGGTAAGTTTTGGTAACAAACCAAATAATAGCCAAACCAAATAATAGCCAAAATTATGGCTTGCCAAATCTTTGGCATGGCAAATTTTAGAAGTGAACCAAGCAAGCCCAAAAGCTTCACATATAGACTACTTGGTCCATGTATTGTGGTTGCTCTTATATTGTTTGCTGTCACTGACGTGCTCTGGATCAATGAAATGTGAATGCCATTCTCTACTCTGGTCGATACCTAGGTAATCCATTTGGAATGCCCTCCAGGAACATTTGAAGCTTGTAGCTTATTATTGTGGCATTATTAGTTTCTTGCCGGTGAAAATTATGCTTCGACATGGACCTATGCCTCATGTAGGGCGGGTGGTGTTTTTGGCTCTGTTCGGTTCAGCTGAAAAGCTGAGCTGATTTGGACTGAAACTGATTTATTGTGAGGGGAAATACTGTTCTAAATCTGAAAAATATATGCTATTTAGTTAAAGTGAACAGAGCCCATTAGTTTCGTGGAGTAGGTGTGGGTCCTTGTCGGGCCTCAAAGATCACAAGTCATCATGAAGCCCAGGTGGTGAATCCTACAAGGTACAGAACCAGCAAGGAAGGGGAACGATCAAATAGAGCTAATGGCCTAGAACCAGCAGAAAAGAGAGCGATCAATCGGAGCAGCATCATGACCTAGGAGTGTGCTGAAAAGGCTTGCGACAGAGACACGTGCCTGCGAGACAATTGGAAAGGCGACGCCAGAAGCAGGAGGCCAGTGATGATCTCACTTCTCACCAATCCTCCCCTATCCTGGGCTGCGTTGCCGGTGCGGCCTGGGCCAATCCGGCACCCTGGTCGTGGGACCGCATCTGTGCATGTGCGCAATGCCAATGCCATACTGCCATCCACCTTTGTCCTCGCCGGACAGCTGCTCCTTGTGGTGCCACTTCCGCACACCGGGGCCTCGCTCCGATGCTCGGCAGCCAATGACTGTCAATCGTATGCTTGGCATGGAGTACCCGGCATAGCTTCACGATTTTGGACCGCGAGTCCAGCTCCGTCTGTTCAAGTTATGAATAGTCTCCTAGGAACAGAAAACTCCGCGCGGCACGGGAAAAAAACTGGGTGAGGCCTATCTTGACCGTATATGGTGAGGACTATGCAACTGACACATAAGCCACGTGTAGACTATGATCACCATACAGACTATTAGAATAATACTGTGGTCCACATGTCAACTGCATAGTTCTCATCATGTACTAGAGGCTCGGGTCTCACCCAATTTTTTCTCGCGGCGCGTACCCTACCATGCGCCCGCCAACTACTAGGGCGTGAAAACAGGGACACTGGTTCATTTTTCCGTCACCAATAAAAACGTAAGTGTACCACGACGCGACTCTATCGTGAGTCATGACAGACCATACCCAAACGCTTAGGTCACTACACCAGATAACACTGTATGCCCCGCCTTGACCAGCTCGCTCCGCATGCACGTGGCAATAGTGACAAGTAAGATCGGAGGACCATATGGAGGATAAGGTCATAAGGCCAACGTCCACGGTAGCAAGCAAAGCCGCTAGGAAGTTCGGGGGCTGATGAAAGCAAGCTATGACATCAACATTGGTCGGGAGTCACAGGACGAGGACCATGATGACCTTGGCGGAGCTACATGGAGGCCATGCTGGGCGCTGGCGCCCTTTGCCTCCTTGTATTATGAGGTGTATGTATATATATAAATACTATATGTTAATGAGAATGTGATGATTTCATGAATAAAATAGATCATCCACTTAATTGTGTTTTGTGGCCTGATTATATTGGTAATTAGGAAGACTAATTTGTCCACCTCCTATGCACTTATAGATTTACTCCCACACCATAAAGAATGTTGTTTTGGATATCGACACAGTCTTAAAAAACAACTTAGACACTGCCTTTTGCTATAGAATATTTATAAAATATAGTCAGTATATGTTTTTATAAAATTACATTTCGAGATGAATCTATTTACATCACTCATATTTTCATTCTCAATCCAAAAGAATTTATTTACAATCAAAGTTTAAAATTTTGACTTACGACAACATCAAAACGGCGTTCTTTAACAATATGGAGGGAGTAATTGGCAAATTGGCCCCCCCCTATATTTTATTTCTGGCTCCGCCAGTGATGATGAAGGAGTCTGCGATAGGTGGGCCTCTCCTCCCTTCCCTCGATGCGCACTGTTGGTAAGCCTACCAACAGGGCAAGGCGAAAGAGGTTTTTCGGGACGGGTTCCAATATGGAGTGTGTATACGGGTCAGGGGCGGGTTGGGTTTACAGAGAAAACGGATTGGGGGTTGGGTTGGTGTCCTCCCTATTTTTGATAACTTTCGAATCGAGTCCGTGCTCTCCTCTTATAGAGAAAGCGGGTTGAGTTAGGTTGAGGCGGGTCAGGATAGGGTCGGTTGAGCAGTCTCTCCAAAATGTACGAGGTGAGGCAGGTTTGGGAAGAGTTTACCCATTAGAAGGGCAAACTTCGTGCTGTATGATGAAAAGAAACACCGATAAGCAACACGTTGATTAACAAGGGCATTCTCATTGACAGCGACGGCCGACGCCTTCTCCTTTCCGTGCTTTCTTCTCTCTTGGTGAAACGGCGTCCCGGTGTGTGTTGTATGGTTCCCGTTGCCTGGGCGCAAGAGAAAAGGGGAGGCGGCCGTGAAAGCAGAGCGCCCCTCCTCCTCTGCCGGTGGCGCAGGAAGGCAGCCAACCGGGCGGCGGCGCATGCAGGCGCGAGTGCGCGACCGACCGAGTACGCGGGCGTACGCCGCGGCCTGGGCGTTCGACACGTCAGATATTCTGCTTCCTTGTGATGGCCGCCCGGGCTGGGCCTGGCCCGCCGCCGGTACGCCGCGCATGCATGCCATGGTGTACCAGAGCGGAGATAGATCTCTGTCGATGCATGCGCCCTCGGCCCTCCCCCCGCACCGCGGACGGAGTCCTGCTGCTGCCCTTTGGGCTTTGGCGAGTGCTCTGCATCACCATCCACCACGGAGACCGAGGGTGCCACTGTGCGAGGCTAATGGCGGCCGGGTGCAAACGTGCAAGTGGTGGTACTGGTAATTCTATTGCGCAAGGACGGACGTCACGGACCTGCCCGGCATCAACAGGGGATCGTCCTCTGCTCTGCTACGCTTGTGGCATTCAAGCTCCTACAGTGGTTCACTGGAACACTGTGATAGCTTCAGTACACGTTAGGAATACTGGTGGCGGAATAGTGGAAGGCCTGACGAGCTTAATGGCATTATTTGCATTCTTAACCTATTTTGGGCCTGGCCCCCAATCCAACTCCCCTTTTTGTCAATTCATCGACTAACCAATCCTACTAGTTAAATTCTGGGGCTATTCGGCTTTTTTTTTCACTTGTCTGAAAAGAAGCATTTTATGGTTACCTTTTCATACATGTACAGTACCCGCTTCAGGACCGAGATGGATCTTTTTTTTTGAACGATGGATAAGAATGGATCTATGGGGTGTTTAGATCCCAAGATTTTTAAGATTTAGGCACTGTAGCAGAGAGAAATCTTTTTCAATAAGTGTCTAATTATAACCTAAGTAGAGTTAAAAGATTCGTCTCGCGATTTACAGGTAAACTGTGTAAACGTACAAAAATTTTGTCTATATTTAATATTTTATGTATGTGTCGTAAAATTGATGTGACAGAAATTTTGAGATTTTAGAGAGGAACTACACACCCCCATAATCATGAGTGCTTTGTCGTAGTACGACTACTACCACACAAAGCAAGAGATTCTCAATTTTGGCCAATAACCCCGCATGTGCAAGTGCACTTGGTGGACCCCGTACAAAGTCATCCTGCTTTGTGTTGTCACATCTGGGAAATCTTTTGAACAGCGAATCACAGATATTTTTGTGCATACTACATGTACTGTAGCGGCGGTTACAATAATATTGTTAAAAAAACACGAAAGTAGTACTACGTTGTACATCAGAAAAAGAAATGGATATTTTGGTCCTGTTTACTTGATGAAAAGAGGTGAAAAAGTACATTGTAATAATTTTATTTGTATTTAACAACTTTTATTCAATTATGACATAAGTAGACTCAAAACATTTATCTCAAGTTATTCAGGCAAAAATACAAACATGCAACAACTGTCATTTTATTTAATGCTCCGTATAGATATAAAGTACAGTCAATATGATGAGAAAAGATAAAAAATTTTGAAAAATAAACAGGACCTTTTACTCCAAGATCCAAAGAACATATATAAAAAAGAATTATGAACATGACCGAGTCAAATTTTGTGGACCGTATTGTACTACCTCCTTCAGGGCAAAGCTGAGTGAAGAAGAAACCATTATTACTGGCGCTCTGGTGCAGCGGTGAACATACATGTACACAAGTACACTCGCTGCACCAACATCAAATATCTCCGATATACTGTAGGAGTATACTGGTACACTCTGGTAGTACATGGGTGAACACTAAACAAGTACACTCGCTGCAACAAATGGTGAAAAGGGGGTGAAGAGTGCACTACAACATTTTTCTTTGTATTTTTTTATTAAATTATGGTCTAAATAGATTTAAAAGATTCATCTCAACCTAACTAGGCAAAAAGTATAAATATGTAACAGCTGCTACTTCATTTAGTGCTCCATGCAGGCAGAAAGTTCAATCAATGGCCATGGTTTTACAAGATATCTTGCCGGTAGAAATGATCATGCTCACCAGGGGGCCAACTGGCCAAGGCAGAGGAAATTAGGGCTTTAGACCAACCGCACTAATCACCCTCTAAATCTCTCTTCTAAAAGGAATATTTCGTTCTGGTCATCAAGATTCTCTCCTCTATACCATATTCTTCCGCATCCATCCATCCTCTATATCTCTACTCTACAACACGTGGGACCCATCCATCATTTTTTTATTCCCCCTCCCTCCCTCCCTCCCCTATTCTCTTCTCTCTCCTCTATCCTCTCTGCTCGCCCGCCCGCCGGCCCTCCCTCCACCGGCGCGCTGCCCGCCCGCGCGCACGCGCCCACCTCGCCGCCGCCTCCTCCCCCGGCGAGCCCTCCCAGCCCGAGCTCCTCTCTCCTCCCCACCTCGCCTCTCTCCGCCGCCTCCACGGCCACCGGCCGAGACCAGTGCGCCTCCACGGCGGGGCTCGGCGGCGGACCAGCGGGGGCCTCGGCATCGGCGAGCTCGGCCCCGGCCATGGCACGAGGCGAGCTCCAGCCCTAGCCATGGCGGTCGGCGAGCTCGGCGCCCCGGCCATGGCGCGAGGCGAGCTCCAGCCCTAGCCATGGCGGTCGGCGAGCTCGGCGCCCCGGCCATGGCGCGCGGACGCGAGGACGGCGAGCGTGTTCCCTCCCTCTCCACTCTTTCTCTCTCTCCAGACGGCCATGGCGATCACGGCGCGGCGGGCGGGCGGCCGAGATCCGGCGAGTGTTGACACTTTTTAGCGCAACCACCAGAGACAGGGTGTTAGGCTATCTCTGATAACGGCGCCAAAAGTGCCTGAGGGTATTTTTTATGTCTATTGGATAATTTCGCAAGCGCATAGAATATACCGCTGTAGCACTTCACCCGGGAGTATTCCAAGGTATCGTTATTTATTTTTATCCTAAGGGGAAGCGGTTGCTAGGAATAATTAATAAAAAGAATGAGAGATCCTTAAGTCTATACCAACTTAGTACCAGCTAGTGGTAGGGGGGTAAATCGATAGGTAGAGGAAAGGGTAATGACACCAATACACAACAAGTATTAAGATAACTAAAAGATAACTAATAGAGTATAGCTAGCTGGGAGGACAACGAGTGAGTATAAGACTCCTAAGACACTTTACTCTTATGACTTATCCTATCAAATAGATGACTTATACTAAGATAGTACCTTACTACCGGTGTGTAGGGGGTAGTGCGAGACAATAGAGGACAAAACCTCTACCCGAAGCGCCTACACTCTTATGGGAGCCTACCTTTTAAGAACTTGCCTAAAACACGTGGAGGGATACTAAGACTAGACAGGGCTGTCACCACCTGCTAGCACCCTCAAACAATCCGTGCGACAAGCGGTAATCAAAGGCAAGATGTAGTCTAAGCACCACGCTTACACTAAGTCTCACTATTCTAGTTGCGTACCAACAACTAGAACACCCTATGACAGGCGATGAACTAACACACGTTGAGTTGGGAAAAGATCACTATCAAGTATAAAACAACTATGAAATAAGACAAGACACAACAATACTATAAAGAATAGTAAAGACTAAGTAAGAACTTAGTGAAGTAAAGTAAATATAATATATATTGATAAAGATAAAGTCTTACAGAAGGAAAGGTACAAGAGCTATACCAGACTCTCCAGTAGACGACTCCGGAGACTCTGAGCACAGCTCGATTCGACTCTAACTCTCACACTAGACTAATACTACTACTAAAGAGTAGAACTCTTGTAACTTGTGTTGTATGGTATATTGTGTTTTCTTGAAAGGGAGTGGGCAGCCTCTATTTATAGTGGAGAGTGGAGGGATGCCACGTCAGCGATCCGTGTGCTCCTCAACTCTCCATCCTTGGATCCACCGCCTTGTAACCGCCTCAAGATGGACGGCTGTGGCAATTTGAGCACATGGGAAGCATGTTTGGAATCGGTGGAGGCCAACCAACCTGGCTGGGCACTAGGGGGTTCAGCCGACCCCACTCTGATTAGTGGGCCCAGCCAGGAGCTTTTAGAAGGAGTCCCACCAATCAGTGATGGTGTAGGTGGATTGGTTCCCCATCTTGTGGTTCGGCCGACCCACCCCTAGTGGGTGGGTCCCACCACAGTGGTCCCCGTCTGTCATAGACTCTTCCCATGTGTTGGTCCTGTTTTGGTTGCTTCGTTGTAATACCCCGGGTATTACGGATTTAATTAATCTGCCATGTCATCATATTTAAATTAATCATTTGCATATGATTGTGATTAGGTCCCTAGAGTGATTTGAATTTAATTAGTATTTGTTTGTAGAATTAAATTCCCAAATAATGGTTTAAAAATTTACTTTTATTAGGGCCAAAACCTAATTCAAAATCTAAAAGGAATTTGGAGATAGTCCCTTAATAAAAGTTTTAGATCTTTTAAAATGGAACAACTTTTATTTTTGGAGATTTCAAAGTTCTGTGGTGGAAATTCAAATTTATTTCAAAACAATGATTTAAAACTTAGTTTTAGATTGGCATTTCAAAAATTAATTGGAATCTGGCAAAACTTCCTAAATAGAAGTTGTAAAGCTCATTGAGTAGAACAACTTTTATTTTGGCAATTTTTCAAGTTGTTGTGTAAAATAAAAAGTAATTTTGAAAATGCAGTTTGAAATTCAAAAACCAAGTTTACCCCTTTTGCTGTAGTTTCAAAAATATTTCGAATTTGGATTTAGTTCCAAAAGCAAAGTTGTTCAGAATTTCAAACCCTACAACTTTTGTTTTTGCAGTTTTTCATGTTGTTATACAAAATCAGTCGAATTTGGTCAAAAAACCGACAGCCCTAGGGTCTAGGTGCTACAGTGAAATGCCCCCTCTTCCTGTTCGCGAACAGAGCCGGCAGCCGCCGTGCCGGGCGCGCGCGCGCGGCCGCCCGTGCCGGCCGGGATCGTGTCCCCGCGACCTCGGCAGATATGGGCGCGCGTGCGCCGCGTCGTCCTGGTTCTGTCCCCCTCGCTCCCGGCCTTTAGAAAGGCGACGAGGCCCTCCCCCTCGCCATTTCTTCTCTCCCGGCCACCTTCGAGCTCTCTCGGTCGCCGGCCAAATTGGTCGCCACCGAGCCATCATCACCCTCTCCATCTTGCAGCCAGCTAGCTAGCTTCCTTGCGCATCTCCTGCGACCGTCGGCGGGAGCTGTAGAGCTTCGTAACCACCGAAACGCCGGTGTCTTCCTCGCGGGCGAACAGAGCGCCGCCGCGAGCTCCGCCGTCGTCTCGAGCTAGTCTGGGTAAGCTCTGGACCTCGGATTCTTGCGTACCGTGATCTCCGTGACCCCTTGAACCTTACGCGTGCGTCGGCGTGCTCTCTGGCTCCCTAGGTTCGCCGGAACGCGTGTTCGCCGTTGTGCCGAGCCGCCGGGATCCGCCGCCGTCGCCAAGTCGCCTTCTCCGAACCACCTCCGTCTCCACCGACCCCTCGGCCAGCTTCGTGGTGAGCCCCAGATACTCGCGCACCTTTTTCCCCTCTCTTTACCGGCTTGTGCTCGCCGGCGACGTGCTCGCCGCCGCCACCGAGCCGCCGCGTACGTGTCTCCAGGTGCTGCGCGCCTCGGATCTCGTCGTGTCTTAGCTTGGTAGACTCGCCTTGGAGTGTAGAGTCCGTAGGTGCCCTCGGCTTCGTCCCTCGGCTCACCGTCGGCGAGCTAGGGGCGGCGAACCGCCGGCGCCCTCGCCTCTGTCAGAACAGAGGAGAGGCCAAGGGCCTCGGGTTAGAAGATAAGTTTTCCCAGGGGGTTAAGCGCGAAGTTCATGACTCATGTGAATAGTGTAGATCGAACCGCGGGTTGATTTCCAGTTTCCCCAGGGTCTCTTTTGCAAAGCCGTCGGCGCCGGGCGCGGGCAGGCCGAGTGGGCCGGCTCGCTTTGGACTTGGGCCGTAGTGGGCTGCTTTGGTTTTTCTATTTTCCCAGTGAATTACTAAATGCTTTTCTTTTATATATTCATATGAATAGTGCTGCAGTTTGTTATTTTCGTGTGGATTAATTTACTGCGCCAAAAATGATGAAATTAATTGTGTATGCTCTCTGAAGTATGTAGTATTTGTTAAAAATATAATATAGGGTGTTCCAGTGCCTTTAATCTGCTGTATAAATCAGTGAAGTAATTAATAAATGCAAGTTTGTGTAATTTTAATTAATTCTCTGTAAATCCAAAAATCATGAAATTTATTGTGGCTCTGTTTGGTGATAAAACCTAGCTGTTGGTAAAGTTTGGTTGCAATTAAAGTTAGTTTGGTCAATTAATAAATATATGTGAAATTAGGGATTAATAAAGTAAATAGAAAAATGAATTTAGGTTTGTTGTGTGAATTTTTGGGTTGAATGAAGACCAAGGATCTTTCGCTGTGTGATCCTTGGCAATTCGAGAACTTAGTGCTTGATAGTAGTCATAAAGCTGTGTAGCGGCTTCCTGTGACCGTTAAAAAGGTCAATAAAACAAAAGTAGGAAACATTACTTTTACCTTCCGTAGATCGTTTACAACTTTAGCGTGAAGGAAAGTTGTACTCAAGGTATTAATGGTTTACTTCCAAGCATTTCATTTGTTGCCCTCATGCCTCGCTAAGCATACATCATTGCATACGTGTAGTGCCCGTTCCCGAGGTGGTCCAGGTCGAGACTACTACTGAGGAGGCCACTCCAGAGGTCATCCAAGGATTCGACATCTGCGGGACTGATCCCGATCCGACGCTGTACACGATCCAAGGCAAGCCCCGGTGCATTCAGCCCCTCTATTACAAAATATTTATAATTCGAGTTAATCTACTGCATTAGGTTGATAGGAGTTGATTGTCACCTATCCAGATGCATTGTCTCAAATAAATACCCTGAAACCTGATTTAAATAAAATGGTTTGAGAAATGCTTAGGCATGCTTAATGAACTTAGCTTTGCGTAAAAGAAAAACTATTTTCTGTGCCATGATTATACTTATACTTTGATTGGTGAAGAACTGGTTATCCGTTGGTCGATGTGTATTTGGGTTGGAGTCCCAATGCATGGTCACTTTCGGAATAGTTTGGAACTGGTTGATATCTTTGGAAACGTGTTTCGTTGGGTGGCCAGCTCATGGGGCGGCGTTCCCTATGTCTCACTCACCCGACAGGCACGATAATAAAAACTGTCGAGTAGTCTTGTACTTGGGTTAGAGTCCCAATGCAGGATTGACGGCAGGAAGGAAGTAGGGACCGTTCGTTGTAGGCCTGCTGTGATCATGATGAACAGCCTAGCCACATACCAATGCGGAAAGCCTAGAGTTCGGTGGCGCTATTGCTGGAACCGACAACCACGCACTGGGAGTGGAGAGATGGCGAGAGTAGCTTGTACCCACGTGGCCGGCGTGCCTGGATAAGAGTGGAGTACTGTGCTCTCGGGTGGCGCAGGACCGGTTCCGCGATAGCAAAGCCGTGACGACGGGTTGGTATATGTATGCCGGCGTGCTGCATATGCAGTGTGGTTAGAATCCCCAGCTGGGTACTTTCTGGATTCGAATCGACGTGCTCCTCGGTTATGGAGACTTGATCCTCACACTCTACACCGAAAAGTGGTTCTCAACTAGGTTATCTGAATGAATAAAGTAATTGAAAGAATGACGATACATGAGTCTGAATATTGGAGCTATAAATATGATTATAATAATGACAAAATAAAATATGGAACAGGATAGATTGCTTTTCTGCAAACTCCTCATCCTCTGCTAGCCTTACCCATAGCCTTGCATTCCTGAGTCTCATTTTACACCCTTAGTCGGGTAAGTCTTGCGGAGTACCCCAAGTACTCAGGGTTTGTTAACCCCGTTGCAGGAGGACCGCAGTCGGAGATCTGTCTTGCTCCATGTTGCGTGACCGTGGTCGAAGAAGAAAGCAGCGATGAGTGAAGTAGAACCCGTGGGCAGGGTTCGAGTTATCTTATCTAGTATTGTGTAACTATTCCACTGCTACTGTTATGTCCTCTGGTCTGTAATAACTATATTTGAATCCTATTTGAACAACTGGTTTGTAATCTAAATGTTATGTAATCTTCCGCACTGTACTCTGATGTATTTTATTACGAAACGTTGTAATCCTGTGATGATTCTGCAATGGTGATCCTGTCGGAGAAAAGGGCGCTAATGTAGCCCGACAGACCTGTCTAGATCATTTGGGACACGGGCCCGGCTGTCAGAAGTCGTTAGTGACAATGACAGGTGCCAGTGGGCCAGGTGATTTAGCCGGTTCTGTTACAGTTGGTACCAGAGCATTCCATTGCTAATCATTATGGATTACTTTTCAAAAATTTCAAAATGTTTTGGATCATAAAAAGTTTAACCTATTATTTTGGGTCCAAATTGCTTCTATCCTTATCTTGTTCAGTAGTTCTTGCCTTGTTCTATATTTTACCTTATGGGATTAAGGTAGCATGTGGAATAATATTATTATTAGCCCTATGTTAAAAGTTTATTTATGTATGTAGGTACCTTGCATGATTTAAATTCGTAAGTACGTACATGCATCATGATAATCACACCTGTTAATTAACTTCCTCCTTAAAGTGGGTTTTTGGGATAGTTTACCAAACCTATTCTTGCTAACCTATTATATCTTAAAATTCCACTTACCTTCTCCAGATGGCCCGTTGCAAGCTCACAGCACGCAAGATGACCGGACCACGTGGCGTTCCACGCCACCGGTTGGCGCCACGCGCTGGCGAGGGCGGAGCTTCTGGGAGTCGCTCACCTCGTCGCAGCAGCGAGGAGCTTGAGGCTGAGGTTGGAAGGCTGCAGGATCTAGTCAGGCAGTGGGAGGAAGAATACAGAGTGGCACGTCTCAACCACTACCGTGACGTGAGGACCAATCGAGATCTGCGTCGAGAGATCGATCGCCTGACCAAGCAGAGGGATGAAGCTTGGGATCGTGAGGAGACGATCATGGACAGGATGCTCGAGGCGGAGCAGCGTGTTGGTCAGCTTGAGCTCTACAACAACGTCTTGCACGAGGAGGTGCATGAGCTCTATGGTGAGCTCCACCCTATTCCTGCACCGCAGGAGGAGGATCCCGAGTTGGGAGTTGTCCTCGGTCAGGAGGATGAGGACGTGGAGGATGTTGACGTGGAGGTCGAGCCGGTCGAGGTCGTCGAGGCAGATGCCGAGGAGGACTTCGAGGAGATCGACGAGGACAGTGACGCTTCTGGCGCGTCTGGGATCGATGAGGACTAGGCCGGTGTGGCCTAGAGTTGTCAGCTAGTTGTTCTCTTTTGTCTGTAGTATAGGTGCTTACCTAGAAAACCTTAGTTATGGGTTGTGGGTCTTGTCTGGGCGCAAGCCATGTTGTGTGAACCTTGTAATATTGCTGTGTGCTGCTATGTTTGCTTAACTAATATAAGACTCAAGTTGGGTTTGCTTATTAACAGATGGGAGACAATTCTGATAATGCAACTGGTGTTCCCCAACCACCTCAGTTTCCACCCACTCTGGCAGAGGCCATCGCTGCATTGACCAATGTTGCAGCGCTGCTAGCTCAGAATCAGCAAGATCGTGGTGGACGTCGTGGCCGCCGGGATAATGAGGATACCACCTATGTTGACTTCACTGACACCCGCCCACCGGTGTTCACTAAGGCTGATGAACCTTTGGAAGCTGATGATTGGCTCCGTACCATGGAGCAGAAGTTTAGTCTGATTCACTGCACCGAGATCCAGAAACCGCTGTTTGCAGCTCAGCAACTCCGTGGCCCTGCGACTACTTGGTATGCCAACCTGTTGGCTGCGCAGGATGCTGGACATCAACTTACCTGGCAAGAGTTCCATGACGCCTTTCGTGCTCATTACATCCCTGCGGGTGTGATGAAATTGAAGCTGGATCAGTTTCTGGCACTGAAGCAGAATGAGTCTACTGTCGCTCAGTATCTTGGGCAGTTCAACCACTTGGCACAGTATGCACCTGAGCATACCAACACTGATTCTAAGAGGAGAGCCTGCTTTGTCAGAGGTCTGAACTTCAAGATTCAACGCAGTCTGTCTAACAACCTCAAGTGCACTTTTCATGAGGCGGTGGATAGTGCAATAGCTTTTGAGGAAAGCGACCGTCAGCTCCAAGAAGAGAAGAAAAAGAGCAAAAGGTCTAGCTCTTCTGGCAGTCAGAAACGCCAGAAAGTTATCTATCATCCTACCCACCATAACCGTCCGTCATATCCCCATCAGCAGGTAGTTGTGCGCACTGCCGCTACCTCTCACACCTCTAATCAGCAAAACACCACTCAGCCGAATGCCCCTGGCGTTCGTATCAACACTCCACAGACCAACTACAATCACCCATGCTACAACTGTGGAAAGATAGGACACTGGGCCCGTGATTGCCCTTTTCCGAAACAGAACAACCAGAATGTGCAGAAAAGTCCTGGTGTTCCGCAACAGCAAATTCAGCACCGTGGTCACCAGCAGCATGCTCAGAAGGGCAAGATTGTCAAGAAGGCAAGTCGGGTTTATTACACTCAGACTGAAGATATTCCTGCTGGAGAACCCGTCATGATGGGTAAGTTTCCCGTTGCTAGTCATTCTGCCGTTCTGCTATTTGATTCTGGTGCATCTCATTCGTTCATCAACCGTACATTTGTGGTTAAGCATGAAATACCTATTGGGGAAATAAAGGAAGATTTCCTTATACATTCGCCCGGGGGGCGTATAACTACTAAAGAGGTAGTTCAGGGAGTACCTATAGAGCTGGGAGGGCATAGATTCCCAACCACAATGATAGTACTTAAGGATCAGGATATAGATGTGATATTAGGTATGAATTGGATGTATCAGCACAAGGCCTTGATTGATGTGTTGAATAGAACCATAAGAGTGAACATACCTAATAGTCAAACTCAACTTCTTATCCAACTTCCATTGCCCGTAAGAAAGATTGAAAAGACCGTGCAAAGGTTGTGTGCCACCGCAGTTGAAGAAGTATTGAAGATTCCAGTGGTCTGCGAATTTCCAGACGTATTTCCTGATGAGTTGCCTGGTTTGCCGCCTGATCGAGATGTGGAATTTGCTATTGAGCTAAAACCTGGAACCGCACCTATATCTCGTAGAGCCTACAGAATGCCTCCCAAGGAATTGGCAGAGCTTAAAGTGCAGCTACAAGATTTGCTAGATAAGGGTTTCATTAGACCCAGCTCATCTCCTTGGGGTTGTCCTGCCATCTTTGTCAAAAAGAAAGACAAATCCCTCCGACTCTGTATTGATTACCGTCCACTCAACGAGGTTACCATCAAAAACAAATATCCTTTACCCCGTATTGACCTACTCTTTGACCAGCTGGCTGGAGCTAAGGTGTTTTCCAAGATTGACCTTAGGTCTGGCTACCACCAAATAAAGATCCGTCCCGAAGACATCCCAAAAACAGCTTTCACCACTAGATATGGCCTATATGAATACCTTGTCATGTCTTTTGGCCTAACCAATGCACCCGCCTATTTCATGTACCTCATGAATTCCGTCTTCATGCCTGAGCTCGACAAATTTGTTGTCGTATTCATTGATGACATCCTGATCTATTCTAAAACACCCGAAGAACATGCCAACCACCTCCGTATCGTCTTGAACCGTTTAAGAGAACATCAACTCTATGCCAAATTCAGCAAATGTGAGTTCTGGTTGGACCGAGTTCCATTTCTTGGGCATATCCTGACAGCGGAAGGTGTGTCCGTAGATCCAAGTAAGGTGGAAGAAATCTTGAACTGGAAACCACCAACCACTGTGCACCAGGTTCGCAGTTTCATGGGAATGGCGGGATATTACCGCCGATTCATTCCGGATTTCTCAAGAATAGCTAAGCCTATAACCAACCTATTGAAGACTCAGGTCAAGTTTGTCTGGTCGCCAGAATGCGAAACAGCGTTTCAAACCTTGAAGAGATGTTTGACCACTGCACCAGTCCTTGCTCAGCCAGATATTGAAAAGCCGTTTGACGTGTACTGCGATGCGTCGGGTACTGGTCTTGGTTGTGTTTTGATGCAAGAGGGCCGAGTCATTGCTTATGCTTCACGACAACTCCGGCCTCATGAAGAGAATTATCCCACTCATGATCTTGAATTGGCAGCTGTGGTTCATGCATTGAAGATTTGGCGTCACTACTTGTTAGGCAGCACATGCAATGTCTACACTGATCACAAAAGCCTGAAATACATCTTTACACAAGAAGAATTAAATATGAGGCAACGAAGATGGCTTGAGCTGATAAAAGATTATGATATTGAAGTGCACTACCATCCTGGTAAAGCTAATGTGGTTGCCGACGCACTCAGTCGGAAGGCTCATTGTAATTGCTTGACTGTGAAGCCATATGATCTGTCGTTGTGTTACGGGTTAGAAAAATTGGGCATAGAAATAGTCCCTCAAGGCAGTTGGAACAATATCAGCATCAAACCCTCCATCCGTGATGAAATCGTGGCTGCTCAGAAAATTAGTAAAGGTATCAGGCACATCAAAGAGAAAATCCAAGCGGGGAAAGCAGATTGTTTCAGAATTGATGATGAAGGGATTGTATGGTTCAAGAATCGGCTTATAGTTCCAAAAATTCCAGAGTTACGTGGCAAGATTCTTGACGAAGCTCATTTGACAAGATACTCCATTCATCCGGGAAGCAACAAAATGTACCAGGATTTGAAACAGAAGTTTTGGTGGACTAAGATGAAGATCGAGATTGCTCAGTATGTAGCAAAATGCGACACTTGTCAGAAAGTAAAAGCTGTACACATGAAGCCTGGTGGAGAGCTGCAACCATTACCTATTCCTGCATGGAAATGGGAAGACATCAGCATGGATTTCATTATGGGTCTCCCAACAACCTCTAGGGGTTTCAATTCCATCTGGGTTGTTGTGGACCGCCTCACTAAACAAGCTCATTTTTTGCCTGTCAAGAAAATGTACAGGGCTCCGCACTACGCCAAGCTATACATAGAAAATCTGATGAAGCTACATGGAGTGCCCAAGACCATTGTCTCTGACCGAGGCACTCAGTTCATATCCCAATTTTGGAGATCCTTCCATAAATCATTGGGTACAAAACTCCTGCATAGCACAGCCTATCATCCTCAGACTGACGGACAGACAGAGAGGATAAATCAGATACTTGAAGACATGTTAAGAGCCTGTGCACTCAATTACCCTGAGAAATGGGACGAGTGTTTGGCATTGGCCGAATTCTCGTACAACAACAGTTACCAAGAAAGTATAAAAATGGCTCCGTTTGAGGCAGTATATGGCCGCAGGTGTCGTACTCCATTGAATTGGTCCGAGCCTGGAGAAAGATGGTTCTATGGAGTTGACTTGGTCAATGAAGCCGAAGAGAAGGTTTGACTGATACAGGAAAATTTGAAAGTGGCACAGTCACGTCAGAAAAGTTATGCCGATCAGCGGCGCAGACCTTTGACATTTCAGGTTGGAGACTATGTATATTTGAAAGTTTCGCCTATGAAAGGAGTTAACCGTTTTGGAGTCAAAGGCAAGCTAGCCCCGCGTTATATTGGACCGTTCTTAATCATAGGACGCGTGGGAAAGGTAGCTTACAAGCTTGAATTGCCAGAACATCTCTCGGAAGTACACAATGTGTTTCATGTTTCTCAGCTGAAGAAGTGTCTCCGAGTACCTGGACAAGTCATCGATGTTGAAGGAGTAGCACTTGAACCTGAATTGACATACTCGGAGCAGCCAGTACGAGTTTTGGATATAAAGGACCGTGTTACCCGAAGGACCACAACCAGATGGTACAAGATCCAATGGAGTGATCATTCTGAAGATGAAGCTACCTGGGAATCTGAAGATTTCTTGGCAGAAAACTTCCCTGAGTTCTTTGCTACCTTGTAAAATGTAACCCTGTCGTTTAATGCGTATGTTTTCCCCTTGTCTTTGTTGTTAGCTCTTTTTCCTATGCCTTGTTCCAATTTTGGTTATGTACCTAATCTCGGGACGAGATTTCTTTTAGGGGGGAAGGCTGTAATACCCCGGGTATTACGGATTTAATTAATCTGCCATGTCATCATATTTAAATTAATCATTTGCATATGATTGTGATTAGGTCCCTAGAGTGATTTGAATTTAATTAGTATTTGTTTGTAGAATTAAATTCCCAAATAATGGTTTAAAAATTTACTTTTATTAGGGCCAAAACCTAATTCAAAATCTAAAAGGAATTTGGAGATAGTCCCTTAATAAAAGTTTTAGATCTTTTAAAATGGAACAACTTTTATTTTTGGAGATTTCAAAGTTCTGTGGTGGAAATTCAAATTTATTTCAAAACAATGATTTAAAACTTAGTTTTAGATTGGCATTTCAATAATTAATTGGAATCTGGCAAAACTTCCTAAATAGAAGTTGTAAAGCTCATTGAGTAGAACAACTTTTATTTTGGCAATTTTTCAAGTTGTTGTGTAAAATAAAAAGTAATTTTGAAAATGCAGTTTGAAATTCAAAAACCAAGTTAACCCCTTTTGCTGTAGTTTCAAAAATATTTCGAATTTGGATTTAGTTCCAAAAGCAAAGTTGTTCAGAATTTCAAACCCTACAACTTTTGTTTTTGCAGTTTTTCATGTTGTTATACAAAATCAGTCGAATTTGGTCAAAAAACCGACAGCCCTAGGGTCTAGGTGCTACAGTGAAATGCCCCCTCTTCCTGTTCGCGAACAGAGCCGGCAGCCGCCGTGCCGGGCGCGCGCGCGCGGCCGCCCGTGCCGGCCGGGATCGTGTCCCCGCGACCTCGGCAGATATGGGCGCGCGTGCGCCGCGTCGTCCTGGTTCTGTCCCCCTCGCTCCCGGCCTTTAGAAAGGCGACGAGGCCCTCCCCCTCGCCATTTCTTCTCTCCCGGCCACCTTCGAGCTCTCTCGGTCGCCGGCCAAATTGGTCGCCACCGAGCCATCATCACCCTCTCCATCTTGCAGCCAGCTAGCTAGCTTCCTTGCGCATCTCCTGCGACCGTCGGCGGGAGCTGTAGAGCTTCGTAACCACCGAAACGCCGGTGTCTTCCTCGCGGGCGAACAGAGCGCCGCCGCGAGCTCCGCCGTCGTCTCGAGCTAGTCTGGGTAAGCTCTGGACCTCGGATTCTTGCGTACCGTGATCTCCGTGACCCCTTGAACCTTACGCGTGCGTCGGCGTGCTCTCTGGCTCCCTAGGTTCGCCGGAACGCGTGTTCGCCGTTGTGCCGAGCCGCCGGGATCCGCCGCCGTCGCCAAGTCGCCTTCTCCGAACCACCTCCGTCTCCACCGACCCCTCGGCCAGCTTCGTGGTGAGCCCCAGATACTCGCGCACCTTTTTCCCCTCTCTTTACCGGCTTGTGCTCGCCGGCGACGTGCTCGCCGCCGCCACCGAGCCGCCGCGTACGTGTCTCCAGGTGCTGCGCGCCTCGGATCTCGTCGTGTCTTAGCTTGGTAGACTCGCCTTGGAGTGTAGAGTCCGTAGGTGCCCTCGGCTTCGTCCCTCGGCTCACCGTCGGCGAGCTAGGGGCGGCGAACCGCCGGCGCCCTCGCCTCTGTCAGAACAGAGGAGAGGCCAAGGGCCTCGGGTTAGAAGATAAGTTTTCCCAGGGGGTTAAGCGCGAAGTTCATGACTCATGTGAATAGTGTAGATCGAACCGCGGGTTGATTTCCAGTTTCCCCAGGGTCTCTTTTGCAAAGCCGTCGGCGCCGGGCGCGGGCAGGCCGAGTGGGCCGGCTCGCTTTGGACTTGGGCCGTAGTGGGCTGCTTTGGTTTTTCTATTTTCCCAGTGAATTACTAAATGCTTTTCTTTTATATATTCATATGAATAGTGCTGCAGTTTGTTATTTTCGTGTGGATTAATTTACTGCGCCAAAAATGATGAAATTAATTGTGTATGCTCTCTGAAGTATGTAGTATTTGTTAAAAATATAATATAGGGTGTTCCAGTGCCTTTAATCTGCTGTATAAATCAGTGAAGTAATTAATAAATGCAAGTTTGTGTAATTTTAATTAATTCTCTGTAAATCCAAAAATCATGAAATTTATTGTGGCTCTGTTTGGTGATAAAACCTAGCTGTTGGTAAAGTTTGGTTGCAATTAAAGTTAGTTTGGTCAATTAATAAATATATGTGAAATTAGGGATTAATAAAGTAAATAGAAAAATGAATTTAGGTTTGTTGTGTGAATTTTTGGGTTGAATGAAGACCAAGGATCTTTCGCTGTGTGATCCTTGGCAATTCGAGAACTTAGTGCTTGATAGTAGTCATAAAGCTGTGTAGCGGCTTCCTGTGACCGTTAAAAAGGTCAATAAAACAAAAGTAGGAAACATTACTTTTACCTTCCGTAGATCGTTTACAACTTTAGCGTGAAGGAAAGTTGTACTCAAGGTATTAATGGTTTACTTCCAAGCATTTCATTTGTTGCCCTCATGCCTCGCTAAGCATACATCATTGCATACGTGTAGTGCCCGTTCCCGAGGTGGTCCAGGTCGAGACTACTACTGAGGAGGCCACTCCAGAGGTCATCCAAGGATTCGACATCTGCGGGACTGATCCCGATCCGACGCTGTACACGATCCAAGGCAAGCCCCGGTGCATTCAGCCCCTCTATTACAAAATATTTATAATTCGAGTTAATCTACTGCATTAGGTTGATAGGAGTTGATTGTCACCTATCCAGATGCATTGTCTCAAATAAATACCCTGAAACCTGATTTAAATAAAATGGTTTGAGAAATGCTTAGGCATGCTTAATGAACTTAGCTTTGCGTAAAAGAAAAACTATTTTCTGTGCCATGATTATACTTATACTTTGATTGGTGAAGAACTGGTTATCCGTTGGTCGATGTGTATTTGGGTTGGAGTCCCAATGCATGGTCGCTTTCGGAATAGTTTGGAACTGGTTGATATCTTTGGAAACGTGTTTCGTTGGGTGGCCAGCTCATGGGGCGGCGTTCCCTATGTCTCACTCACCCGACAGGCACGATAATAAAAACTGTCGAGTAGTCTTGTACTTGGGTTAGAGTCCCAATGCAGGATTGACGGCAGGAAGGAAGTAGGGACCGTTCGTTGTAGGCCTGCTATGATCATGATGAACAGCCTAGCCACATACCAATGCGGAAAGCCTAGAGTTCGGTGGCGCTATTGCTGGAACCGACAACCACGCACTGGGAGTGGAGAGATGGCGAGAGTAGCTTGTACCCACGTGGCCGGCGTGCCTGGATAAGAGTGGAGTACTGTGCTCTCGGGTGGCGCAGGACCGGTTCCGGGATAGCAAAGCCGTGACGACGGGTTGGTATATGTATGCCGGCGTGCTGCATATGCAGTGTGGTTAGAATCCCCAGCTGGGTACTTTCTGGATTCGAATCGACGTGCTCCTCGGTTATGGAGACTTGATCCTCACACTCTACACCGAAAAGTGGTTCTCAACTAGGTTATCTGAATGAATAAAGTAATTGAAAGAATGACGATACATGAGTCTGAATATTGGAGCTATAAATATGATTATAATAATGACAAAATAAAATATGGAACAGGATAGATTGCTTTTCTGCAAACTCCTCATCCTCTGCTAGCCTTACCCATAGCCTTGCATTCCTGAGTCTCATTTTACACCCTTAGTCGGGTAAGTCTTGCGGAGTACCCCAAGTACTCAGGGTTTGTTAACCCCGTTGCAGGAGGACCGCAGTCGGAGATCTGTCTTGCTCCATGTTGCGTGACCGTGGTCGAAGAAGAAAGCAGCGATGAGTGAAGTAGAACCCGTGGGCAGGGTTCGAGTTATCTTATCTAGTATTGTGTAACTATTCCACTGCTACTGTTATGTCCTCTGGTCTGTAATAACTATATTTGAATCCTATTTGAACAACTGGTTTATAATCTAAATGTTATGTAATCTTCCGCACTGTACTCTGATGTATTTTATTACGAAACGTTGTAATCCTGTGATGATTCTGCAATGGTGATCCTGTCGGAGAAAAGGGCGCTAATGTAGCCCGACAGACCTGTCTAGATCATTTGGGACACGGGCCCGGCTGTCAGAAGTCGTTAGTGACAATGACAGGTGCCAGTGGGCCAGGTGATTTAGCCGGTTCTGTTACATTCGTTTCATGCCTCAATCCGTGTGCCTTTGATCTCCACCGTTGAATGAAAGCACAAGTTGATCCGATGGATGAATTGACTTGGTTGGAGTGTCACACGGATCCTGCCATGTCACCAGAGCCAGGTAGGCCCCATGGACAGTTTGGCCGACCCATGGGTAGGCCCACCCTTGGCTCTCATTTCCTCCATTTGATGTTTTATGTAATGTGTTGAAAGGTGGTGGCCTGGGGCAACATATCATGGTTCGGCCGAACCATGTATTTAGCCCCTAGCTGCTCACTTTTCCACTGATTTGGTGTTCCCTGCAATCACAAGCTAAGAGTACATGTGGAATTAGTTATTGATAAAATATGCTCATGATATGCTTATCTTTCCTTAAATCCGAGGCCTGTTGACGGTGTTTGAATGTGGAAATTTAGGGTAATTCCATCGTCAACAGCGAGCTCGACGGCGGCTCGGCCTCCTCGTGCTCGACGCTTGCCTCAGTCCGTCCGCCGGCGATGGATCCGGCCTCCCCGGTGGCGGCGGCTCGAGCTCGGGCTCGCGGATCTGGCGGCAACGGCTCGAGGTCGGGCCATGGAGCTCCGGCGGCGGCGAGCTCGGCAGTCAGGCTACCTTGGCGAGCTCGATGGCGCGGTGGCAGTGGCGGTGGCGCACCGTCCTCCCTCTTGCTCTCCCTCCCCTCCGGTCTCTCTCTCTCCTCGGTCTGCCTCGCTGGCGGGCGGCAGCATCTGCTCGTGGGGCCCATGGCCGATAGCGGGCGTCCGCCAAGGCCCTACATTTGCTGGAAGACGGTCCGTTCCGGATCTCTCCCCGGACGCCGCTGCAACTGCCTGGTCCGATAAACAGCTCCTTCAGGAGTGTTTACCGAACCCCAATGCAGTTGGTCTTATTGTCTCTATCCCGTACCGTAATGGCTAGCTAATGGGTCCCACACAAGGGCACATCTCAAGGTTCCACATGACCTGAACTTTTGTTTTGTTATAAAACACATCGCCAGCGGTTGGGACTTTTCCCTCTCCGTCTCTCTTGATCAACATAGCAGATGAAAATAGTAGAACAAGTAGACACAAGATAGGGAGACTATTCTTTATTCCTCTGAATATTATCATTACACCATAGAGCTCCCACGTATATATAGTCGTAATAAGGACTAAGAGTTTCGGTAAGAGCCCACATATAAACGGACTAGGATTAGGATTCCTTCTTCTCCTTTCCTTCTAGAATAGAAAGTCCGTGTGTTTTACAACACTCCCCCTTGGGCGATTACCACGATATGCACATGCCTCATTAAAAACTCCATCAGAAAACCTAGTGGGAAAAAACGGTTCATGGAGAAAAGAGTACATCGCATTGTGTGAGAAACCTTCGAGTAAAAACTCATATAGGGAAAAAGAGTACAACATTTAACCTACCCAGTCATATATATTCTTCAGTATATTCTATTCTTCGTGAATAGATATTGATCTTCATAATCCATGCATAAACTTCAATGTTTTAGCAAATATGATCTACTTGATCTTTATAATTCTAGTGGTTTCAATTACCTTCAAGGTAAATTCAATAAATTGTCCCCCCTCATAAAACCATCCTTTGAACTTCATTGTTTAAATCACACTTTTATAAATGCGTGCTTAATTAATGGTATGTGGTACCATAAAACTATATCTTTCAAAAAGTTAGCTCGTAATTATTCTATGAATTATATGGGTATAACAAAGAGCAATGTGCTTCATGCATAAATAACCACTTATTAGTTGTGCAAAACAAAAAAAATACTATCCTTCAAGGTAATAAATCCTTTCAGAGGATTATGGGGGTAAACAAAACTTTATATTCAATATCTTCTGAATAGTATAACAAACTTATAATTTTTTCTTAGTGGAATTTTAAACTTATAAATCTTCAGGATTTTAATTGTACCACTAAGTAATAACTCCAGTCTTGCATTTGGCATTTTGGGGATAATTCAATTACCAAAATCACCATTATTCTTATACCTTCTATGGTATTTAGAGGATATTAAAACTACATTGTTAGCTTTACGATATACACTTTTTCGAGTGTTTGTATGCCACCTTCATGGTGTTTAAGCTTTCTCTTTTTTTTCTCGGGTCTATAATCACTTCAGGGATTAATGGTGCATTTGCAAGAATAGACTAGTAAATCCTTAATGGATTAGTTGCTTCAAGGATGTTCTTACTCTACTACATGAGAGATTATTAAGTAATACACAATGAGATTGCGTTATTCACAATAAAGTCATTTGATGACTATTCCTTCTAAGATATGCTCTTTTTGAGACTTTAATATTCATTCATGAATATATTATACCTTAAACTTCATAATACTTTTATGAGATTTAATTTTTATATGTTGCAATTTATATTCTTAGGAATTATATGGATCTTCATAATCCATTTATTAACTGCATATTTAATATTCATTCATTTCATTTGCCAGAGATATAACAGAATATTTATTCTTCTTAGTAGGAGATTCAACCTCAAGTGCTTTGTTCATTGACCCGATATAATCGCTACAAGCGACTTTGCCATGGACTTTGTTTCCGGATCCGGGTTCTCATAAGAGAAACATTTGCAATTATAGAGGTAGCGTTGTCGACAACTATTATTTTTCACCAATATTCTCATAAATGAGATTATTTTGTCTCTTCGTTTTTTCCCAAACAAGAGATGATTTGTTGTTCCGCATACCCAACACTAATGATGTGTGCGCTTAATGTGTTGGATTTCATCTTCATGATGATCCTCTTCATGAGGTGCTTAACCTTCTTCATGAGGTGTTCTCTTCATGAGAATGGAGAAGTTTTATTTTATTTCTATTCAACAAGTATACGCTAAAACTAGAACTCACAGGCATCCCCGTAGATTTTAGCTTGACAGTATACAATATTTAGTTTACTACTAGTAAACAAAACTTTTGGTTTATAACTTCAAGTTACTCCTCTCATTTCCAAAAATATCTGGCATATGCTCCGCTTCATGCTTCACAAGAGCATTAGTCAAACTATTAGTTGACTTAGTGCGTGATTGTATTCCTGCTTCAAGCTTCAAGGAATATTTTCTTTAGATCGTTTTCCTTCTGTAAAAATAATATTTGGCTTTCAAAATAGGCTTTCTCTCCCCCTGATGCCAATATTAGATCTTTAATAGCATACTTCAATAGATATCCCCTATCATGGGCTTAAAATAATCAAATTCATATATCTCCAACTGCAAGTGAAGGCCTATTCATGTATGCTATGATAGAGTTTAATGGGAAATATTCACGCACATAATTAAACATGGGGTTATTATACATTATATGCAGTGAACTAAAATACATAAAATGCAATTATGGATGTTCAACGAGAATCATATAGACATAGCATACTGGCTAGCCAATTTTAATTATGAGGGAAGTGCAAAGGTAGCTACTAGCTACACATATAGCTGCTTTGCTAATACTGTAGCTCAACGAGAGCACAACATATTGATACACAATCATGTGTAATGTGGAATGTTGATATTCAGTCCAACATAGTAGATAACAACAAAATGCAAAACTGCAAGATTGCTTAAAATTAGTGCAGTATAGAAAGTTAACTCGGCCGGAAGGGATGCGGGCAAAATTTCAAGTCTTGATACATGCATTTAAAGATAGATTTAGTAAGTCTATGCCTATTAAATACATATATTACCCATATTTTCTTATGCCTTTACTCAATAATCCTCCCCCTTTTCATGTCATAATTACTTCAAGTAGTAATTTGCTTCATGCATCATTTATGAATGATCACTTCTAGTGCTCCATAGAATCCAATCATAGTTCTAGTATCCGTTAGTTATGGCATAAAATATTCACATATCCAATGTACTATTCAGTGTACAATGACAGAGTTAGGGTAGGACATACACTTTTAGTTTTGGGTTGAAGTATTAAACACTTAGTTTTAGGATTATACTATTTCTTGGCTAATCCTTCTAGGATCAACTCATGTGCCAGTATGGTCCAATTGTTCATGTGCTTCTAGTGAATTTAAGTTTCTCTTCTACCTAACATGGTAGAGATGCACAACGAACTATAACCTTCATGGTTAACCGAGGCTTCTTTGTGGATAACATTATTACAAAACTTATTTAGATAGGCAAAAGGCAATTCTTATATGTGGAACATATAAATCTTATTTATTCCATGAGAAATTAACATATATTACTTCAGGTAACAATTGTAATTAAAAGTATAAAATATTTCATATTAGCCTTCAAGCTAATAAATTAATCATTAATCACATAATTCAACAGGAATAAAAACTCAATGCACCACCACTACTACTATCAATACTTCAGGATATGAACTTAAAATTCAACAAATCTATAAGCACATGATTTAATTTTTTTCTTCAAGAAAACTCTTAAATGCTCAAAAAAATATCATTCTACATGTCTTAACTTCTATATTCGACAAGTAGTAGCTTCATGCTCAATATTCAACAGTTACGATGTACAGTCACAAGCCTTCAAGAGGTGTAACATATGCAAGCCATAAATTCAAATTTATTGCAATCGATAATATCTTGATTTATAAAGCTGTCTAAAAATCCAACTCAATTTCTTTGAGTAATGGTAAATTCAAATACTCCATGTATTACATTGCTCTATGATACTCTATACACAAGAGACATTTCTTCGAGAATATTATATTGATAAAATCTTATGTACCATCTTATCTTCTAAACATTTAGTACACAACTTCAGGCTATTGTTTATAGAGCAGCATTTTATACCTCAAACTATTGGCATACAAGGTTGAAAATTCAACTTTCAATACAATATGATATTCTACAATCATAATTTGAAATTTTACTCATGCAGTGAGTTCCACAATGCATTTGTTACTTATCTCGGCCACATTCTCATTCTAGAGGGTAATTATCACTACACTTCAATGGTAGTCAAATATTCTACATGGATTTAATTAATAATAATGACCACAACAAATATTTATTTCATTCATAACAAGTCCAGGATATTATTTCGTCATGAAAGTATGCATATATTATTATAACAAAATCATGTGCATATAGATTTACTGCATGTAAACAAGTAGTAAAGTGCAAAAAGACAGTGGATGGTTATGCAAAAATATTTTCTGAAACATCCTAGTAATTTTTTAGGATTTAAATTCAAAACGTAGAAAATTTCAGAATCAATATACTATATATTTAGAAAAACAAAGCTAGGAACAACTCCCATTAAACTTCAGATTTAATGATATACATGCTCTTATACATACGGGTATAAGAAATACAGTAAATATACATAAACAGAGGGTCTAGGTTAATTAAGCAGAAAATTTCTTTGAAACCAATATTTCCAACGGTATTTTTTAGAAAACACCATCGCTTCACAGTTACCGGAGAATATAGGCACCATTCTGCAAGAATATTTGACCAATCCTACAAGAATCAAGGTGTCCTCTATAAATTTTAAATTTATTGGACCCTTCTTAATACTGCTGGATTTTATGGAATTCTTTTTCACGACTCAAATTCTTATAATTTGTCATGTTTTCTCGTACACAATCCAAAGTCATGTCGGGATCGGAGACTAAAAATCCTGCTATATTCTCTCTTCGTGAATTCTGACGCCTGACGGCATAGCCCGTAGCCTTTTTCAGATTCTTCTTGCTAGCCATAACAGCGGCAATGGCGCACCGGAGCCTAGACGACCGATATTTCCGGATGATGCAACGGCAACGGCTTGCATCATGCATGGTTCTGCCAACAGCGCGCAAGCTCTTCACCAATGGGATTCAGTCCATGGTGAGCGGTCAGCGGGTGCGATAGTCCATTGGCCGCAACCCGAAAGCGAGAGCTGAGCCTAAGGGTGCTGAGCGCTCTATGTATTCATGGCATGCAAGCCACATGGCAGGGAGGCTGTGGTGGCGTTCGAGTGTGGCATCCAGGCCAATACGTGAAACATGGCTACGCCGGCTAGACAAATACAGTAGTGGTGATGAGTATCAGGCAACCTTTTCTTTCCTGCAGGGATGCTAGCGTTTGCATGGATTTTATTTCTTCATGCCATTGCTCCTTGATTCGTGGCGTTCAAGCCAGTAACAGGCAATAGACCCTAGATACGACTCATGTAATTGTAAAAAAATACATGTACTTCGAGTACCTGTACCTACTAGATATAGAAAAGGTAGGCCCAACTCGAATGGCCGGGATAGATGGAATCTGCTAGATATGATTAATTCATACCTGAGATAGGATGTCAATTTGATATACTTCACATGTCGCGTAGGGCAGTGGTTAGTAGATACATACCGCGTAGGGCGTTTGACATTGTCGTAGAGCTGTTTGCTTGACGACGACGATTCATGTCGATGTAGTGCAGATTAGATGCAGGTAGAGATAGCAGATCCGTTCCGCTAGCAACGTCGAGATGTCGACGTCGTCGAAATAGTTGCGGCAGGGACGTCGGCACAAGCGACGACGGCGAAGATCGGCGGCAACTTCAACGGCGATGTCGACGTAGAGCGTGTCGTGCTAATAACGTGTTATAAAACACATCGTCAGCGGTTGGGACTTTTCCCTCTCCGTCTCTCTTGATCAACATAGCAGATGAAAATAGTAGAATAAGTAGACACAAGATAGCGAGACTATTCTTTATTTCTCTGAATATTATCATTACAATATAGAGCTCCCACGTATATATAGTTCTACCAAGGACTAAGAGTTTCAGTAAGACCTCACATACAAATGGATTAGGATTAAGATTTCTTCTTCTCCTTTTCTTGTAGGGTAGAAAGTCTGTGTGTTTTATAACACTGTCCATCGTAGTACAAAGGTGCTCCCTTTTTTTTTCTTTCCGGAGAAAAGCCTGGTTTCTGGAGGCTGGAGTGCTAGTATATGGTAGTTATTGAGGTTTTTCAGTTGATAACTGATGGATATTGAGGTTACTTTGGGAACTAGTACTAACCTTGGGAATTTTTTATTGCTTATTAAGCAACAATTCTAGCATTAACCTGATGCAGAGATCGTGGTTTAGGATAAACTACTATATATAAGGTGATGTGACAACATATCCTAAGCAGCATAAAAGAACGGGTGAGCCTGAACGAACAAAAATATATACATAAAAAATACTATCTCTATCTATAGGTCCGAAAAAAACGTAATCTATATTTAGCTAAGTCGAGGTTTATAAAAAATATATATATTCTATTTAATACAATAATACTCTTAACGTCACAGAAAGAACACAATTTTATCACAATGTTATGGTTTAGTATCCTAACTTTGACTAGTTATAGCTAAAAGCTATCGACACTTATGATATTAAATAAATAATGTTAGACTAATTACAAAATATATTATAATAAATTAATTTTGAATCATAACTCACTAGAAACATGACGAAACGTGAACACGGGACATAACCCATAGCTGCATCTTTTTGGGCCCAAGAGTACTTATTCATATTATGAATATTAATAATACATATATTTGATCAAATATTAGTGGATTAATTATTAAAATCTGTTATTAGAACGGAGGGAGCAGGGTGATTGAGACTTGGGAGGCAGACTTACCATTGTGTTTGAGTGCCTGCGGGCTGCAGTCCTGTTGCCTCCTGCCTGGTGCCGGGAAGCAGATGCTACCTCGTCTAAAAAAGGAAAGTTACAGAAAGGCCCACAAGAAATCATAAGCTAACAAGATCCTTTGTTACCATAATCACGATTTGCCACAGGACAAGTGATCCAGGAGAAGTAATCCTCGGACCTGGGTCCAGTTTCACGACCTGTGGTTTCATCTTTCAGAAAAGCGAAGGGTGCCAAAATTCGATCGAATTTTTGGGAAAACGAAATGCCCCTAAGCGAAATTGCCACCTAGCCCTCGCCAAAGTTGAGCGGCAAAAGAAGGGAGGCATCTACTAGTAGAATAAGGGAAAAAACAAAAACGTCTCTTTCTGATTGTAGATTATCGCAAACCTAGTGCTAAGATTTCTGTTTCAGCATGGGAAGAGGCATTCGCTCCTCCAGGGCTCAGGAGACTACCAGAGGCGAAGGAAAACGACTCCTCCACCTGTAGCAAAACATTCATCAGCCAAAAGAGTATTCTGAAACAAAAGCCGCATCTCGCTTTCGGAACTTTGACAGGCGAACCAACCAACACACAGAGGGAATGGATGCGTAGCAAACGGGGGGAATGAAAAAAAACAGCAACATTCGCCATCATCTACTAGGAGTATCATGGGAGAGGAAAAAGAAAAACGGAAGAGACCTGCTGCTTCCTGGGTTTGTTCCTTCTTGCGTTGCGCCCCTAAAATGTCATTGTTCCAGGAAGCAAATAGTTACCACATTTGTACAAGCAGGCTTATCATCTTTCAGCCTAATCCCACACATACTATACTCCATCTGTTTCAAAATGTATGTCGTTTTCGATTTTTTCGCCACAAGCTTAACTTGATTTGTACAAAATACGTGTAACATTTATATCTCTAAATAAATTTATTAAAAAACTAGATTCAAAGATCTTTATGATGATACTAATTATGTATTATAAATATTAATATTTTTAAATATATAATTACTGGTAGTTGTTTTTTTAAAGCGTAAACGACAGATATTTTTGGAACGGGGTGAGCAGACATACTACTCGTAGCAGGCCGCCGCCCTCCCTCTTCTAGGCAGGCAGCTGCCACTGTACAGATCGTGGCCTGGGGTGGGATCGATCAAAGGCAAGAGCCAGTACATGCCCCAGCTAGACGAAGTTAAAACATTAGATCGACAGTAGAGCTTGTAGCAGATCGAGTAGTAGTAATACTGACGGCGGCATATGGATACTATGAGCTGGTGGTGTTCTACTACTAGTAACCAGGTAGCAGCAGCTCTCACTAATCAGTCACTTGATTGCTACTGGTACGTAATCACCGCTCGCTGATTACTGCCTCCAAAAAAAGAGCGACCACACTTTGCTTCGACTGATGAGTGATGACTGATCTCCCCTGTCGTCGGCAGTGGGAGTCCTCAAAATGGCGCGGACGGCATCCTCTGCAGAGTCCTCCTCACCATCGGCACCGCCACCTCCACGGACGCCCTCAGCTGCCGAATCCAGAGACAAAGCGCGAGCTTTGAGCACGCAGAAATCATTATGGAATATGGATAGGTTGGGGGTTGGGGTACCTCGTCGTACTTGACGCGGAGGCTCTCGTTCTCCTGCTGCAGCATCTGCACCTTCCGCTCCAGCTCGCGGACGTAGGCCTGCTTGCGCGCGCGGGAGCGCGCGGCGGACTCGCGGTTCTTGATCATGCGATTCTTGCGGCGGTCGGCGCCGGAGCCGAGGCATATCTCGTCCTCGAGCACGCCGCGGGCGGCGTGCAGCTCGAAGGGCGCGACGTCGGCGGAGGCGGCGGCGGCGTCGAGGCTGCTGTACGGGAAGAAGGACGGCGCCGGGGACGCGGCGGCATTGCGGAAGCCGCCGCCGCCGCCGCCGCCGAGGGCCATGTGGTGGCGGACGCCGTCCGCGCCGTAGGCGCCGCCGACGCCGAGGCCGACGCCGCGGCCCGGGGAGGACCCGCCGCCGCCCGCGGCCGCGTCGGAGGAGAGGAGGTGGATGCGGGAGTTGAGGCTCAGCTGCGTGGAGATGAAGGCGCTGCAGCTGGAGACCGCCGCGACGGGCTGCGGCGGGGACGCGCTGGGGCTGCTGCCGGTGTTCCCCCATATGTCCTCGTCGTCCTCCATGTCTATGGCCGCCATCCCGGCCGCCCCCTTCTCTTCTCCCTCGCTCCTTGGCGCCTGCTGCCTCTACGCTTTGCCTGCTTGCTTGTTTTGGGTACGCACCGGCGCGGCGCCCCACAGGGCCACCGGCCCGGGGGGCCGGGGGTCTTGGCTGGGTTTAGTAGCCGCGGACTCCACGTACAGAAACAGTCAAACAGAAGAGAAGCCCAGCTCAGCTCACTGTGCCGTGTGCTGTGTGTTTCTGTTTGTGAGGCAGCCAGCCAATGACCGAGAGATCACTGTTGACCAGTGAGTGGGATCTGGCACTGGTCAAATGGCTCCAACGAGCCCCGTGTCTCCGATTGGCTTGCTCAGGGTTTCTCATGCGATTGGCCTGAGTCTCCCTTTCTCCGTCGTGGATTGATAGGAGTAGGCCGTTGAAATCCTAATGGGCTGTGTAGTGGGAAAAAATTGTGGGGTTTTGTTAATGTACCATTTTCGTTTGTATTTGATAACTTTTGTTTTAGTATGGCCTGTTTAGTTGGAGAAAAATGTGGAGTTTTGGTACTGTATCATTTTTGTTTGTATTTTTTATGAAAATTAAACAATGCCTAAAGTAGTAGTTATATATGTGTGGAGGGGACCTAAGTTATAACCATGCATCAACCAAATCTAGAGAAAAAATATATCTTAAAATTTCCTTATTTATTCTATTTTACAAAATAAAATTTTAAATAAGTATATATTTCTGCAACCATTCTGTCGAAATAAATGGATGACTTTATGGGTGCTATAGTAAACCCAGATATATTAAGCTTCTTTCGTTATATATTTAGCCTTTTTCGCCAGATATACTATTTTTTTTCTAAAACTTTTTCAACTTATTTTTGGTTATATATGCTATTTTTTTCTAACACTTGTCAATAGGAATTCACTCTCTACAGCGTCGAACTTTACTCATCCATTTTCCTTATTTGTTCCATTTTTAAAATAATTTTAAATAAATATATATTTCTATAACCGTTCGGTCAAAATAAACAAATGACCCATAGTTATTTAGGAGTATACTATAGTAAAGCATGACATATTAAGTTTTTTTTTCTGTTATGGGGGAATTCACGCTTTAGACTGTGTTCCAGACTTTACTCATATCCACTTTGTGCTCGAAGTGAAAGGTTTTAAAGCTTTCATTTATTTTGATCCTAAAAACATGTTTTATTGTCAATAAAAAACAAAATAAAATCACTATAAAAATCACGGAAAAAACGCATAAGAGGCTAGACTTCCGGACTAGAAGAACGAAAGCTGGTTGAGAGGACGGGATCGTAGGAGGGAGGGGTGAAGCCACATTCAATTTAGTTGTGCAAATGCACCACGTAAATTTTGTTAAAACGGTTATTTTGATTTTTCACTATTGGGGTGTTTAGTTGGGTAAAAAAGGGTAAAAAATGTACTGTATCACTTTCGTTTGTATTTGACAACTTTTGTCCAATCATGACCTAACTAGAGTTAAAAGATTCATCTCGAGCTAGTCAGGCAAAAAGTACAAACATGTAATAGTTGCTACTTCATTTAGTGGTCCATGCAGGCAGAAAGTACAATCGATGTGATGGAGAAAGAGAAAAAAAATTTGGAAAGTAAACACACCCACATTCATGTGGCACATGTGTTTATACCCATTGGGCCTGTTTATTGTCCAAATTTTTTGCAAAAATGCCACTATAGTCCGTGTGCTAATTTTTTAATAAGTATCTAATTATGGCTTAAGTAGACTCAAAAGTTTTGTCTCGTAGGTTTTACACGAACTTTGTAAAAATACAAAAAATTCATCTACAGAGTACGTTTAATGCTTTATGCATGTGTTGAAATATTCAATGTGACGAGGATTTTAAAATTTGGAAGTGTATCTAAACGAAGCCAATATTATCCTTTAATTTGCTCTAGCTTCATCACCGGCGGAGGGGTGTGTTGTGTGTCGGCTTGCAAGTGGGTCAAAATAAGTCGACCCAAACACTGACCCATGATACCCATTAATTTTAGAATTGTTTTTGGTCAACCCAAAATAAAACAGCCATGTCACTGGTGACCCAATGGGTTGTACTCGCTCGCATCACGGGAAGGATGACTAAGAAATCCAGCCAACTTCATAAAAAAAAAAAAGAAAAAAAATCCAGCGGCATCCCTTCCCTGGACATCGCATCTTCGGGAAGATTGCGACTGGCCTCCATGGCGTTGTTCTCCTTGGACCTCGGGACCATGCAGCTGCTGCTCCTCGCCTTCTCGGCCTCGGCGTCCATGGCGCTGGAGCGTGATGTGGAGCTGTGTGGTGACAGCGCCGCCGGTGAGCCAGCCGTCGACGAAGAGACACATGAGCAGAGTCCTCTTAGACACGGCGTATAGGAAGAGCCACCATCAGCCCCGCCGTGTAGGCCAGGTGGTAGGCACAATCACCTCGCTCGCTACACACGTCGCCGCCGCCACCGCCGCCGCCAATGGCTCTGGCTGCTCCCGCTACCACCTATCCTTGCTCTTGCTCTTTCCGCCGCAGGTCATCAGAAGGCGACGCAATGGAGGAGGAAGATGACAAGGGCCTAGAGAGATCACCTGTCCTTGCTTGCTAGCATTATTGGACCCGAAATGATGGGTTCTGGATAACCTAACGAGGAGAACGGTGTTTAACACCAAAAATAAATAGGTCGATCCAATGGATAATAACACCAAATACTTGTTTTTGGGTTCTGGGTTAACGGGTCAATCCATTGAAATCTGCATCTTTAGTTGTGTGGTCAACTTTCAGCAGCAAGGTCATGAATATGTTTTTCTGCCTCCCAAAGGGCCCACCTGTTTGAGCCGTACCGGTATTCCGGTCTCTCGAGAGAAGGCACGCCATCAGCAAGCAAGCACACAGCATTTTTTTTTTCTCTTTTGTTTTTTATTTCCATCGGTGTAGTAACAGCCTGTTTTTGGCTGAAAATAAACGTTTATTTTAGCTCATACTGATTTGTTATGGAAGAAAAATATTGTTTCGTGATTAAAAATAAGCGTCGATTGGAACAGGCTGTAAACTGCTGCGTCCCCGAGGGAGACCGTGGTGACTGGCGGGCTGACTGCATAGGATGCTCATGTAGCAGTTCGTCATCGTCGTCTCCGTAGATCTTGGCAGCAGTAGCAGCAGCACTGCAGCAGACCCACCGATGAGACACAACTCGGTGTGACAGAAAGTGGCGTCACAGGCTCACAGCTCTCATCGCAAAGCGCGATTCTTTTCAGAGGGGGGCTCAGAGGGCTGTGTCTGCGTGTGCACATTTCTTCCCGTTTCGGCGACGTAAAAAAAGTTAAGCGCCATGGATGGCACTAATAAGCGACCGGACCACTATTATGTGATACCAGCATGGTACACGGCGCCATGTGGGGAGCCGTCGTATTCGGCTTGAAATCCATGTCGCCTCCCGGCTCCGTGGTGGGGTGTGTCTGTGTGTGCACATATACACGGGGCCACGTGTCTGTTTGAGCTTCTTTTAATTTATTTTTAGCTATATATTAGCATTTTTCTCGCACCAAATTAATCGAAAGAATCGGTTGCATCCAAAATAAATCCTGCTGAATAAAAGAGAGATAAACTCTACAGAATACATTTGGTTTACTATAGGATGTACTATAGATTTTTATGCGTTTTTTGTGTGTATGGGTATTGTAGATGTGTGTGTGTGGGGTGGTGGTGGTTGGGGGGGGGGGGGGGGGGGGGGGGTGTAGCTTGAGGTTAGACCACATAGAAACTTTCTTTTATACCTATTTCTCTATGAAATTCTATACTTTTGTTGTGTCATATCCAAAAGTGAGAATAGTACATAGATTTCAAACAAAGCTTTCCTGGATTGCAAATTTTTGAGCCTGCTTGGTTCACAGCCAATTATTGCCATACCAATTTTGGAGCAAGTTTCAAAAATTTGGCAAGCAATTGGTTGGGTGCCGAAGTTTTGGCAATCCTACCAAAATATTGGCAAGACAACATCTTTCTCTCTTGATGGTAGCAAAGCAAGTGACAACATTGGTTATCTTGCCAAAACATTGGTTACCAAAATATTGGTGTGCCTATACTTTGGCTTGCCCTAAAATTGACATGACAAAAATTGGCTATGAACCAAGCAGACCCTCTATTGGAATGTAAGTTCCATACACAACTCCCCCCCCCCCCTATAGCAGCTGCAGAGCCATAAGCTTTTAGTACCCTGGAGACGATCTCGTTATGGAATCATATTTACTATAATGATTCCCGTTGCTATAAAGATTTTTTCATTACGTCTTATCGATGAACCAAGCTGATGGCTATCTGGGTTGTGGTTTCGATGGATGGATCCGCCACTGTTCCAAAGAGGCCCCCTGTGGTGTTATTGTACGTTCCCCCACTTCCAAACAGGCAAACATGCATACACGCTAGTATGGCCAGCACTGTTCAAAAGTCTTGGGAACTGCTCTCACTTCTCACCAAAAAAAGAAAAACGTCAAAAGGTGCTCCTACGTTTAGTAATCTATTCCCTCTATTCCAAAATAAGTATCAATTTTTAAATTTTTAAAATCAACGTTTGACCATTCGTCTTATTCTAAAAATTTGCGAAAATATAAAAATAAATAAATCAAGATTAAAGTACTTCTAATAATGAATCATTTTATAATAAAATAATTAAATTTTTCACAAAAATTTTGAATAAGACTAATAATCAAAAGGAGATAGTTAAAATCTTAAAACTATATTTATTTTGAGACGGAGGGAGCACAGTCAGTCGGTCTTGGCCAGTCATGATGCATGTACTGTATCAATCCCATTTCGATCACAAATGCAAAGTAGGAGTATTACTCTACAGTTGCGAGGGTTCGTTGTGTGTTCAGTGTTCCGTTTCGTTGTTGAAATTGGAATACCAGCAAAAACATGATAATCTCGTTTCCTGTGATAAGTCAGATATTTTTTTAGTTTTTACTAATTATATCAAATAAAATATTAATATTAATGATGTACAATAAGTATTATTCGATTAGTCATGAAATTTATTTTTTGTAGTAAATCTATTTGAAAATAAAAATAATAATAATAGTATTTTTTTCATAAATTTAGTTAAATTTAAGATTATTTGACTACTAAGAAACTATATTTATATTCTTAAAAAATAGTTGTCGGTGCTAGTTTTAGCGAGTACTAACACCGGCTAGTAATTTTGTGTTTTACGGTTGAGGCTCCGGATGGTGTGCAAGGGGGAACATAGGGTTATACTGGTTCAGGCCAAGTGGGCCCTACGTCCAATGGAGAGTAGAGTCGTGTTGCCTTGCACCGGGGTGCTTGTAGTAGGGGGTTACAGGTTAGGCGAGAGAGAAAAGTGCTCCCAAGTCTCTTGTGAGTGTCTAGGCGTGTACAGATTGCTTGTTGTTGTTCGTGGTGTGGTGTATGTGGGAGCTTGAGAACTTGAGAACCTGTCTAAGGCTGGCCTCCGCTCTCCCTTTTATAGTTACAAGGGAAGGGTTAGAGTTACATGTGTTGCCCTGTGTTACAGTACTCGGCATGACGGAGTCGGTGATGACCGGTGGCGATCGTCAGCCACGCCTTCGTCTTGGCACCTCGGCGGCATGGCATTAGTCATTCGGCTGATCTACCACTGTTCTATTGGTGAGTTCCAAGGCACCTCATAGTGTTGGTCATGGTTGGCTGCATGGCGGTACATCATGCCGTCATGTCCGTCCCGACACAGTGCAACGAATAGATAGGTTGACCTCCGGGTACAAGCTCCCGAGGCTCGGGAAACCTTAGTGCCGTCGGGGGCTTGATGGGACAGAGCGGGGGGACTGTCCTCCTTCGGGCGCTTCTTTTTTCCTGTGAGGTACATTCCAGGGGTAGGCGAGACTGGTCGTAAGGCTTGCCCATTCTCCCGGGTTGGCTTGCCCATTTCCTGGTGTTACACGTGTGACCCGGGCATGGCAGTCGCCGTTGTAGTTGGCGAATCTCCTCGTCAGCTCGGGGAACCGTACGGTTGACTGTCCCTGTAGCGGCGTAGGAGGAGGAAGACCGTCAGATCGTCTGCTAGAGGAGATGGGGCAGTTGGTACGGCGAACGTGCGCGTTCGGGGCGCTGTTGTGTCAAGGGGCCCTCCCGATAGGATCATGCCTGTAAATTGGTCAGAGAGGTACCTTGTGGTCCAAGATTGCTCCGCTGACGTCAATTGTGCATTGGATGCTTTTGAGAAATTAGGTTGGTGTTGATGCAGCGTATTCATGGGCCTCCGTAGGTGCGGCCTTCGTGGGCTTCCGCTGGCTTGACCTGTGCCGGGCCGTGTTGGGAACGTGTGTTTTTGCATCGAAATTAGGTACCCCATACTTTGATACCCGACAATAGTACTACTATATCGAGTACTACTACTATGCGTCTAGTCCCTCCTACGTAGTTTTATAATTTTAGATATCTTGTTTAACCATCCATCTTATTTTAAAAACTTCTTTAAATATTATTTATCTTATTATGACTTATTTTATCATTATAAAATGTTTATCATAATTATTTTAAAATGAATATAAGTAAATTATTATAAAACTTTTAATTATTTATCTTAATTATTCATTTTTAATAATTTACTTATTATTTATCTTATTATAAATTATTTTATCATTATTTTATCATAATAATAATTTACTTATAATTATTTTAACAACTTTTATAAATATTCATTTTTCTTATTTTATTTATATTTAATGTTTCATGCATACTTCTAGAGACTTGATATGAAGAAAATCTTGGAAAAATTCTAGCAAAGTTTAGGAGGTAAACGGCCCCAAGAAGATATTCATAGTCATGATACCAGCAGCGACAGCGAGCCATAGCCATACTACGGTACTACTCTCTCCGCCCATAAAAAAAGTCATTCTTGCTTCCCTAAAAACAACTTTAAATAAATATATATTAAAAACTATTAATATTTATGGTACATAATTAGTATTATTGAAAAGATTTTTTAATTTAGTTTTTTAATAAATTTATATAGAGATATAAATATTGCATGTATTTTCTATAAATCAAGTTAAACTTATGATACGTATACAAATAACTACACTTTTAAAGAGACGAAGGGAGTAGATTAGTGATAGTACGGAGTAGTACTCCGTACATACTCCTACTCCGGTAGTGGGAGTACTCCTAGGGCTGAACTGCACCATCACGTGAAGGGTGGCGATTAAGAATGGATACGGATCGGATAGGTATGGATTCGAAGTCGGATGTCATCTTTTGCTATATTTTAATTTGAATACGAATATGAATTTGAACATTTCTGAATACGAATATAAAATAGATGGTTCGAATACGGATCCGAAATCAGATATTTACTCGATCTAACTCAAAACGTACATTATTCATTAACGAAAGTGAACTAAATGAAAGTACACTTCTAATTAATCTCTAAGAGCGAAGTAAACTAAATTATAAGAGATAATATTGAACAAAATAATAGATCAAGTGAATAAGTTCAAATAAAAATAATAGAAAATAAATAGCCATTTTACTTTATAATTAGTATTAGAATTACGTAAAACTAGAGATAAAGCATTTGTGTATATAGCATAGAGAAGGATAGCACAAAAAATAATGTAGTTACCAATATATATTTAATAAATAAATATATCAATCAATATTATATTTATATAAATATTTATTATGTAATTTTAAATTTATATAAAATAATTTATATCAATAAATAAATAAAGTAAAGGATTAAAATAATTTAAAAGGACAAATATATTAGATTAACCTAAATTATAAAAGTGGTAAAATTAGTTAATCTTTATGTATCATTAATAATTTAAAATTAATACTTAATTTAATTTACTAATAAATATGTTACATGCATTATTAGTAATAAAAAAAATTAAATAATTGTTCGCTTATTATGAAGACAAAATTTTTAAATAAGTTTATGGTACCTTATTTTCTATTCAGATACGGATATTGACGAATATTGTTGAATACGGATCTGGAATCGGATAGAGAAAACACTGAAATACGAATACAGATGTATCCACTTTGACATCTATTTTAAAACGAATATGGATACGGATATCCATATATATAATTCGAACGAATACGAATGCGGATAATTTGATATCCGTTTCCATATTTTCATGTGGCGATAGCCCGTCGTGGCAACTAGCTTGCGGGTGCGGGTGCCGGCGCACGCCTGCCTCCCTCGATTTGGGCGTCCCGTTGCCGCCTAGTACACTGCCAATTAAGGGTTTAGAGTTTAGGGTGCCAACTGCCAATTAAGGGCCGTTTGTTCACCATAAAACTTTAGTAGTATGAAGTTGTAGACAGTAAATTTTACAGCTGAATTACTATGAGAAGATAAATATTCGTACTGTTATGTGATTGAAAATAAGAAAAGTAGCTTAAACAAACACATCATATATTCAGACAAATATAGTACTTCCTTTGTTCCAAAATATCTGTCACTTATGTTTCCTTATAAACAAGTGCCGACAATTATATATTGAGAAAATACTAATATTTATAATACACAATTAGTATCATTAGAAAGATCTTTGAATCTAGTTTTTTTAATAAATTTATTTGGAGATATAAATATTGCACGTATTTTTTAAAAATCGAGTCAAACTTGTGTCACGCACACCAATAACGACTGTCAATTTGTAACAGAGAGAGTACACCAATAACATAGTATTAAATATAAATTAAATAAATAATTAATTACATAAATTATGTGTAAACTAGAAGACAAATAGTAAATAATTTCATAATATTGTGTTACCGTAAAAAAATTTATTAACAATAGATGGATTAGGTTTAATAAATTTGTTCCACAAGTTAGAAACGAGTTAGGTAGTTAATATTTTATTAGTATCTAAACACTACAGTAGTATTTTAAACTAGGAGTACTCATGTCTGACTGATTGACGCGACGGGAGGCATGCAGAAAAAAACTGGCAGATGCTGAGACCCACCGCCCACAGCTGGGCTATGCCTAGCGATAGCCTTCGCCTTTCCCAAGAGCATAGCGTAGCGTGGCGCGCTGTCACGGCCGGGCACGGAAGATTGCAGACTCAATTGCAGACTATGGATCTGCCGAGGGGGAGATGGAGAGGGAGACGGAGATAGAGAGGGTGACGGGACCCGGACGACTGCACTGTCACTGACGATTGACCACAAGCGTGACCACACGGGTCGTGGCCGTGGCGGCCGATGAGCTCACCCGCCAGCTCGGTGGTGAGACCAACTGCAGCGGCGTCTGGATGCCTCGCTAGAGGAGAGAAAACCGCCGCAGCGGGTCTGGTACCACCGTACAAAATCGATGTGGACGTCCGCTCGTTCTGAACTGCGAGTAGAGGTAGAGGGTGTCTGGTTCGCTCGCGCGGGCCTACACGTTCTATCGCTGCCCGCCGCTCGCCGCTCGCCACGTGGCACTGAGAGGGAGGGAGCCGCCGCGTCGGAGCTAGAGCCGCTCGCCGCGCTGGAGTTGGCCGCGCCGGCTCGCCGGGGCCACGCGCGCTCGCCGGGAGGGCTCGCGGTCGTCGAGGGAGAGAGAGAGGAGCGGAGCCGCGCCTGGAGGGCTCGCCGGCCGCTCACGCGCGCTGCTCCTCCGCCCGCCGGAGCCACGCGCGCTCGCCGGGAGGGCTTGCCGTCATCGAGGGAGGGAGAGAGAGGAGCGGAGCCGCGCCGAGAGGGCTCGCCGGCCGCTCGCGCGCGCTGCTCCACCGTGAAGCATCTAGGCCCTAATGGTTTCGGTGATTAATGACAACAAGACGGTTATTATGACTAACGTGTGTTTTGCAGGATAACCTAGAGGTTCGGTCATAATAACATGTAGGTTCGAGCCTCTAGCGATGGAATTCGATTCGGTTTTCAAAGGATGGAAGACAAGACGGTGATAGGCTAGTGCCAAGTGTCGTTTGGAGTTGAGAGATACTTGGCGTAGTCTTAGGTTTTGTTTTTCTCCTTGACCGTACTATTAAGAGGGGGTTTGGATGGGTAGCTTGACTTAGAGCAAGATTAGAGAGTGCAGATGTGATGCACACTTGTCCAACATAGTTCTAGATAGCCTAGGGAGACTCTTGAGAGAGAGAGGATCAAACTTCGTTTTGAAAAGTTTTCGATTCGACGAAGTTTGATCAAATTAGAGGCATCGGACTCTACCTAGTATGGGCGTCGGACCAATAATTAGAGTCCGACAACACGTAGCAGCCCCTGGACGTTCCTCAGCGTGTCAGGGAGCGTCGGACCCCTGGCTGGATGGTCGTCGGACCATTGATCAGAGTCCGACGATGCCTCTGGGTGTTCAGCGAGCGTCAGACCGTCGAGAGAGTGAGCGTCGGACTAATGTTTCTTAGAGTCCGACGTTTCCAGAGAGGTTCCCGCAGCGAAAAGGAGCGTCGAACTTGGTCCGACGGTGTGCGTCGGACCATTGATCCGTGTTATAGCCGTTGAGAGGCACTGTGCCGGCTGTTCAAAAGCGTTGGACTGAGGAGCGTCGACCATCGAGTTCGGTCCGACGCCCCTCTGGCACAGGACTGAGCACAGTGCGACTGTGAGAGTCGGACCGTGGTGAATGATCCGACGGTCGAGCCTCGGCAGCGTCCGACGGTTCGTAGGAAAGTGAGAAACGGCTAGTTTTGGAGAGGGTGAGTATTTATACTCCACCAAAACCTTCATTCTATCTCTCTTGCCACTTCTAACATCTGAAGGAACCATTATTAATCTTGTGAGAGAGCAAGAGCCCTAGGGAGCATTGAGTGACCTCCATTACTTGTGAGCTTCTTCTCTAGAGAGATCAAGAGTGACTTGTGTGCATCCATCACCCTCTTTGGGCTTCTTGGTCAAGTGAGAGCCTAGGCTTGTTACTCTTGGTGATCGGCACCACCTAGACGGTTTGGTGGCGATCGGTGGCTTGGTGACCGCTTGGAGAGCTTGTGGGCGGCCCAAGTCGAAGTTGTGAGCGGTTGTGGCCGATCCACCGCGTCGGAGAGGCAAAGGATCAGCCTGTAGAGAGCACTTGGTCTTTGCGAAGATCAAGGGGGAGCTATGCCCTTGCATGGATGCTCCAACGAGGACTAGTGGGGAGTGCCGACTCTCCGATATTTCGGGAAAAATCGGATTTGTCTTTCTAACCCTTTACATTTCCGTATTTCCTTTGTGTTACCTACTTTCCTAAAGTAGTATACTTGTGATAGGACTTGGCTCTATGTTGCATAACTTGTTTTAGGAATAAATTTGACATAAGCACTTGTGGGGTGACATTGGGCAAATTGTGATAGGTTGGATTGTGTTTGCGAAAAATTTATTAGTTGCTCAATTCATCCCCCTCTTGGGTATCCTTAATCCTTTCACACCGCCTGTCGGAGCGCTCGTCCCTCCGCCGCGCGCTCGTTCCGCCGTCCGCGGCCTGGCTCGCCCGCGGCCGGGGGTGGCCGGCCTGGCTCGCCGGCGGCCTGGCTTGGCTCTTCAGCGGCCGGGGAGGGCGACGGCGCAAGGGGGCAGGGAGGTACGGGGAGAGAGAGAGGAGGGACGGGGAGAGAGAACGGGAGGGAGGGAGGGTGGGTGGGTGATAAAAAAAGAAAAAGAAATATAAAGGAGAGATATAGAAGATAGATGGGTGCGAGAGAAAATAGTGTAGAGGAGAGAATTTTGATGACCAAAATAGAAGATTTTTTTTAAATGAATTTAGAAGACGATGAGTGCAGATGGTCTGACAGTCCAGCCCAGCCCGGCAACAGAAGTGGCCGCGGAAACCGCGTCCTTGTGCGTCCTTGTGATGTTGTGGACCTCTGCGTGGCGGCCGTGGCCGTCGAGCGAGGCGCCGGGCGCAGCAGGCGGCACGCCACGGACCGGTTCGTCCGCGGCCGCGGCGTGCAATGCACTGCACGCACGGGCACACACGGCCTCTCTGTGTGCACGCGGGCCCTGCTGATGCCTTTCGCGCCCTTTTTCATTTTTGGGGCACCCGCCTAGGGCTCGCAGTACTACGTCCGGACTCCGGAGGCGGAGCATGCCTCCTGCATGGTGGCATGGCTGCTGCCTGCTGGGTGCTGGCTCTTGTTGCAGTGCAGTGCTGCCCGTGTCTGCCGGTCCGGCCAAGCCGAGCGACGCCGAACCAATCGCCGAGCCAATGCTGGCCCAACAGCCAGACCAAAATTCCCCTTATTGGTGGAATGAATGGCTGGTCCAGGTTTTTGCTTTAAATAATGGCCCGTCTAACTCCGAAACTCTCCTGCTGTTTACTCCCTCCTTCCCACTAAAAACATTGTTTTAGATTTCGTGTCATCATGATCACTTATCTTATTTAAATTTTCTAATAAATATTATTTATTTTATTATTAGAGATACTTTAATAATAACTTAATTATTTTATTATTCGTATAAAAATATTAAATAAAACAAACGGTCAAATAAAGCGTTTAAAAGTAAAAAAAGACACTTTCTACAGGACAGATCGACAGAGGGAGTATACTGCAACATGTAGTAATAAAAAAGTACTCCGTAGTAGCAATCAACGACAGAGCTGGCCCTGCGATGGGGTGGGATGTCGACCCCAGCTACCGGTGTTGTAGCATCGGACCTCTGAACCTCCTCTTCTGCGCTCTTCTCTATCTCTGGCGTCCCTGTAGCAGGGCGACGAACAACGCGAGACAAAGTAGCGATGAACGACGCAAGCGGAGCTCTGGCTCCTTGCTATGATTTTTTGGTAGTGTAGTTTATCCCATTAAGGGCTTTAATTTCAAATTGCCGGCTATGCCTGTTAGAAAAGGTAGCCGCTATGGCATTTAGCCTGCTATAGCCAGTTATAGCCCGCTAAACACGTAACGGCAGCCCTACCGCTAAAACGGCTTAGCTGACGATTTAAAAGCCTTGTTTTGAATCTATATTTACCTAATCCCAGTCGGCAGCCGTTTTCTTTCGGCTCCGCATCTAGTGAGTGCCGCCCTGCACTTTCGTGGTTCCGCCTCACCGCGCCGCCCCGCACTTCCACAACCCCACCCCCCCCTCCCCCTGGGCGCCCGGCCACAACTAGGGCCAGGTGCGCCCACTGAGGAGGACTGTTGCCTACGTCTTGCAAGGCGATGCAAGAGGAGAGGAGCTGTGCCTAGCGCAAGGGCAGCACCTTGGAAGCTGCCTACTACAATGATTGCAAACATATCCTTTTTTCATTGGCCTATCACATCATTGAGTTATAGCATTGATCCTGTGGCAACATCTTCTCAGCTGTGAGTATAGTACCAACGAAACACACACATTCTGATTTCTGAAATACTAGAGGCTAGAGTCTAGCCGTCTACTAGGCCTCTAGGGCCAACAACTTTCAAGTCTTGACTCCACGGCTGTGTTCGGTGAAGCTGAAGTGCTGTAGATAAGCGCTGAAGTGCTGTAGAAGTGCTGAAATCTTATGAGAGAAAAATACTGCTGAAGTGCTGAAAAATAAGCGCTTATAAGCGCTTTTCACATCAACCGAACGCAGCCCACGTCTCCACTGGGCTGGAGCCTGGGAAGTGGCCGAGTGGGAACTGCGGGATCCCAGCACCTATTTAGATCCAGTGCAAATTGCAACTGTAACTAGTCATATCAACGTTGTGGCATATGCATGGAGTATTAAATGTGGACAAAATGTTTGCATGTTTGTACTTTTTGCATGTACATCACGAAACGAATCTTTTAAACCTACTTGGACCATGATTGATAAAAGTTGTCAAATACAAACGAACGTGCTACAGTGCAGAATTGCAACTGCAACTGGGATCTAAACGGGGCCACAATTCACCACAGGGATGGCTTTGGCACACGATGATTCACGAGGTGAGAAGATGGTCGGACCAATCATGCATGCTCGCGACCCACAAGCCCGTCGTCATTGGCCGCCGCCATGATGCCATGGTCCGGATACCCTGCTTTATTTTGAGGCAAAAAATGAAAGAACTGGACGCCAGGATCGAACGAACCAAACGGGTGCCCCCAGGCGTTGGACTGCTGGCACTCCAGTGGCGGCAGCGTTGCGTTGGACGAGAATTTTCTTCAGATCGTTGCCACGTTCTCGGCATTCACCACTACACTTTGCGTGCATGGCTAAGATTATCTGCACTCGTGGTCCTCTAAATCCATCATCTAAAAAGAATATTTCGTTCTGATCATATTGTAACATTGGAATCGGTCTAGAGTATGTCAGACGGGTATTACTTTCTGTTCATGATCCACGTACCATGTCCGATGGAGAGAATCCCTCCATGCACCATCACACGTTCGGCGGTGAAGATCTGCGCACGGGCAGCGATGGTCGGTGTAGAGGACGTAACAGCAGTGAAGACCGGTGGCGCTTCCCTTCGTCTTCAGCGCGCCCTCACGATCGGTCTAGGGTTTGGACAGTAGGGAGTGGCGGCCGCAATAAACCTCGTGACTTGTGCCTCGACTCCCACCTCCTCTTTATAGCGATGCGCGACAGGGGCCCACCATCCATCTATTGGGCTGGGCTCCCCCGATTAGGGAGTGAGGTCAAGGCCCAGAAGGCTGTTGGGCCAACTGGTGGGAGATCAATCTAACATTCTCCCCCTTGATCTCAACTTATACTTTTGACTTTAAATTCATTTGCTTTTCACTTTACTCATTCCATCACAGATTAGTGCAAAGAGCAGTTCCATCGTCACGGTCAATCGCCGATAGATTTGACAGCTACAATACATGTCTCTGATATGAAATAAATCGTTTAACTTTTGGTCCATTATTGTCCGGAAAAAAATAGGCTTTCCCTTAAACCCATGTCAACTGCGAGTTCTCCGAACTTATTGGGTGGTAAGCCTTTGATGAGCGGATTCGCTAACACTTGCTCAAAACTCTCTATCAATGCATACTTTCAGTATGATTCCTGACTATCTCCGTTACAACATATACCTTAATGTCAATGCGTTTGGAAGCACACTTGACCCGTTGTCTCGGGAGCAAAATAATTAAATGGTTATTGCTGTTGACAACCATTTCAATTCCGGGTATGAGTTTATTTTAACCAACTTGCCTGTCCCTTAGCCTCATAACATGCTATACAATAGCTCTGCATCATTGATGATATCATAATTGTTTCATTGGAGCTTTTCCACAACAAAACTCCAAATGTGAGTGTTGACAACTATTGTGGATTCATCTATATACGTTGCCAAACTCAACATCTGTACCCACAACCATTTGAGAGTACTTGTCCCTTCTTACTTAGCATGAGGCCAACATTCTTTATTCCATTCCAGTGATCTATATCTGGATTGTACTTTTGCCAAAACAACCTAGATACATGAACTAGGTCAGGGTAAAATCATGCTTTTCAACAGCTAAAGCATATGGATCCATATTCATTTGATCTATCATACATTTGTTCCTTGAACACCAATATTTTTAAAACTATTACCCTTGACCATGGGATCAGGCGTAGGTTTATTCGCATGCATACTTTATTTCTTTAGAATCTTTTCTGAGCATGCTTTTACAATAATCCTAATACCCCATTCTTTTATCTCGGTGAGTTCCAGTTCCTAGAACGGCTAACACTTCACCGAGTCTATTCTTATTGGATATTTGAGGGCAAAACTTTCTTCTCTAACATATACGATTACGAAAACGAATTTCCCATTCGTGAACTTTACAGAAATACAATTGCCCTCTTTGTCCTCATTAAAACCCAAACTTTCTGATTAACCTTCAACTTTAAATACCATTTGACTAGAGATATGCTCTAATCCATAAATGATTTCCTCAAATAGTATTTTTTACGTTCTTTTCTTTCATGACAAAACCCCTTGCCATGTAAGTATTTCATACAAATCCCGCTAAGGAATACCATCTTTATATCCATCGTAATGTCACTCAAATCATGATTCACCAATAACACTCATTGCAATCTTTTCATTTCTTTTGGCGTAAATCCTTTGCCGCAAGTCACGCTTTACATCTTTATACATTCCCTTTGGAGTCACATTTCGTCTTGTAGACCCCTTATGGCCTACTGTTTTGGCTCCATTAGGAGTTTTTTTCGAGTCCCAAACATCATTGGAAGTCATTGATTTTATTTCATTTTAAGTGAGTCGTCGCTTCGGATGACTTGCTCTTTTTTTTTATTGCCAAGAGGCAATTGCTTCTATAGGCTCTTGTATCACAAGATCCAGCTGTTGAGCTATTTGTTACTCTCATAACACAAGGGTGTTATGCAATCCTACTTTTGATCAAGTCTTAGGCAACTGCATACCATGCTCCCCCAGATTTCACCTTTATTAAACTTTCGTATTTTGGGTTTATTCTCTCATATGGCGCTTTAAGCACCATCTTAGTATCTGTAAGACTTGTCCAGTATAAATACTGGCTGACTGTGCAATTTATTTACATAGGTGTATCGTTATTATGGCCGCTGTACTCCCTCAACGGTCACATTCATTTTGTATAGATCACTTTTCCTTAAATGTAAACTATACCTTAGGAGAAGAGGTTATCTTTCTCATGTATTTATTAACATCACAATCATTATTTTTTGCTTTCCTTTATTAACAACACAATCCTCCCCCTCGAAATATGGCATTAACTTTATTGCCATTGTTTCGAAACCATTCAGAACTTGTGTGAACGAGAAAACTTTGATTACTTTACTTCACGCACATGATTACATCATGCAAACACAATTATATCTCAATTCATATGGAAGTAATTTTCCTCATTCAACTTTAATGATTCAATAGAATCCTCTTTTTTTAATCAGTACTTTTGCGAGTCGTGCTTGCATCTCATTGCACAATAATTATCGAGAAATAATACTATACTGTTCTCTGAACAAAATTATCGAGGTTTGTAAACAACTTTCCCATTTCATTGCACAATAGAAGTGCGTGGGACAATATTTCGATAGCATAAAGGCTATCCCAAAAAAAATTTCTCCCTGTGTGGGATACACTGAAAACACATGATTTATCATAAAACCATTCCCGCCATGCAGGATGAGTACTATGCCATAACTTTTCCCGCCATGCGGGTCATTCTCAATATGAAACTTTATTCCAAAATCAATCCGAAAAATTTGTAACACACATGCTTAATCCGACGTTGGTCAAATCAAACATGCATGTGACTGATTACATTCTTTATCATTTATTCACCTTAATGGAAAATACATTAAGACATTCCTTGGATCAATACCCATGAACTCTTTCCTTTTCAAAGCCATTTTTAAAGAGAACAAAATCTCTAATGAACTGGCCTTCTTTCTCACATAATTTTCCTTTATCATTTCCTGAGTCATTAGTACCCAACTGACTTTTTCCACTGCCTTCAAGAAAGCATGGAGATCCTTGTCCAAAGAAAAAGATTCGACAATAATCAATAACAAACTTTAAGTTCTATTCTATATCACCGTTGGGCTGAAATAGAATATGCATCATTAATTCCAAATCACCGTTGGGCAGAAATGGAAATAACATGCTCAGCTATCTTGAAAACACATGTAATTACTCCTCAAAATTAAATTCTCCCGTTGGTTCGAGTTTAATTAGAAGATAATTATCATTCAACGTCATTGCAGTGGAAACATGAAAATACATTTTCTATGAGTATTTATTTATCTTTACTATTCTCTGAAAAATTGATCACGTTGATACAAAATTTACCAAAGATTTAAACTTTAAATGAAACTCATAAATAAATTATAATATTGTTATCATCAACGTTGGTCAGATAACAACAGTACCATAATTTACAATGAAGCATTTTCGTTCTCAAAATTAATTTTTTTTAAATTACTTTCTCTCTGTTCGTCGCTCAAGCGACAGTGTGGCGCCAATGGTAACCATCGGCTTGCCCTTTCTGTGTTTTCTTTTCCTATTTAGGGTTAGGGTTTGAAACCTCCAAATCGAAATTCTTTTTTCTTTTCTGTGGCCGCTCGACTTCGGTCATCACCATGCGAGCGATTCTCTTTACAGCGGTGGGCAGGTGGATCCCTCCCCCGTCCGTCAAATTCTTCTTGGTCGCTTTTCTTCCGATCAAAAATCGTTTCTCTCTTTTCCGATTCGAAAATCGTTTCAATTCTCTTTCTATTTGCACTGACCCGATCTGGATCTATACCCTAGAACCCTCGAACCTGGGCTCTGGTACCATTGTTGGAACATTGGAATCGGTCTAGAGTATGTCAGATGGGTATTACTTTCTGTTCATGATCCACGTACCATGTCTGATGGAGAGAATCCCGCCATGCACCATCACACGTTCGGCGGTGAAGATCTGCGCACGGGCAGCAACGGTCGGTGTAGAGAACGTGACAGCAGTGAAGACCAGTGGCGCTTCCCGTCGTCTTCAGCGCACCCTCACGATCGGTCTAGGGTTTGGACAATAGGGAGTGGCGGCTGCAGTAAACCTCGTGACTTGTGCCCCGACTCTCACTTCCTCTTTATAGCGCTGCGCGACAGGGGCCCACTAGCCATCTATTGGGTTGGGCTCCCCCGATCAGGGAGCGAGGTCAAGGCCCAGAAGGCCGTTGGGCCAACTGGTGAGAGATCAACCTAACAGATCATTTATATTATCTCCTCTATACAACTTTCTCCCGCATCCATCTCTCCTCTATATCTTACTCTATACCACAAGTGGGACCCGTGTGTCTTTTTTTCTTTTTTCCCAACACCCGCCGCCCTCCCTCGGTCGCTCCTCCCCATTCTCTCTCTCTAGCCCCGGCGCAGGCGAGCCGCCTCCGGGGGCGAGCCACGCGTGGCTCCCTCTCCCACGCGAGCGCACGGCCCCCGCGAGGGCGCGCGGCCCCAGCGAGCGCGTGAGGTCTGCCCTGACGAGCGCACAAGCTCCGGTGGCGGTGCCGGCCGGGCCCGATGGCAGTGGCGCCGTCGTCCCTCCCCCTCTCCTTCCCCTCCGCTCTCTCTCTCCCCTACTCTCTCTCTCCCCGGTCTCCCTCTGTGTGCGTGGCAGCGTCGGTGGGTGGGCCCCATGCTCATAGCGGAGGTCCTGCATCCCGCGATACTTTCTGGATAGGTGGATGAGGTGGCTGCATAAAGGGCGCCGTTGCAGGGATTTGGCCCGCTATCCACGCATTGCGGATACGAATAGCGGACCCAGTGGGATGGTCTAATGGAGGGAGGGGGGCGTATGGTACAGTTTATTCTTTTGACCAATCAACGTTTATTTTTAGACATGAAACAGTATTTTTTTCCCGCAACAAATCAGTTATTTTTCAGGCTCGCGGCGCGAGGCCTACGGCGCGATGGGAAAGGACGGCTGGACGTGACGGGGCGGAGGCGGACGCATCTTGAGCTCACCTTTTCGCGCCGGGGCCTGACAGCAAGGCGCAGCGAATGATTGCGATGTCACCGATGTGCCCATGTTGGATTGGACCACCATAATTGACGAGGAACATGTTTCCAGTCCAGTCCACAGCAGCTGGACCAGGCCGAGGTTCTAGCGTTTCTTCTACACCTACTACTACAAATGTCTGTTGATCAGATGTTGTCCCCGCTATTGCAGTGAACAAAACATGGCAAAACAAGAAACATCTCAGATCCTACTACAGGATAAATGGATAATTGCAGTACGAACCCCCGTGATACACTCGCAACCATTGGACAAGTAACTCAATGTTATTCTTTGAGGCATGAGTCAGGCCAGTTAACCTGCATAGAGAGGTCATCACAGTAGATGCTTTCCGCCATCTCCCAGATCTGCAGGATATTATCTTCATCCACGCTGGCAATGACCCATTGCTCGCTAGGATTCCACGACAGTTCTGATATCTTGGCTGTGTGGCCTCCGTGAACGAACAACAGCTCCGGTGGCCCGTCGTCTGCGTCTTCCTCTGACTGCTCATCGCCAATCCTAATAAAGGGGCACAAGAATCAGAAAAAAAGGAAAGGGACGATGGTCAAAAGAAATGGTCACCAAAAAGACAGCTCGTATTGGAATCTGTCATGCTGATGGAACATGCCAAGCATAAAAAAATACCAAGGATTTGACTTAAGAATATGAAATTTCAGCAAATCACATGGGATTTAGCAACTAAAAGTTCTCAAAGGTACTAATATTCATATAGATTTAGCGTTTATACAGTTAGCATTTGTAAATCTGTTAACGATTTGCTTGGAGAGCTCCCCCAATATTCCTGTTGAACTGGATAAATCTCATACAGCTGCAAACATAATAGAACTAACTTTGGAGCTAGATTTCACTCAGCTTACCTATTAATATCCCATATCATCACTCTCTTGTCTGCGGCATATGAAGCTAATACAGTAGCCAAATTTGGGTTCCATTCAACCTGAAACACTTCCGCCCTACAGGTGCAAATTGTGCCGCATAAAATTTCAGACACATAACGGAGAAAGGTAAGACAAGCTACATAAATAAGTTAAACAGATAGAATGACTTATACAGTGTGGTTAAAAGCAGGATGCTAATACTTTCTGGAAGAAACCTTGCAAATTGACGTTTTCATTGAACTTTGCAAATTGATAAGTTTGTGCATTAAAAGAAAACAGTATCATCTATGCTCTCTACCAACTGCACATTATAACAAATAGTGCCATAAATGGTTTGTAAGCGAAATCTGCCACTGCCCCGCCCAACATACTGGTTATATTCCAAAAAATCGGTACAAATGTATACAGTGCAAAAATGTAATAAAAAGATCAAATAATGCAGCTGTTTATTTGGTTACAGCACATTCTATAACTGTGGAAGAAATCAAGACTGAACACATAGGGCACAGAAAAAAAACATACTCATGACTGTCGAAAGTATGCAAGCTTCTTGATAGTTTTCGCATGTCAAATAGTTTGATAGTTGCGTCTCCAGATGCTGTAGCCAATATCCATTCATTGAATGGATTGAATGACAAAGAGTTGACCTGGAAAACGGAAGCATGACCATGAACAGAAACCAATCCATGACATATTGACATATGACAAGACTGACATACCGAGCATATAACAATTTTTACAAAACCAAAATTTTCTTTGAAGCAAATAAATACACCAACTGAAAGTTGGATGACCATCATTGCACACCATTTGCCTTATCACAAGGGAGGTCACATATAACTGAATCATGTGTGTAAAATTAATTATCTTTGCAGTAAAAACAAGGTACAGGAAGTAGAAAGTGTCAATACATAATGTCCAACAATAAAATGAAAAGGGGCAAATTATCTGATGGGGGTGCAGTGAACACTATCTTATAGCTTTATAAAACTTGTTTCATTTTATCTAAAAAAAATAAAACTTGTTTCATATACCGCTCCTATGAACTGTTGGTTAATATGAACATGTAAGGATATTGTGTAAATGCAACTGTGCAATCATCCAGGCCTCAAAAAACAGTTTGATAATCCATGATTACACAATTCCTACCTCCTTTTGATGTGCAGAAATAGATTGTTCGGGTTTATTTGTACGCAAGTCCCACATCATCAACTTGCAGTCATCCCCAACAGATCCAAATATATTTTCATCCTTCAGGTGCCAAGCAACATCTTCAACTAAATCCTCATGAGCCTGCAAAAGCAAATATTCATTAGACCCCGAATAAAAACAACAAACTGGTAAGATCATTGTGCCCTTCTTTGTGTATATTTGGACATATAAATAACATGTTTTGAATGAATGCAATCTGACAGAAGTACTTATTAGAAAGGTGAGAACAGAACAAACACACAAACACATGGAATATCCATTACTAATAACGATTATCCTCCTATAAACACAAGTTGGCAACACCCAGACGCAACAAACAGTCACATTTCTTCAGGAGCTCAAGTCCACAGTTTTTAACATGACAAGAAAGACAGTAGAAAATCAGAACTACAGTAACAAAGTAATGACTCATTCTTGGTTGTTCTAAACAAGAGACTGACTGTTATGACCAGAGCCCATCAATATGGCAACAGTAGCATGTCATTTAGATGAGATTACGATCAATTGGTGTTTTTGTTAGCACATCTTTCGATACCAGGTTCTTAGGCAAATCAAGATTGTTAGTTTGTGTCACGTTGATGGTAGGGATAATTAAGCCTTATGCTTTGCCTAGAGCTTGAGAGACTGAGAGAGACTAGATAATTGTTTCTTCATTATTCATTGTTTGATTATAATGATACATCTCCTCTCCTTATATAGAGAGGTTTACTTGACCCTTAAGTAAAGGACTCTTATCCCTCTATTAGATCTAATCTAATATCTATCTTAGGACTCTATTTCCTTAACTAATTAGGACTCTATTTCCTAACTAATAGGACTCTATTTATTTACATCTAATCTATTCCCTTCTAATAGATCTATCCTAATCCTTTTCTGCTACAGTGCCGCGCTACAGTACCTGCGTGGTACTGTTCACGCATGGGCCAGGCCCAACCCCATTGGCAGCTCGTTGGCTGCCCATGACAGTTTGTTAGGGCAATTAGTTAGATTGTTAGGGATGACTATAATCAGCTTGAGGCATGCAAGGACTTAGCTGGTTCTTGCTATCCATCTATCCCTTGTCAATCCGTATCAAAGGTAAACTCAATCTTATTACGTTCTAAAACCCCATCTATACCTTGTGAATCCGTATCAATGACAAACTCAATCTTATTAAGTATAAAACTATATTTTCATACGAAATGGTTTGTTTTTTATAGAAAAAAATGCAAACAGTACATCAATTACTTTTATTAAGACAATCAGACAAAGGTCCAACTTGTTTGTGCAATATTTCAGTTGCTTAAGAGAGCTAATTAGGAGTTGTTGAGACCCAACATTGTCATCGTATCTAAAAGGTTTGTGGATACGATTCAGGAAGAGTCATCATGTTCTTAGTGGTTTTCATACTAACTGACTGGTTGAAGTGCACAACTCCTGTTTTCAACAAACGGCTTTAGGAGAATTAATATATGAGAAACACTGTCCTTTGGAAACGAAGACATCAATATATACAAAGCCCCTCTGTGGTAAGATCGATGTGTTATCTAGCAAGCATACCAATTGCTATGAAAGAATTAATAGACATATTAGATGCAGTTAGTGAGTAAAGGTAAAAGAGCAAACTGGAGGCTTGAAAGGGAAACAACTAATATCTTTCATATATTATTTTAGTTCTATAAGTTTTTTTTTATGAAGACTGAACAATTAGTTCCTTGTCTGTGTTACTGACTTATTGCCTCATACATAGCTGTGGCCTGTGGGTATAACAAATGAAAAAGGAAGACAAAACCTGAAGTTTATTTCCTTGGAACATTAAAAGGAAATAACAAAATTCACTTCAAAAAACATATATGTATGAATGGAGTGGATTTCAGAAGCTTGTGTAGCAATGCATGGTAGTACGAACAAAAAGTTCTGACTGCAAAGAAGGAATATAAGATGCCTGAATCTGACTGCAAAGCATATAAGTGAAAACACAAATACCCTTAATTGTAAACAACCAATGCCAAGTTCTACTATTTACTGAAATCAGGGGCAGACAGATAGGGCCACATGATGATGATGATCACTTTCGCTTCAAATAGGGCTATTGGAACAGAGGACTTCTGCCTCCAATGGGGGTACAGGAACAGATCCGGGATTGATTAATCAATGTGTAAAGGCTCTTATCATGACAGACTGTTGGTCAAACTATATATAGAAACAGAGAAGCATGGACAAGTTAGGGAATAAGTAGATCACAGTGAGTCACTACTCAATTGCAGAGAGGAACCAGACAAGTGCTTCATTTCTAATATTATCCCCATTTTCAGCATGTTAAAATAGATTTCACAGGTTATTTCCTTGGTTGAAAATCACAAAGCATACAAACTTCTTACATCAGGTATAACCAGTTGGTTTACAGAATAAGATACGACATAAAACTTATAAAGCCATACTCAAATTTCGCTCAGGATGTGCCTAGGCTTGCTATTTTTACTTAAACCTACAACTCAATCACCTCCAGTTGACCGGTTATTATCATAAATAATTATGGAAAATCTACATGAAATCGAGTTACTGCACACACTGTTCTAATCTCAACGTTTATAGAATACAAACAGACGGACATAGTATCATTAGGAAAAGCACAAATCAAATTGCTTCAAGCCACACGATAATCAAAGTGACTGTAAGTATATGACCCGGAAATGCAGTGATGGTGAATAAAGAGCAGTTAGCACATTAGTTAATACAAGAAAAAGAAACATGATCATTCAACGGGGCATTACCTCAAACACCTGTTGTGCATCCAGAACAGGAGCTCCACTCCCAGAGGAGAGATCCCACAAGCAAATTTTCTTATCATAAGAGCCGCTCAGCAGCCACCCCTCCTTCATCGGGCTCCACGACAAGCCATAACCCTCCGCCTCATGCCCCCTGAGCACAACATCGGCGCCGCTCTTCCCGCTGCCGTCACCCCCGCCGAGATGGTACACGTGCACCTCGTCGGCGCACGTTTTGGTGGCCACCGTATAGGGACTCTGCGGCATGCAGCGCGCGCGATTGACCTCGCCACGGTGTGGCGCCACGCGGGAGACGGACACGGACGGGGACGGGAGGGCGCCGCCCGAGGCAGCGGCGGCTGCAGCGAGGCGAGGTGGGAGCGGTAGCACCGCTTCCAAGACCATGAGGTTGTTGGGGGCCTGGTCGGAGGTGTGAGTACCCACGACGAGCCGGTGTCTGCGGGATGACGACTCCGATGGGAGCCACTGCACGGTGAGCGACGGCCACTCGAGCGGGTGGGAGATGACAAGGTCGTAAAGCACCGCCGCATTCTTCTTCCAGTTCCGGTACTCTTCTATTTCCGCCGCGGACGCGGCCGCCGTCGGTAGGGGGCTCGCCGGTGTGGAGGATCCGCCGTCCATGGCTACTTCGATTTGCTGCTTTGCGCGGGAAGAGGAGGCGGCGTGCTGCTCGGCTCCCGCCAAAAGGGTTTGGGACGAAGCGGCGGGTGGGTAGGCAGGAGAGAGGGCTTTTTAACGCGGATTGGTTGGGCCTCAGGACATAAAAAGCCCAAACACATCTAGCTAGACTAGTAGTAGATCAAGCCAGCCCATTCTCGGCTCATGAGCCCACGAAGTGGAGAAGTTAGCTTGGCTTATCAAGCACGAGCTTCTCGAGCTCGCGTCCGTTTGCTGCGCCCTCCGCCGCCGCCGCGATGATGCAGTCGCACCTGCCCTCTCCGGCGAGGCTGGGGCTCACAGCCTCGTCGCCGTCGCTCCCGCCCAATCCGGTCCCGTTGAATCCCACATCCTCGCCTTCACACGGTAGCCTGCCCTCGAGCGCAGCCGTTGGCGCTAGCGCTGCCCCAACCCTAACCACCTCGCCGGCGCTGCTACCGCTCCTTCCGCCGCTTCCGCGCGCGCAGTCGCTGCTCCAGCTTATATCGTCGCTCGCTTCCAACCTCTTCGAGCTCTCGCCCAACCGCGCCGCGTGGATCTCAGCGTACCGGGGGTCGCTCCCCACCTTCCTCCCATCTGCGTCCTCCTCCGCGCCGCCCCTCCCAACCCCGATCTCCTCCACCAAGGACGCGCTCTCTCTTCTCACCACCCTGCAGACGCAGCTCTTCGAGGCCGTCGCCGAGCTGCAAGAGACCCTCGACCTGCAGGATGCGCGCGCGCGCCTTGCCCACGAGGCGCGTGGCAAGGATGCTGCGCTGCTAGCCTTTGCGAAGAAGCTGCACGAGGCTCACCAAGTACTTGACCGCCTCGTCGACGACTACTCTGACTACCGCCGCGATCCCAAACGCCCGCGTGGCGCCGCTGCGGCTGACGATCCGGAGCCGGCGTCGGAGGGCGACTTCGGCATGTCCCTCCACTCCAGCCTTAAGCTGGATGACATCCTGGCCTACGCGCACCGCATAAGTTACACAACCTTTGCTCCGCCGGAGCATGGTGCTGGGCTGCCTCTCCGTGTCAGCCTGCCACCTGTACCACAGGAAAATCAGATGAGGGCGTCGCAGCTGTACCTGTTTGCTGATTTGGATGTAGGGGTGCCCAAGAAGCCATTGGATGCGAAGGAGGGGATCACAGCAGAAGTGGAGGCTGCACCGCTGTATGAGCCACCACAGGAGGGGCCATCGAGGCTACCAAACACCTTGCCACCCATGTTCCCGAAGGAGCTAAAGCCGCCGCCGGGATGGAAGCCTGGTGACCCGATCACGCTACCTCCTGATGAGATACTACCTGGTATCAAGGGTGACGAGCCACAGGCACCTTTGCCGCAGGCACCTGTTTCAGTGCGACCAGTGGCACCAATGGGCCAGGAGCCAATACAGGTCAAGCCTGTGCAGCTTGATTTTGGAAGCAGTAGTAGTGATGAGTACAGTAGTGACGTCGGGAGCTCAGAAGAAGATGATGAGGATTAGTGCTTGGTAAGCTGCTCCTTTTTGTTGGCTTTCAATTGTAATTGCCTTCTATCGTATGCTTGGGCTTTCAAATAGAATCTTCTTGCTAGCGATTTTACGTGCCCATGTCTTCCTGAGTACTTATGAACTTTAGGGCTGATCACATCATTGTAACGGTGCTGTATCCTTAAACCAATGTATTCTACCATTGATTATTAACAATTGTCTATTTTAGTACCTTACTTTGTTAAATTGTTATATGCCTGCCATACCGTCGATTGTTATTAATTACAAATTGTTTGTGTTCTTACCAAATAATAAATTAATATTGATAGCTGAGAATGGTCTTTGCGCAAGTGATATGACAATTGGGTTACAAAGTGTTGTGATTGTGAACTTCTAACTTTGCACTTGAGATTCATGTTACAGTCGTTTTTTTATTCTTAGGGAGCCTCTGTTTTACAGGAGTTACTCCAGATCTTCTCTATATCTGGAAGCTTATCGCTCACATTGTAAAGTTAGGACAGACTCAAGTACATTTGAATAACTTGGATTTAATAGATATTCCAAGTTCCAACTACCTTGTTATTGAGTACACTCTGGTGAAGATTTGTCTAGGCGTTGGATGATCAACCTGTGATTCACTATTTAATAAATGGTTTGTTGGCTCCGTTTGCAAATCTAACATTGGGAGTGTAGCTGTTAAATGCAACCTGGAACTTTGTATAAGCTTTTGGTGCGATGTGCAAGGCATTATATGTAAAATGCAATGATACAGCGCGTCCACATTCCGGCATTTGCTTATTTTGACCCTTAAGTATATTGACACAAGGGATATATTGTCTTCAATTAGTATAATCTACCGTAGCTTCTTGATGATGTTAAGTGAATAAGTGGGTACTGTATACTTTGTCAACAACAACAAAGCATCTAGTGCCAAGCAAGTTGGGATAGGCTAGAGGTGAAGCCCAACATGAGCTACCAACAAAAAGGGGAAACACTGTTAAATATATCATATATGTGGTTGACCGGAGAAGGCACTAATGATATCAGCATTGCTAGGGGATCTACATGTCTTACACCTAAGTATGTGTTTTTGAAAAAAAAAAAGTCATCCATGTTTTTCTTTCAGGGTGTACATATTAAGGTAATATAGTTTGTGAGTGTCTGAGTGATCAGTCTTGAAAGGACGTACTAAAATTGTTATCCTGGCATTATTCAGCAACATCATAGGCTGTGTTGTGTGCTAATTCAGCTTTGCAAATCACAAAATGTGAGTGTGTGTTTGGATGGGCAGTTAAGGGCCTAGACAGGCTCTATGAATGCTGCCTCGCTGTGTTTTTATGCCTAACCGAGGCCCTAAGCAGGCCATGGGTTTGCAACAGAGGGATCCTAGCCAGGCTTGTTGGAAATGCTCACGGCGAGCTTTATCATGGAGCCAGACTCGTGTGCTCATGCCCGACACTCACGGGGAGCGTTCATGGAGCCAGTCTCTGGGGTGCTCATTCCCGTAGGGGTCGTGGCTCTGCTCACCTTCCTCTCACCATTTGCTGAATCTCTCAATTCCCTTGTGCTGCACTCCTATCAGGTCGCCTACTCGTCTCCTTCCTTGTAAGTTGCAACTATATCCCTGTATGTGTCCAATCTTGTGACCAAGCCGTTTGAGTGGAGAACCACATCTGGTGCTGTGGATGGTTTTGTTGAAAGAAGGCCACACGGGGAAGGGGAAAGGCCCCGTTGACAAGGGTGTACGAGGTGGGCATCGACATGGCCTCTGACGGTTACTGCATATCTGAGGTGGCGAGGTTCAATGTTGTGTGTCTCCATTCATGGTGCTTGAGATCTGGCAGTGCTTGCTCGATGGCGAGGTCCAAAGTTGTGACTCCGTTCATGGTGCCTGAGATCTGGTCGTGCTCGCTGGATGTGATTATTGATTGCAGGGTTGCAGGGCCCTTCGTCCTCTCCCCTTGTTGTGCTTGTGCACTGGATTGTTGCTGTAATCCTCCCCTTCTCTCTGTAGCTTCTTCTCTGTTCTTTTTTAGTTATGCTTTCTTTTCCTGAATCTTGAGATTGGTTTCCATGGTCTGATACAGGAGATGGGCTCATATATGTTAAGTGTTTGTTTCTGTCAGATTGCATGTGTTTTTTTCTTCAATTTTTGCATGCCTTCCAATACTTTGTATACAATTTTGCCCACAAGAAGAATAAGGTGGTGACAGTGTCACAACTAAGATTACTCCAACCAACAAAAATGACTTGTCTTACTTTTGTGTCGTCTGCTTTCATATCATATCAAGTAATGTCTAGTCTATTATAAATGTAAGTGACTAGTACTCCAGTTGGACAGTCTGCCATAAACTAAACTGTTTCAGAGTTGAAGGGCTGAAGCAATTCAATGATACTTTTTTTTTTATTTGACGATCGTAATGTGCAACAAGAGAGTAGAATGTGTTCATTCATTTTACTCGAGATGTAGTTATTATTATATTATTATTCAATTCACGTTAATTGTGATTCTTCTAGGTCAAATATATGCTTTGTCACAATCTGCTACTGAACATACTGTATCCAAACACGGTTGCAATTTGAGATTAATCTGCTTTGATGGTGCTGAAATATGTGTGCATTATGCAGAAAGATTAGGGCTGATAGGCGCCAAGCTGCCAACCTTGCATGTGCTCACCCTTCTATTATTGGGCATATCTGCCTATACAGGTTTGTGAAGCCAGTTGGACATCGTTTATGGGTGCAATGCAATGTATAAGTAGCTTTGTTTTTTAAAACTCTTTTCTTCAAGAGCAAAATGCACCACGGGTCCTATACCTTTTCTTCCTGTGTCACTTAGGTCTAACACCTTTCAAAGTGAAGGTTTGGGTCCTTAAACTTGTTCACTCTGTTCGGCTGGCTGGTTGATTGTTCTGAGAGAAAAACACTTCTGAGTGGCTGGCTGGTGCTGGCTGGTATGGGCAGCCGAACAGAGCCGTTATGACGTGCACCAGAGGTCCATATCTTTTTCTTTATGTTTTCTTTTTACAAAAAACCTCCCTCTATTTCTTTTTTTTACATGCATATCCCTCCCACCGTCCCCAACGTTCGCCTGAACAATCCTAAGGAACACGGTGCGTTCCATGCACAGGAGCTGGCACAGGGTCTGCGTCCTCGACGTGAACAGCTGGGGCTTGTAGCACAACACCCCGATCTCGCCAACGACGTCGCCGGCCCTGGCCATCCCAGCCAGCTGCAGATCGATCACATCACATGCACGCCAAGATTATCAGATCGTTCGATGAATTTACATGAGCTCCGATTGCATGATCAGAGCTGCAGGGAGAAGGACTTGCCTGCTCTGAACCGTTCTGGAGCTCTATCAGCTCCTGCCAATGCATCAGTATCACTGCTTGTTAGTGTCATTCCTTGTTTGTTCAGTGACCACTTAGTAGTAGTAGTACCGGAAAGAATGTTTAGTTTGCCAAATACGGCAGCTAGCCTCGAACTAATCGTGAGAAAAGAAAAAACAGAAAAAAAATGTGTGCGCTTTTGACTTTTTTTTTTTTTTACCATAGTACCAGTGACTAGGATGTAGAAGTCCGACGGCGCCTCGTTCTGCAGGATGACGTCCTCCCTGGGCGCGAAGTACTCGGCGGCCACGGTGACCTGCTGTCTCTCGCTCCACGCCGAGCACGAGCACCGCATGACGTGTTCTGCGCGGCGCTTTACGTCGCCGGCACCGGACGGCACACGCGGCGCGTTCGAGCGGGACGTCGTCGGGTGGGTCGCGTCCGCCGTGGAATTAAATGTCTATTTATGTACATTATTCATGATATATATACTTAAAATTTGTGAGATTATATTGCGCCACTATTAGAACTTATCGCCCCCAATATCACTCGCTATCCGTAATCTGCTACCTCGACACCAATCCGCTAATAACCCACTATCTGCTATTTTTTACCTTAGCTCGCTGGCACGCCTCACGCTCAGCGGGTTTAGCTTGCGCGCTGTCCCGGCTGGTCCAGCCGCTGGGCTCGCGGGTCTCCGTTCGCTCTCCCTCAGCCACGCCGACGTCACAGACGAGGCGGTCCGGGACATCGTGTCCAGCTGCCGGGCGCTCGAGCTCCTCAGCCTGAGGAGCTGCGACCTCCTCAGATCGGTTAGGATCGCCAGCGAGATGCTGGGGTCCCTGGAGAACGGCGCACGGCCGTGCGGGAGCTTCAGGTCAACGCGCCTGCGCTCGAGTCCTTCGCCTTCCACGGTGACCTCGTCTACACGAGCGACGACGACGACGATCTCTCTTCTGCCGTCGACCTGGGCTCCACGCCGGCTCTGCGGGACGTGTACCTTTCTCACATTGGCTTAGACGACGACGAGGACGACGAGAACGCGTACCAGGATTTGCTGGTATGTACTGGACCGTGGGAGGAATATGCATGTAAAAGAAAAAGAAATAGAGGGAGGTTTTTGTAAAAAGAAAACATAAAGAAAGGGATATGGACCTCTAGTGCACGTCATAATAAGTTTAATGACCCAAACCTTCACTTTGAAAGGTGTTGGACCTAAGTGACATAGGGAGAAAAGGTAATGGATCTGTGGTGCATTTTGCTCTTTCTTAAAATATAAGCTTAAAGACAATTTAGCTGTAGCTGTTGGGAGCCATGCCAAACAGTGAAACAGGCTTTATTGGGACTAGCCTTACCAAGTTTTAACTGATCTTTTTTCTTGTATAGCCGAATCTTGTCGTCGATGCTTATACATGTGAATGCTACATTTCCTAGGTCCAAGGATGCATGTGATCTGAATAAGGTCGTTCTGTATATGGTCCCGTGGTTAGGTGTCAAACGTCTGCAGATATGCAGTGCATTCAGCTGTCCCAGGTCGCAACAAAGGTTGATCAGGGATGCACAGGATCGATCGGTGGCCGGGGTTCATCTAGCCACTCACTAACTCACTCACTCACCAGGCTTACAGTAAACTCTCTTTGCGCTGCTGTCGACGCCCACTTGGTATGTATCTCACGACCTTCTCAGCCAAAAGGCATGTTATCCCAATCAGCCTGTCACAGTGGCGAGAATGGAATCGTTCCAAGGCAACAACCTCTAGTGGTTAGGATACAATACAGCTCACCGGAGCAGCGCGGCCGTACCGCAATGTCGCTGTTGCTGCTGCTGCTCGTGCTCGTGCTCGCCATGTCGCCATGGCAGGCCGCCGGGGCGGCGGGAGGCGGCAGGCCGCGGGTGCCGGCCCTCCTGGTGTTCGGCGACTCCATCGTCGACACGGGCAACAACAACGCCATCCTCACGCTCACCAAGTCCAACTTCAGGCCATACGGCAAGGACCTCAACGGCGGCGTCCCCACCGGACGCTTCTCCAACGGCCGGATTCCAACGGACTTCGTAGGTTCGTGTCTGTTTCCACTACTTCACCTCCACTTCCAACTCGAGCAGAGCATGCACGAGGCTATAGCGAACAGTCACTCCTGTATGATTATGAATTGAATGCACTCTGCACACGCTTGTACTGTGCAGCTTCACGGCTCGGCTTGAAAGACCTGGTCCCGGCGTATCTTGGCACGGACCTCAGCGACGACGACCTCCGCACCGGCGTCAGCTTCGCTTCTGGGGGCACCGGCTACGACCCCCTCACCTCCACTCTCGTGGTAAAAAACCAAACGATCATCATCAGTCCCATTAATTCCCCCATGTTGGCTGCTGCCTGCTGGTCTGGTCTGGTCGGTCTGGTGCTGATGAGATGCTGACATATACATGCCGCGCCATGCATATTCTTCTTCGTTTCAGGCGGTCTTGCCGATGCAGGAGGAGCTCAACATGTTTGCCGAGTACAAGGAGAAGCTCGCGGCGGCCGTCGGAGACGAGGCCGCCGCGGGCATCGTGGCCGACGGCCTGTTCCTTGTCTGCGCCGGGACGGACGACATCGCCAACAACTACTACCTCGCCCCCGTCAGACCTCTGCAGTACGACATCTCGGCGTACGTGGATTTCCTTGTCCAGCAGGCTTGCGACTTCATCAGGGTGAAATCTTTAATTCAATTCAATTGGTTCTCTCTCTCTTTCTCTCTCTCTCTCTCAATTGTCACTCATGTCCTGGTGCTGTCGCTGCATGCAGCAACTGTACCAGCAAGGGGCCAGGAGGGTCGCGATCCTGGGGATGCCGCCGGTCGGGTGCGTGCCGTCGCAGCGGACCCTCGCCGGTGGGCTCGCCAGGGACTGCGACCAGGCTCGCAACCACGCGGCGCAGCTGTACAACTCCAGGCTCAGGGAGGAGATGGCGCGGCTCCAGGAGGAGTTGCGGTGCCAGAAGATCGGCTATGTGGACATCTACGACGTCCTGCAGGACATGATCACGAACCCCTGCAAATACGGTGCGCGCCTCACTCTGCCATCCCTGTATTGTACTGACTCTTTGAGGCCTCCTCTGAATATATAAGACGATGGCTCGTTGGTTGGGTTGCATGGTTAATTGACTTGCAGGCTTCGAGGTCTCGACGAGAGGGTGCTGCGGCACCGGGGAGTTCGAGGTGTCGCTCCTGTGCAACCAGGTGACGGCGCCGACGTGCCCCGACGACCGCAAGTATGTCTTCTGGGACAGCTTCCATCCTACCGAGAGAGCATACGAGATTATCGTGGACCACCTGTTCCCAAGATACATAGAGAACCTACTATGATATTGCTCTGCTGCTTGCCTGCTTACCATCGCTTATTTTTGGTTTTTGGTTCTAGTTTAAACTGAACTGGCTCTGTCATTTTTTGTTCCATTCCAAACTGCTGGTTATTTTCATTCGTTTCTGTATGAGCAGAGAAAACAAAAATAAAAAAAATTAGTCCTGTTGTGATTTTGTGAATTCAAAGCCTATCTAAAGTATTTGAAAGGAAGCTTTGAATGGCGGCCAAATTAATGAAGAGGAGATCAACAGTATATGAAGAGATCCTTTGCATGGTGGCTAATTTATGAAGAGGAAGAAATCAAGAAGGATTCAAACACTGTAAATCATACCTATCCTATTGGGCTTCCTCTATAAATAGAGTCCCTTTCATATAAAAGGATCATCCAGTGAAAGTGAAATACATAACACTCTCCTCTTCCATCTCTGTGTTCTCTCTGTTCTTCTCTCTGTGTGTGTGAGAGCTGAGAATCGATTTCCAAACAAGTCCTAAACGCAAAAGCTCAATTGCAGGGAGAGTTTGTTGTATCCGTCCATTTCACATTTTACATTTTATGGTCACCGGAGAAGGTTGCTAGTGCTCCCTTCAACATCTAAGACCAATTCAAGGTGTCCTGGGTGATATTGCTGACGAAACGAGAACACGTGCATTTGAAAGGAAGTGACACCGGCGTTGTTTAGTTCTCACCATAAATTTTTTATACAATCACATCAGATATTTAAACATATGCATAAAGAATTAAATATAGATAAAAAATAACAATTACACAGATTGTAAACGAGCTAGAGCTGACTCGCTTAGCTCATTGAAGAATGATATAAGTCTATAAACGAGTCGAACAACTAAGGCATGTGTTTCATTCCTTTTGTTCTAGTTTTTAAGAATCTGGATTTTAGAAACTAGGTATAATTTTTTTCGAAAGGACGACAAAAGTTTTACTATTATTTCTATTAGACGAAGAAAAAAAAGACGAGTGCCAGCCCAGTTTTTTAAATGGAAACTGGACCAGAGAAACCATACAAGTAAGGGGAGAACCCTGCTCAACCTGAACAACTCTAATACAATTCAACCGATTCATGCCACCACCTGTGACTTGGTCGAAACGACCCAACTAACAACTCGGTTGAAACAACCGCACTATACCACTCAACTATCAACTAACAAGCTCCAACTTGATCGAAAACAACCAAACAACCCCACTAAACAGAACAACCTGCTGGATGTCACCAAACAAACAACTTGGAGCACCAATAAGGACAGCCGGTAGGAGCACCTGCAGAACTGGAATGCCTATCCATACCTCCAAGGAGGAAACAACGCTAAAAAACGCCGATACGGTAGCCCACCATGGGGATGTTTTCACCTACAACAACTAGTATGGCAGGAGGAGAGGTTGGAAAGGATGCCTCCAAGAAGGGAACGACGACGTCACGTCGTCGTCCAAGCTTACGCCCCAAACTCAAACAACCTCCAAAACCATCACCGCCTATTAGGTAGAATTTAAACAGATCAGTTTTTGCTGATAGTTTTTGTAATATTTTAAAAATCAAGAAACTCTTGATACCTTTAATACCTAGCTTTTGTTAATTTCTTGTGACCCATAGAGTAATAAATGAAGTCTGATTCTTAAAAACTAAAGGATTAAAACACAATCAGATTTTGGTTAGCATCTATCACCTGTTTGGTAATGTGTACAGTAACACGAACGCAATAAAAAATAGTTCATTCTCGTCGGCGGCCTGTAACCATTACTGTGCGCAGCAGCCTAAATTCCTTTGCGTTTCCGTTACCTGCTGTAGAAACAAACGGCTAGCTAGATATTTTAAACTAGAGACAAAACTAATTTTTAAAAATCTAAAAATGATCCAAGCAATGCCTAATAAGTTGAGTCGAACAAGCTCTTATCAATATGGGTCAAGAATACCTTGAGCATTGGGTGTTCCAATATTTATCTGGTGGTGATCCCGGTGAGGACTGATAATGGCTGATTATAGCTGTATGATCTTTTGATTATGGCTGATGGGGTCTATTTTGTTGCACCCTTTTGAAATCAGTATGTACAGTATGACTACATACTAATTAGGTGCTGCCAAAGTTGATAGTCCGAGAGGTAGCTAGCTGACGTCTATGGAGAAGTTTGTAGACTCTTGGCATAACCTATGTGGTATAAGTGTCTTAAGTTATAATATTTGTTAGCTCGTAGCTTGAAAACTCGTGTGGGAGACTACGGATAGAGCCCATGTGAGCTCATTACGTACGAATGGAACATGAGTTCATGGTTTATTTATTTCATAATGTGTCGTTCTCATCTTATAATGTGTCGTTCTCATCTCATAATATAATAACTTATTTTATATTTAGTTTATTTATTCTCATGGTGTGAAAAGATCTATATATCAGCAATTACTTTACTAATGAAGAAATGCTACGTATCAAAATAATCTTCTCATACATGATAATGGTGAATGTAACCTAGGCAACCTGAACAACCAAAGGATGCCTGGCTTCTCTACCAGCTCAAACTGACTTTCAGGGTACCAACCAAACAACACAATATGATTTCAATTTGCCTGGCCAGGCATTCTTGCAAGTGCTCACAGGAAACTCTCAGGCAGGTGAATAGCCCAGGTAAGTAGCCCATGGAACTATCCAAACAAGCCCTAAAGGCACATACAGCAATAAGCGTAGCTGCCTGGCCGAGATGGAGGTCGCCAATTCCGTCGATCGGCGCAACATGCAGACTACTTTACATGTATTAGACTCCACACAAGCCATCATGTTCTCTTCCCTTCCCATTTAAACAAAAATAAAGTATTTAGAATACGCTCTAAACTTATCTCTTAATGAGTTAGCTTGGCTTATAGCCAAGTCTTATTAGGCCTGCTCTAATACCAATCGTCACCCTGAGACCCATCGCATAGAGCCAGCGATCAGCTGCTCCGGCAAGCGCCCGACGGCCCGCGCAACCAGCAGCACGTCGTACAAGACTGACGGCAAACTGATGGCGCTGGCCGGCGCACCTGTCCTGCGTAGGACGACCTTTCCTCCGCTACGCTACCTGCCATTGTGTCGTAGATCGCAGCCACCGAATTGCGGGAACACGCTGTCACTGTCACAGCCTCTCTTTTCTTTTTTCAGCTGATTTCCTTTGTTGTTTCCATCCTCTCCTCCTCCTCCTCCTCCTCCTCCTTCTACTCCATTTCTGATGAGTACTAATGTATAGGTTATCATGTATTTCCTTCTCTCCAAATTATAAGCTGCCTTTTTTTCTAGGAAATGGAATTACGGATGATGCTGAGACTGACATACAAGTTGTTCCTAATCGAAGGATTCTAAATTTACAACTACCGGACATATATAAAATTCTTATGTGCATAGTGATTTGGATGATCATAGTTAGATTTTCTTGATCTGAATTAGTGAATGGTCTAGTACTCAGATTTCCATAAACAAAATACTTTGTTTTTCGAATTGTCAAGCTCAGATACATATGAAGTGAGAATATACTTGTGTATCTGACATGGTATTTAAGCTATTTGTGCTGTAGTTTATGCATGACTAGACTTAATTGTTGAACATAAGGCTTATTATGTATACTATCAAAAGTGTCCGTGTGTTGTAACGGGAGATTATCAAAATAATTTTTCACCAACTTAATTATCAGTGACCGTGCGTTACCGCTGGAGAGTGTCAAAATAAATTTTCGTTAACTCAATTTGTTTCGTAATCAATCTAGAAATCTAGCAAAAAGATAATCTAGAAAAAGTAATTATTATATGTATTTAACTTGCGTATCAATATCTCTTTTTGTCAAAAAATCAGGAAAGATATGAGCTTTTTTAGTAGAATACTTCTTGTTTTATTTACATCTTATCTGATTGTCTTCCCTCACTTTACCATATGGTACTAATGTTAATCGAGTTTGCTAGATTTCTTATTTGGGTTTGGATTTGATTGCTGTGGGATTTTGATTCAGTCTCGCCTTAGTCCACACCTCTGTTGTGGACCATAGTTGAAAAGACTTGGCCCATAAAAGGAAAAGGCTGATTTGGATTTACGGGAGCTCTAGAGTCCTTTTCCTTTTTTTTATTTACGGAGCTCTAGAGTCTTTTTTTTCCTTTTTTATTTATTTACGGGAGCTCGCTGCCCCTTTGTTTTTTCCCTATGGACGCAGAATTGCAGGACGGATATGGCTGCACGAAAAAGAGTGCCGGAAATTTTGGCTCTTTAGTATTAAAAAAATAATATATATATATATATATAAATAATATATAATATATATAGGTATATAGAATTGTACATTATTGTACCATAACGCAGGGCAGTATTTCTAGTTTTATTTACTTAGACGGATTACCATTTAGTGAGTGGGTAGGAGTCCATAAATAAATTATTGTGACTGGGGAATTCTTTCTTAACATCTTACAGGATGCAACGTTCGTACCAACCAGTGCTATCTCGTGCGCATACGGCATTCGCAATCAGTAGGCGAGGTCTCCCCGTTTATTAGGCCGTCAATATATATATATATATATATATATATATATCTTCTCCCTATCAATTGCAACAACTCTCTGAAGAGAACCAATGTCCACGTCAGCCTAGAATGTTTTCGGCCATCCGATCTCTCATCGTGTGGCCAGAATTCCTTGTATCGGATTTGTTAGAAGCAGCTTCTCGTGCTTTCTCCTCTATTTTCCTTGGCTTCTCCAGCTTCTCATCTGAATCCAGACTATCAAATATATACTCGGCTTCCACTTCTTCCAATCGCTACTTCTTCTCGGTGCTTCTACACCTCTCGTTCCCCAGCCCGAAGCCTTGGAGAAAAAAAAAACGCAGTGGCGTCGTCTCCACCGCGTCCCTCCCTTCCTTTCCTCCCTCCCTCTACGGCTCTACCTCTCCCTCTCTCCCGAGATGGCACCTTGCCGGCCGAGCTCAGCATGGCACAGCTTCCCCTAGCGCTATCTCCTACCATCGGTCCGTGTGTGCTGGGCGAAACCCTAACTGTGTCTTCCTCGCGGCGGCGTCTCAGCTCCGTGCCTAGAACTGTCGGTATGTCTCCCTTTTGCCCTCCTTAGTCTCATGCCTCCTCCCTAGATCTCCTTTTCATCGCGTACTTGCATCTTCTCTCCTTCGGTCCCTGTGCTCTCAAATCCTGCCTGCCGTCAGGCAATGCCGCGCGGTGCCGTGGTGGTGATCTGGCCGTTGGCTCACGTTCGCCGGTGCGCCATTCACAGCTGGTGAGCGCGTCCGGTGTCAGTTGGCCGGCGACAACAAACAACAGCCACGTACAGTGCTTCTAGCCCCCACTGGCTGCGGTCGGCGTGTTGGCCTGCCCCTGCTGGAGGGATTTACGTTTTTTCAGTTAGTAGAACGGAGATGGCATATTTGATTCGATTCATTAGTAAACATCATTCAGCTGTACAAAGCTGACACTGTCAATTCAACAAATAAGAATGCTTTCATGTCTCTCTTTTTAAGTGTCGGCACAGTAAGAAATATTTTAAGCTTGTTGACCCACCGTTTTCCCTTGAGTAATAATTAGTTGTATCATACTTATACTTTCCACTAGAATGCATAATAACTAAGTAATATTTTATTTTTCCCATTTTCAAAACAGTGATTACTTATATTTTCTAAGGTTGTTTGTTCATCATATATCACTTTCCTTTCCAATTTCATTGGTAATGATAATTATATTTCCTCATAGCGAAAAGAAGCTAGATGATGATAGAAACCGAAAGAACACTAACGTAGAAAAAAGAATAAAAGACAGAAAGGTACTCAACCTTTCTTCTTTTTTTTATAGCATTTTCATCTCTTGTTAGCACTAGCATACTCTACCTGAAGACACCAGCCCATGGCTCCTTGCATCTACGTGTTTTGGTGTCTGTGGAAATGAAGAAATAAACTTAATGTTTAACACTCCATTGCCATCTGCTTCACATATTTTTTGTTCTTAAAAAAAACCAAAAGAATAAAAGACAGAAAGGTACTCATCCTTTCTTTTTTTTATACCATTTTCATCTCTTGTTAGCACCATACTCTACCTGAAGACACCAGCCCATGGCTCCATGCATCTACGTGTTTTGGTGTTTGTGGAAATGAAGAAATAAACTTAACGTTTAACACTCCAGTGCCATCTGTTCGACATAATTTCTGTTCTTCATAAAAAAACCAAAGTAAGATGCATTATAATGTCATCCAATTAAAATTCAGCTGGGAAGAACCTTATACATGTAGTGTCTATGAGTACATTTTTAAATGGATCTGATTTAAGGTTGTTTCTCAGGACAAAATGGCTGAGCCGTCATCCTGGGGTACCAATCCTCCTCTTAGATGAGCTCTTCCTGCCTCAGAACGCCAAACACGATGGATTTTCTCTCTGGACATTAGTAAGTCACTTAGAGAGTGATTGACTGTTTCTAACGTACCGGAATGGATTTCTCTTTGGATGTTGGTACACACACAGCTGCTGTCCTTAATGAACAGCATGAGTCAAATTCCTAGAATAATGAGCAACTTGGTACCATGGCCTGCTTCGGTTCATGAAAAGCTAGCTAGGTACGTACTCCCTCGTGCACCTATGGTAAATTTCTTCTGCTTTGCCTAAGATCTGAAGTCTGATATCTTGTTTATGTGATCAGTGTCCTAGCTACTCATACAAAGATACAGAAAAAAAAAGTGCAGTCTGGGCTTGGCCAATATTGGGCTACATATAATATGTCACCACTAACCAACTACTCCAAAATCACCTTTATCTTTGGCTTCATATTCTGTTTCGTATATACTACTCACTGAATAGTTGGTGACACTGAAATTGCTTATCTGTTAGCAAAAATACTCAAGGAGTATGTAAAGCGCACATACATTAGTATTTTCTGTAATAGTGCAATTGAGCCATGGTTTCAAATAGCAAAATGCATTTTCTTTTGACGAATCTATTGTTGTTCTCTTATCATCGGGTTCTGTTGTAATGCTCACTCTTGATATGTTACTGTTTTTATTTGAGGCCATAACTTCTTGGTACCAATCATTTCAAAGAAGAGCCAAGAGTATGGTAAGCAGTAAGCCACCTCTAGACAGGCCCCAGCTCAATTTCCAGCAATAGTTTGATCAAAATATCTTAAGAGCCATGTGATTTGGGTATTTGCATGGAGAAGCATAATGGCTCTTTATCTTGGTTGGTGGTTTGCAGTATCTAGGTTGAAAGCACAGAAATTTATATTTTATTTTACAGTTTCGGTATATATAGCTTACTAAAATTATTTGATTGCCAGGATTATGGCTACGTGGAGATCAGAGGCAGCCACACTCGCTTTGTATCCCTCTGATACGAAATACTTCCTCTACGAGACTGAACAGAATTTTGGTCATACTTCTGGCATCCAAAATTTCTTGTGTTTCTAAACCTAATAGTGTCAGCAACCAGAGAAATGAGGTTCAAGTCTCTGTTCTATAAGCAGTTACATGGTTATGTTATTATGATATTAATAAGAGTTCCACCTTCTATTACTATTGTTCTTTTGGTCGAAAACCTCTTAAGATTTGATTATGAAAATTTTATATTTCCTCTTCAGCTCAGGTTTCCAGTTGTCTAATTACCATGCCTCTCTAACTTAATTTATTCCAGCATACTTTTTACCTATATTTGTAATCATTGCCTTTTCAGGAATTAGAAAGAAACAAGGCTAAGATCCGATTGTTGAAAAAAATACAATTTTCCTCCATGTAGCTATGTAACAACTGATTGTTTTCATATTTTCTTCGGATCCTTACCTCTCGAGAAGGTTCGTTCTGCACCTAATCTCTTCGCCATCACTTTCAGATTCCTTTTGTTTCATTTCAAGTTTGTTCACTTTTGTTTTGTAGTCTGATTTCTATCATTACGTAATGTTTCCTCGTTTGAAATAGACAAGTTCCTAGGCTTTCCTAAATAGTTTCCTTACATTTGGCAAATTTGTGAGGAATAGCGCAATGTATAGCTGAAATTTATTCTATTCAGATGTGGCCTCCTCTGCAGCTCCCTTTACTTCTCGAGAAGGTTCGCCCTGCCCCTAATCTATTCACCATGACTTTCAGGTTCCCTTTGTCTGATTTCACAGTTTGGTTCACTTTTGGTTCATAGTGGAATTTCTATCACTACGTAAATATTTGGTTCCTTCAAATAGATAAGTTCCTACGCTTTTCTAAACAATTTGCTTACCTTAGGCAAATTTTGCGAGGGACAGCACGTTGTATAGCTCAAATTTATTCTGTACAAGATGTGGCCATCTGTTGCTGCCTTTGGTTTGTCGAATATTGTCAAGGTTAATCTTGATGCTGGCCACTCATTTACATCCCCTTTCTTTAGATCTTTTATTTATTAAAAACACACTTTTGCAGCTACATACTCCAATAGTCCAGGATAGATATAAAAAGAACAGATTCTTTCTCAGTGCGTCCTTATATCTAATAGTCTCATCCTACAGAGGTACCATCATCAAACTCGGACATACCGTCATCAGGCTCAGAGTCATGATCACCATAACCATGTGCTGTAACAAAGGTTAGACATCATCCCTCGAACCAAAAACATGTATCCCATCTCATCCCTCGAACCAAAAGCATGTATCACCATAACCTTGCACGATTCTTTTGCTTTTGCCAGGTTCCTCCACTTGCTGCATGTTGCCACCTCCCATGGACTTCTAAAAACCCAAAAATTATGTAATATATGTGAATTATACATACCTATCAATCAACATATGTTGACCATGTAAATAACCAGAAACCTATCCCTATATCTGTCTTCAAACAAATTATGGATTCGGGTGCCTACTCAATCTATGCAATATATTCAATAACTATATGAACTGTGTGAATTCTACATTCATAAACCCAACTATACATGTTCAAAATTTATCCACGCAATATTACAACCAATTATGCACTCTCAAATTTAGACATGCATAGGCGCGCAACGACGCGCCCTCTTCACTAGTATAACAAATTTAGGCTGTCAACTTGGACTGCCTGGCGACAGCAGGCTGGGAATCGCCGCAGAAGTCTCACCCGCCGCAAGGCGGCGGGCGGAGCCAGCGAGCGAGCCGCTGGCCCGTGAGGCCTCTTGGGCAGCATCACGGTCGCGGGCCGGGCCTCGTGTGCTCCGCCCGTCCCGAGTCGCATCGATACGCCCGATGCGCTTATGTCCCCACCCCGAACCCGACTAATACCACGGCCCGCCACCTTCCTAACGGCGCCCCTACCCACTGGCTCGCTCACACGTTGCCTGCAGCTCATTTCTCCCGAGCTCCCCCCGCCGCGAGCCTCCGTCCGCCGCCGCCGTTCCAGCTTCGCCTTCGTCCATGGCTTCCCTCACCGGATCCGCGCTCTCCTTTGCGAGGCCCGTCAAGGTACAGCGCCGGATCGCCTCTCGAGCTGTCTGATCTGTGAGATAGTCCGGTTACGGGTAGGGTTTTAGCTTTAGCGGCGCAGGGTCGCGATTTCTCTTCTCTGGTTTATGTCCGCGTCTGAGATACCCTTTGGTGCGAAGCCGTTGACTGTGATCATACCGGTCGATTGTAGAGTCCAAATCGATAGATCTGCGCTGACGCAAGTTTACGCGCTCACCTCTTCATCGTTTGGATTCATTAGTGGCGCAGTGTCCGTGGTGTTTATGGACCTGTAGCCGAATGTTTGTGCGGTCAGATGTTCTGTACGGCTGTACCAGTGCCTCAAGATTTTTGGAGTTTTCTACTTCGTACTTGGGAGTCAAACCTAAGATTTGTCTCACCTGACTCAATGATTTAGGGGTATAACGGTGACAAATCTTTCCGTGCTTATCATGTGTTGATTTACACCGTCATGCTTACACCCTCAACCACCTGTGTATTTTTAACGGTTCATTCATGGTTCAAGACATGCTCCTTTTGTGTGGGCTGATGTCTACATACTTGGTTCTAGTGTGTCAGAAGAATGGCTAGTTTGCGTATTTTAGTTTGATGGAGTCAGAAAACTATAAAAGCTTGATGATTCTTTTTCGCATATAAACGACGATGCGAAATACATGATGCGTGGCTGTTAGGTCCCCTCAGTGGACATGAAGGATGTTAACCTATGTGCCTGTATATATGATAAAACATGTGCTGATAGTTTGATCGTCTGGGGAAGTGCTTCGTACTCATGCTCATCATATATGCTAATTGCTGTACTCATGTCATGTAGCATATTCAAAAACACAATGTAGTATGTTTGTATGTTCTTGCACTGCAAGTGGATTGACATTCAACCAAAAGTGTTGCATTTTCTTTTCAAAGTTCGAACTAACACAAATGTAGTGACCATATGTGGTCTGGTGACCTTTTTGGTTGGAAACAAAACGAACATTTTGGATAGTATAAGAAGAGATATACAGAGATTCATTTTACTCTGTGTAGCATGGGATACTCTATCATTATCTATGAGCTTGGTGTGTACTTGAGTACTTGTTCACTTTTCTTCTCGATAAGCTTGTAATGTCGATATTGGTCTTTGGCTCTGTTTCTTGGTAGTTAAGTGATAGTACTCCCTTTGTTCCAAATTATAAGATAGTTTTTGCTACGCACCTAGATACTAAATATGTCTAGATACATAGTAAAAGCAATAAATCTAGAAATCTCAAAATGTCTTATAATTTGGGAATTTGGGACAGAGAGAGTACATTGTAATGTTTCTACAATAAGCTTGAATCAATGACACACAGTGAAGTGGACAATTTGATAAAAGAATAGGCCGGGTATAGTATTTCATAGCTTACAGGTTAGTATGGTTTATGGTGTCTGAACTTAGTTCTCATATCTTACGCTGTTACCTTTGGTGTTTCACAGGCAATCAGCATTAAGTCTGTCTCTTTCTCTGGTTTGAGGAAGGATAATGTAGCCTTCCGCCTGCAGCCAGTGCCACAAAGATTCGCAGTCTGCTGTCCTGTAAGTAATTAATTGTTGTACTATGCATTTGTCACCACATAAATTAATCACTGCATGATGCTGCAGCTTTGCATCTCCATTTAATTTCTTTTCTATGTCATATGGAAATTGTTTCAACTACTCTGTTTGGCGTCTGAAGAGATTGTGTATGCATTGTGCACTAAAGTGCTTCCATGATGTACTTGATTGTGTTTGAAAGGAATTTTCAAGAGAATTCCTGAAGTGCTACTACTGGTTATCCTCTCTTCTTTTTTTTTTTTTTTTTCCTTTTGCATTTGGCACCCCTGGATTTTTCTTTGACATGTGTTAGCATCTGATGTGGATGTAAAACGTCCTATCACATTGTGTTTGTGTAATTGTGTTTTTAGCTGATAGATTTTACTGGTGCAATCTTATTTTAAACTGAAGTTTGTGTTACCTAATGATTATGATCTTCCATTGTTGCTGTAAAATATGCACTTGACCAGGCTAAGAAGGAGACTGTGGATAAAGTTTGTGGTATTGTCAAGAAGCAGCTTGCACTTGCTGAGGACACTGAAGTTTGTGGCTCCTCTAAGTTTCAAGACCTTGGTGCTGATTCATTGGACACTGTAAGTGAACTATAACCCAGCTATAAGTTTGCAGCAATTGAATTTGTCTTATTTAATTTTGTGTATGATTCTTGGGTAGCAGAACAGCAATTGGCTATTTCGTTTTATACATGTACCAATCATAAATTGAGTACATTTCCAGGGAAAAACATTTAGTATCAGTGCTTTGGTTCTCTACTCAGTCTGCAAGTTCTCTGTTATGCCAGTAGATCATGTCTCATTTGTAGATGTGCCATGTTCTATTCTTTGTTCCTCTCGAACAGTTTTTTTACCTAGTTCTGGACTGAAGTTTATGCAAATTTCTGTCGTCGTTTGTGTTATGTACAAACTTTGGGTTACTCCCTCTGTCTTATATTGTCGAGCTTGCCCTTCTTTGCCAAAGAGACTAATCTTCGATGGACCTGTTTTTTAGGTTGAGATTGTTATGGGCCTTGAGGAGGCTTTCAAGATCACTGTGGAGGAGTCGAGCGCGCAGTCAATCGCAACTGTGGAAGATGCTGCTAATCTCATCGACGAACTTGTTGCAGCAGAAGCAGCAAAATCGAATTAAACTCGTGGTCGTAGTACCTTGGGTGCTTACCCTGCTCTTGTACCAGACCATCCCTTCTTGTTCTATGCCCCTTCTCTACTATTTTCTACATTGGAGAGCTGTTTCTGTCTTGGCCGTCATTGTGGATCTTGTGATATTTTTATATTGAAGCTTTTGTGCTTGTTCAAGAAAAAAATGTTGCTGCGATATATCTGTTACTTTTTTTTTCTCGATACGGGATCTTCCCATTTCCCTTGCATCAATAGAAATACATAGTTATGGAGTTTAGAAGAAAAGACAGAACACAGATAGCGCAACGGAGGCGCGAGAAAGGCTGCCCAGCAGCAAACCCACGCAAAAGGCATGCAAAAGGACTCCAAACATACAGAGAAAAGACCACCCCATCTTTGATTCCGACTTAGAAATTGGTAATAAGTTCAATATTAACCCCTTTCAAAAGTTCGAGTGAACATATACACTAGGCTATCTTTGCCTGAGTGACCATAAACAATCAATCTCTGGATTCGATCCAAGTGAACTTGTGCATTTAGACAAATTTAGATGTCAACACCTAAACAATACTACCTAGGTCATTGGAGCTGTCCATGAACCCGAATTATTCAGTTTGTAGGCTCATGCTGTGCTTTTTTATGGCATGGTTATATTGTTCATTGCGAGTCTGAGAATCGAGGAAAAGGCTATCATTCTTGTTGCAGATCGCCGAGCACGCGCACGGGACAAACGAAAACGCACGAGCCTCAGGCGTGCTGCTTCCCTAGCCAGCTTTATTCTGTCACAGTGGTACAGTAGTACCCGTAAACAATACTACAATACAGCCAGTACAAGTCAAATTAGCGCCCCTAGTTAATCCAAACATGTTGAAAAGAAAGCATCAAGCAATTAAGCCAGCTTTCGAGCAGGTAAAACATACAGTACGCGAGATGCCCCCGTGTTCATCCAATTCCACTTTCATCAGAGAGACAGAGACCATACCTTGAGTGGTCCTGCAGACTGCAGTGCTGTTGGTGGTGCCGGCCATTGGCCATTGCCGTGGCCGGTGGGCGAGACGCCGAGCAGCAGTGGCTCACTGGTCACTGGCCCTGGCCCTGCCTCTGCAGGAACGAAAATATTCTGCCCTTGTCGGAGCAAATTCCCCGACAGCCATCACCACGGGCTGCATGCCTCCATAGGCTGTCGGCACGGCAGGGCAGACGCAGGCGCGACGACACCCCTGCGCCATCGATCGATTAGCCTGAGACCTTTTCGGGCCCGGGCCCAGACAACTTGTTGCAAGAAGCCAAGAACAGTAGAAAAGCAGCTATCTATACATACAAATAGCTGCTATGCTACCTCTGCCTAGCTCCACTGCAAAGCCGAGCAGGAGCTGAGCTTGGCGGAGGCGAAACAAAGCGCAGCGCTAGAAGGGGAAGCGAGCTGAGCTGAGCTGAGGCCTGAGGGGGAGTGTCTGATCTCGGATGGCGGAGGGGAAGAAGGCGAGGCCGAGGGAAGAGGAGCTCGTGGAGGCCGCGCTAGCCGCGGCGGCAGCGGCGCTGCTCGTGTCGGGCGTTAAGAGGCTGGTGGCGCCGCCCGTGCCCGCAGCTCCGTGGTGGTGGCCCGCGTCGCTCTCGGTGCCGTCGCCCGCGCTGTTCCTGCTCCTCAACGTCATCATCGCTTCCATCGTCGTGGCGTCCGTGCAGCCGCGGCGGGGAGCGGCAGGAGCGGCGTCGTCGGCATCGTTGTCTGCGGGCGCCATCGACGACGAACGGGACGAGGCGCTGGCGGCGCGGGGAGACGCCGCGAAGAGGGCCAAGAGGAGGAGGAGCAAGAAGCGAACGGCGGATGGCTGCTACAGCATGGCGCTGGTCGTTGCGGACGAGCCGACAGAGACGGCGGCGGTGATGGTGACGGAGGAGGAGGAGGAGGTGGCGGCAGATGAGGACGCGGCCGGCAACGCGGAGGTGGACAAACGGGCTGAGGAGTTCATCTCGGCGTTCCGGCACCACCTCAGGGTCGACTCCTCCTCGTCCGGAACCCGGCGAAGCAACGCTAGAACGGCACTATGCTCTTGATACCTTCTCTAGTTCTGTGTTGCAAACATATTTTTCCCCCCCAGTTTCAAAGAATTTTTAATTTGTGCTCCAAGTTTTTTTTTCATTTGAGTTGTAGTCACCTTCTGAAGGTCAATTTCATGCAAATTCGCTCACTTTGTTTTGTCAGTTGACTGAGGGTAATGCTCAAGATTGACAGCAGTTTCAAAGAATTTTTAATTTGTGTTCCAAGTTTTATTTTTTGATTTGAGTTGTGGTTACCTTCTGAAGGTCAGTTTCATGCAAATTCGCTCACTTTGTTTTGTCAGTTGAGTGAGGGTAATGCTCAAGATTTGACGAAATCATCGTAGACTACTCGCTGTCGATAGGAATGTCGTCTACCACTAAGAGCACAACGTCGTCGAATCTTGAAATAAATCCAGAAAATATGCGACAACCATAATTTAAACTCCGGTAAGTAACGTCCTATTAAACAGTTCTACCATTGGACCACATGTCCATTCGCTACATCCGTCCCATAAAGAACAGTGTCCTCATTTTCTTAAAAAATAAATATTTTTAACTTTAATTAAATGTATAAGAAATATTATTCTTACGATACGTAAATAGTATTATTAGATGGATCGACAAATATATTTTATATAGTATACTTACTTGCAATACAAAAACTCATTAAACTTAAAAGTTTGGCCAACACTATTCTATAATGACATTTTTTTTTTAACTTTTTGAAGAACTTAGCCCTCCGTTTCTTTTCAAAGACCAGTACCTGAAAATACTGGGATATACCAAGAGTTCCCAAAAAATTTCCTAAAAGGTTAGTATTTTCCAACTCCCAAAAATGTATTGGAAAGAAAATTTGGGTCCATCTTCAAGAGTACCCAATATTCGACTTCCAAAATATTGTCCATTCGAGTCAGTCTCATCTCAGTATCTCATACCGCCCTTGTCAGTGCTAGCGGCAGCAGCTAAGCTCATCCGTGTGATCATGGTCGTGTGATCCAGCAACAATGGGAGTGGAGTCAGAGTGCGACATGATAAAGGGGCCCTAGAGCCCCCGAGGAGAACGAGGCGTTGTGGCCTGAGCCCCACCGCGAGGAATTGGACGACGATCGGACAGGACATCCTAGGGCGGTGAGGGAAGTCCTGCCGGCTGCGGTTGTGCAACCAGCTCTCGCCGTGGGTGGAGCGTTGCCCCTTCACGTTCGAGGAGGACGCCACGGTCCTGATCGTGCAAGCGTTGGGCAACCACTGGGCTGCCATCGCGCGCCTGCTCCTGGGCCGCACCGACAGCACCATCAAGAACCACAGGAACTCGTCGCCCCGCTTGCCGCTGCCACGGCGACCTCCAGCGGCGACACTGACGCCTAGTGGCCACGCAAGCATGTGAGCCCCGGGCCGGGGAGCTTGACGGCGTCGAATCGCAGCAACCTCAGCCACAGAAGACACGCGAAGGAGATACGCCACGTGGGAAATAGTCGCGATGGATCACAGGAAGGAGGAGGCGGCTCGGCGATCGCAGGATACACACAACTTTCGATCTGTGTATTTTTTAGCATGGTTGGGGAAAGTTTTCCGAGTGCCAAAAGATTGGAAATGGTTATTTTTAAAAAACTGAGCAAGCTTCATTGCCCAAGTGCTAACAAATTATTAGTGACAGTTACATGAACACTTTCAGGGATAGAGCTCATAATTTACCCCTCTCCCTGATTACATAGAAGCTCCAAAGCAGCTACTAGCTCATGAGCAGCTTGATTGCACTCTCTACTTTTGAATACACACTCAAAGCTAAGAAAGCACGGAGAAACTAGAGTCTTTTATCTCTGTTACCAAAATTTCCACAACTGCATCGTCAAAGGTCGAGATAGCATGGACCACCAACTTGGCATCGATTCCATATTCAGGTGTCCAATGCCTAGATCAACCGCCGTTTGAATGCCTTGGAGACAAGCAACTAACTCAGCATGGAATGTACTGAGGAGGTGATCAACCCTCCCACGCCCGGTAACAACCACGTCTCCCCGCATAATCCCTTATCAAGAAGACCAAGCTGTCCGACGATGAACTAGATTAAACGAGATACCACAATTCAACTCCAGGACATGAGTCGGTGGTTTGCACCGTTTCTCTAGTACCATTGGAGAGCACTTTTTCTTATTTTTCAAAAAAAAAAAATCAATGATTGGAAAGAGATATTGGAAACTCTCGAAAATGCTCTTAGAACCGGACTGAACCAACAGTTGGAAAGTTATAAAATCTAGAACCAAAGAATCCTGGAGATGCCGGGGGCACATGGAACTGGACGGAACCTTCCCGGCAAAATAATAAATAAAGAAAAAAGTCCACTTGAGGTCCCTCAAGTAAAAATCTGTTTTTCATTTCTCAATTTCAAAACAGGGCAAAACACATCCCTCAACTTATGAAACCGTTCATATTGCGTTCCTGATCTGGTTATGATTGGTTTCGAAGGCGGTTTTGTTTTTTTCTTTTTTATTTATTTCGACTGAATCTTTGAAAAATCATAGTAAATAAAAAAAATCATAAAATAAAAAATCCAATTTTATTGAACTCCATATGATTAGATCTACACAATAAATATATAATATGGTATGCTTTAGTACAAAGTTTTTGTTGTACCATTAGATCTATATTTTTCTATAATTAATTCATAACTGCAGTTTTTATGGTCCAATTATGATAAAAATTTTATGGTGGGCTAATTATTATATGCTTGAACTGTAGTAAAAATTTCATACTCATTGGATCATGTATAAATTAGTTATAGATTTATTTCGGTTTAACAAGCATAAACCTAAATAAATCTATAACTACGTTATACATGATCCAATGAGTATAAAATTTTAACTACAGTTCAAACATATAATTATTAGCCCATAAAAATTTCACCACAATTGGACCATAGAAACTGCAGTTATGAATTAATTACAGAAAATCATAGATCTAAAGGTACAACAAAAACTTTGTACTAAAGTATACCATATTATATATTTATTATGTAGATCAAATCATGTGGAGTCCAACAAAATTAAATTTTTTATTTTATAATTTTTTATGATTTTTTATGATTTTTTAAAGATTCAGTCAAAATAAATAAAAAAGAAAAAGACAAAAACCACTCATAATCAGGTCAAGGATGTAATATGAACGGTTTCATGTTTTGTCCGGTTTTAAAATTGAAAGATAAAAAATAGACTTTTGCGATAGTTAAGGCACGCGAAGTGGACTTTCTCCGTAAATAAAAGAAGCTACGAAACCCGGATAACTTATAGGGAATACGACCCAAAAGGCCCACCACTACCCAAAAAAAAAAAAACCGTCCGAAGCAGAAACAGAACAGCCCAGCCCAGGAAGTTTGTCTTCTACTAGAGCCTCCCCTCGACCCCTCCGCAGCGGCGGCAGCAATAAAGACGCACGCGCACCCGTCGCCTTGGAGCACGATAGCATCGCTTCCGCCGCTAGGGTTTCTCGCCACACCACCACAAGTCCCAACCACAGTCCCCATCCGGCGGTCGGATCGATGGCGGCGGAAGCGGCGGCTGCGGGGAAGGAGAAGATGCTGACGTTGATCAGCAGCGACCTCGAGAAGTTCGAGGTGGAGGAGTCGGCGGCGATGGAGTCGCGGACCATCCTGAACATGATCGAGGAAGGCTGCGCCGACAACGACATCCCGCTCCCCAATGTCAACGCCAAGATCCTCGCCAAGGTCATCGTGTACTGCAGGAAGCACGCCTCGGTGGCGCCGCGCGCCGATGGTGGTGATGCAGAGCCAACCGCTGCGACTAACAAGGTCTCAGAGGATGAGCTCAAGACCTTTGATGCTGAGTTCGTCAAGGTTGATCAGCCCACCCTCTTTGACCTCATTCTGGTGAGGCCCTTTCACCTGTCTGTTCTCGTGCGAACTGTTAAATTGGATCTTCTTGTGCGAACTGTTAAAAGTTCTTGATTGATTAAATAAGATTAGAAATGTGTTGTTTAGAGATTGGTCATTGCTTGGAAATATTAGGATATTCTGTGTATATGTGTTGACTCTAATTTAGTTGCTGGGCGTAAACTACTTTCGTGTACCATGCTGCTGTTTTATTATGTTATATGAATATGAATTTGGGATAGGTATTGATCCAGCACATAATATATGTTTGAAATTGCCCTTTAATGTTTAAGATAGTTTATCCTATGTTTAATGGGTCTGCAACACTTGTTTCACAATACAGTGTCAGGCATTGACAATTCATTTGTTGTAGGACTGGCATAAACAGTGATTACATTGCTTTGGATATTTAATTGCTTGATGAAACCATTGCATTCTCATGGTTCATCCATGTTGTGAATGGTCTGCATATCCGTGTACTTTTGGCATGTCATGTATCTTATGGTTACCTGCAACAAGCCAACAACCAACAGTTACTATGTGTTTGATTATCATACATTAGATCAGGAGCTGGGTTTATTCTTACACTTCAATTGTGTGTGATACAGACGGGGTCATCTTAGATGTGGTCTGCATTTATTCTGTGTGTGAAACTTCTATTTCCACCCTATGTTGCGTGGGTCCCTTTGGTAATTAGAGTTGTTTGCCCCTATGATCAATGCTGTATAAGGATTGATTTGAAATTGTTCCTAAAGGCTAGGCTGTGCTTGATTATGATACATACATTAGATAAATGATCTATGCTGTGCTTGATTATGATACATTAGATAATGCTGGTTTATTCTTTACGATTTAATCGTTTCTTGTTTTTTTATGTAGACTGTGATCGTCTTTGATCATGATGCTTTAGATAGTTGATGAGCTGGGTTTATTCTTTACAATTTGATTGTTTCTTGTTTCTTTGTGTAGACTGTGATCTTCTTTTGTTGTTTCAGTGTCCCTAGTTTTTGAAATTTTTGAAATTGTCCACTTGGTAATTAGAAGTGGTTTTACACCCATCTACTCATGATCATTGCTGTACTTGGATCCATAGATATCTGAAATTGTCCTGAAATGCTTGAGGATGAGCTCATGATCATTGCTGTACTTGGATCCATAGATATCTGAAACTGTCCTGAAATGCTTGAGGATGAGCTGGAGTGGTTGTATGGTTCTGCCATGCTTGTTGCACACATGTGCAGTTGAAGGCTTGGTAATGTTAATGTTTTCATGATAATACTAGCTTCGCAGAAATAGTGTTGGTTTATAATTTGGCCATTTTGTGTCAAGAAATAAATATACTGTAGGATTATATTGTGTACGGTCATAGATCATATATATTAAGTAAATTGTTTCATATCATCCGATTTGCTTGACTGCCCATGCTGCTCAATTGATTAGACGATGAGAAGAATACCTGACATGTAATTGATCTTCACAGGCTGCAAACTACCTGGACATCAAGGGGCTGCTGGACCTGACCTGCCAGACCGTCGCTGACATGATCAAGGGGAAGACTCCAGACGAGATCCGCAAGACATTCAACATCAAGAATGACTTCACACCTGAGGAGGAGGAGGAAGTGAGGAGGGAGAACCAGTGGGCCTTTGAATGAAGCTGGAGGCTCTAACAACAGCAATATCGTATAACCAGGCCAGAGAGGAAGTGCTTGTTCAGAACTGTTATGAGTTTGGAGCAGCTATAGACTGTCTCGGGTTTAACAATTCGCTTTGAAGGTGTATGTAGGTTTGGTCGGTCGTGAGCAGACTATTTCGCTGTTCCAGTATTTTGGTGCATTGGATCATTGGATGCTCTTGCTAAGAGGCTGGTTGGTTATCAAGCATTGCTGGTTCTGCATTCCTAATTTCGTTTTACTGGTAGCTAATCGTTGGGTTTTATGTCAGTTCCCGCTTATATGTGATACCTATTCATTATCTTTCGTTTGATGTTTGATATGCTATCTCCTGACGTGTTTATGCTGGAATTGTGGTGTAATCTGGTTGCCTACTTGGCTAGTTCGCTTAGGGCTAGAGACCGAGAGAGGCCGGAATGCTTCTGTGCCATGTGACAAAAAAGTTGGTACTGACATGCTGCTAAACAGCATTTGACCCGAAGAAACGGTTCGTCGGTTCAGTTTCGAGATAGCCGGAGAGACTCCGACAGGCCCAGAAAAAGGATTTGCGTGCTAGGGCGCTCTAACAGTACGAGACATTCCTTTTGTTCTGGATTATACATACTCCTTTTTAGTTATATATATAAGATACGAGTAAGTATAAAATATTGTGTCAGACTCTCAACGGCACCGTCGGTATGAGACACTCCCTTTGTTTTAAATTTATATACACTCCAGGCTCTCTGCTAATTTTAAAATACTGTGTCAGAAACTCGCTCCCTTATTAATTATATATAAATTAAAATATTGTGTCTCAACTCTCAAGGATGCTTACTCTGTTCTAAATTATGTAAAATTTCATGATTTTTAGATATATTATTATTTTAATTATATATCTAAAAGTCAAAACGTTTTATACTTTTACTAACAAAGGACATGAGTTATGATTGGAGGTGATCTCACGCCAAGAGAAACAGGGATCAACCTGATCCAACAAGAGTCGACGAATATATCTGATTTAATTTTTCCGCCTCCGATGACTTCAGATTCATGAAAACAAGAGTGTTTAGCCGATTTGGAGTACAATTACAAAATTGTTGATGAAGCATCAGCGTCGCAGTACTATATTTATCTCGTCATCGTCTGAGCTGACTGCATCAAGCTCAACTATATTCTCTGTAGGATTGTTCATCTTTCGCCTTTTAACATCCTGTTGTGGTTTCCGTAGTTCCCCCTGTTTGGGCAGGGCTTTGGCGCCAGATGATGACAAACTGCAAACCAGAAGCTTGCTCATTTTGATTTCTTTGACCATCAAAACATAAGACATGAGCATATCACAGCATATTGTGACTGACCTTCTGTTTAAGCTGACCTTCGATTTCTGTTGGTTCCTAGAGCCGTTGGTTGTGACTTTTGGTTCCATACTGTCCGTATTAGCTGAATCATGTAACCAGTAGTTTATCGACAAATAGTCAGTTATGCTATTTTACGAATTTGGTGCTACTTTGTTTAGAATGAGGGTTATTAAAGGGGAAAATAGGTTACCTGTAACATGGGAAAGAAATCTTATACCCTGAGACTGGTTATTATTAGTCACTCTATCTGCATTGCTGCACAACAGAATCAGAATTAACATCAATCATTTCAAACTATTCCAAAGGCTACTGCCATACTGTGTAATTTAATCAGAAGCAGATCCATATGCAATAAAAGTTCCTGTTAGATAATAGAATTCTGGTGCAGTTCAATAGATAATAGCATTATATGATGTTAGGTAATCTCCAAAAGGTGTAACCACAAAATCGGCTTATGTTTATGTTTCCTCTTTAATGACAACCTTCATATACCACAACCCAGGTGCAACAACCACGAACAAATGCCTCTTTAAGAAAACACAATGGTAATCAATTTTGTTGTCATACACCAACCAGAACTGAAAAAAACAGTGAATACAGACTAGTCAGATATTATGCGGCTATGCGCATAGATATGACATCACAGTTTGTACATTCGCTATTGTTCGAATCAACATTGAATTGCTCTTTTTTATCAAAGAGAAAGGGGGGAAGGGTGACCAACTTAACCAATATAATAGCCCAACACAGCAGTTAAAGATAAAATAGTGCTTTACATACCTTAAAGCCCTTTTTAGCCCATCGATTGACATTACTTTCACCGGTTGGAATGAATTCCTTGGATTGGGTCGTTCTGAGGAAGGATTGACCATGTAAATCCCTTCAGATCTTAGTTTGGAAGCAAATTTGAAATTTCTGAAAAGATTCCAGGGGGGCAATCATTTGATCAAGAATGGCATGGCACAATAAGATGCTTGTAATAATTATATCAATCAACCAACAAAAGAACGTAAGGTGTGGGATCATTAAGGGAAGTCCTATCCTACTCTTTTTAAGGTTTTACTTACCCGCCCTTAAGCTCTACTCTGCCAGTAGTATACTTTTGAGATGTTTTCTACATAAAGGAAAGAAGCATGACGAAATCATGTTGCATGCATATCCATCTCTTAATACAAGTTGCTGAATGTCGATGGTTATATCCTTACCGACGAATGAAATTTGCAGTATGATCCTTTACTCCTGAAAAGAGAGAATGAGAACTCAGTCACAGAACAGCCTTTTAATAAATGCTTATGATTGAGACATGATACGCAGAAGATGCTTTAGGCAGTCTAAACCGGCAAAGACATGGCCAGAATGCCAGATAGACCCCCATCTAGCTGAAGGTACAAGTCTGGCAGCAGGAAGGCAAGCACATAGCCACAGAAAATAAAATGTGCTGCATTAGCACATTACACTTTGTGCCGATATCTGTGAAGTGATGTGGTGATTATTGATCACAAAAGCTTCTCATCACTCCTATGTACATTGTTGTTCCAAAATTTATCTATGTTACTGAATTAATGATAATGAAGCTACTACTGAGTACTGAAATATCAAGGCATATTCGCACAGGGTCGAAGCACATACTTATTTATGCCCATGGTGCAAGCCACCCCGTCTTTCCTCTTGCCTTTGCAGAGACCAAAGTCCGCTGCAACCCCCATCTTCAACATCTGCCCCACAGAAGCAACACTGATAGAGAACCCTTTGCCCTGCACAACAACAGCAGCAGCACGCACGGACGCAAATCAGCAACGGAATCACTGAGCACAAATCACCATTGAGAAAATCAAAATGCCAGATGAGAAGTACCCCATTGTCCATGCGGACATTGCCATTGAACACAGCGAACACTGAACCCACAGCAGCGCCGGAGTAGTGAACGTGCGCGTCCCCAAACAGGAACAGAGATACGTCGGTCTCGTCCAGAGCGCCCATCTTCCAGATGCTGTAGCTGCTCCCCTTCGCACTCACCCGCGGCACGCCCTTGTCCAGCAACACGCCCGCGGTTGCCCAACAGCCGGAGAACCTGTCGCTTCCCACGGAATTCCTGCACGCGAAACAGAAAAAGGGAAGAAAAGCCCCCCGACGAACCGATGAGCAAAAACCATGAATGACCCAGCAGCGGGTGAATTGGAAAAGGATCCTCACTTTAGCGCGGTGATGCGCACAAATCGGATGTCGGCGAAGCGGTTGCTAATCTCAAGGGGCGAGAGCGTGAGGTGCTTGATGCGGAGGCCGGAGTAGCTGTCGACGAGGGTTTCGGTGGCCTTGGGTCGCTTGGGGCGACTGGTAAGCGGGGATGTGGTTTCGGGGGCCGCCTCCAGGTAGTCCTTGACGGCGTCGCGGAAAACGGACATGTCGGTGCCGCCGGGGCGCGCCGTCCTTGGTGGTGTGAAGGCGCCGTCGCACACGGGGCCATCACCGGCGCAGGGGGAGGCGGGAGGGGTCTCCGGGACGGCCTCGCCTAGTGAGAGCAGGAGATCCAGGTCGTCGGCGGCGTTCGCCATGGTTGGCGATGAGGTGTGCGGGGATGGCGGCGCACCGAGGAATCAGGAATCTGAGCGTGCGAGGTGCGAGAGAGATGTGGGAGGTGGAGGAGGATGCGAGTTGCGAGGGAAACGAGAATTCGGAAGGGGAAGAGTGAGGAATTTTGGAGGGAGAGAGGATTTCACAGAGGCCTCTTTCGTTTGGATGGTGCCACGCGGAGAGCGGGAATGGGAAAAAAAGAGAAACGGAATGCTAGTTTATGCGAACGGGAAAGGGAAATGCAGATATATTGTTTTCACTAATTTTATTTTTACTATCCCGTCGGCATAGGTAATTTACGACGATAGTACAAAGATATGACGTGGTGTGTTTTTTCTTTCTTTCTTTTTTTGCGAATGTGGTGTGAAAAAATATATGGCATAAACCACGCATTGGTTGTAAATATGCAAATTATTGCAAAAATTGTACTTTAGTCTTTTTGAAACTTGGTACATCTATAGTACATTCATATGTGTGCTCATGTATTGAGATGCAAAATTAAAATAGAAAAAACTCACATGAAAAATAATAAAATTTTGGTATATACGATACTACAAGACAAAATTTCTATGCTAAAAAAAGCACTAGGGGAGAAGAGTACTCTCCATAATGTACCAGGAACATGCTCCCTCCGTCCCTAAAATAACGTTATTTTAGATATTCATGCCAGTAGTTTGATTAGATTCGTTGAAAATATATGCAATATTTTTATTTCTAAAAAAATTTGTTAAAAAACTAGACCCAAAGATCTATTCAATTATACTAATTATGTATTATAAATATTAATATTTTTTATATAAATTTAGTCAAAGATATTTTTCGGGAAGCGAGAACGACACTTTTTTAGGGACGGAGGGAGTATGTTTTCTTTGCTAAAATAACGGTAAAGCTATATGACACTAGAGCGTTTCTCCGCCCGCCGACGCGTGATTTTTGGGCTCTCTGATCCGCACGCGGAGGCAGTGGCAGCCATCCGATACTGGGCGTGGATGAGGTCGCAGCTCTTTCCTCCTTCCCCTCCGGCAGCGGCAGCGGTGCTAAAGTTCCGGCAAGCCTTTTCCCCTTTCTTCTCCAACTCCGACGGATATAGAAGGGCCCGGCCAGGGCAGGTAGGTAGGCCAGGCGGTGCGGATGGAGGCGGGCGGCTTCGGGTCCTCGCGGCGGTGCAGGCGGCCGGGAAGGTCAGGGCGGGTGAGGCTCGTCGGAGCCGGAGCCAGAGAAGATGGCGGCCGAGAAGGTCGGGGTGGGGTGGGTTCGCCGGAGCCGGAGAAGATGGCGGCCGGGGAGGATAAGAGGGTGGCGGCCCTAGGTCGCCGGAGCTCCGGCGGGGCGGTGGCTGGCGACAGGAAAAATCGGATGTCGGCTCATCCGCGAACACGCGAGTGTGAGCTAGACAGCCAATAAAAAGTTCTAGAGTCGCTCATTTTTATGCGTGTGGTTGGATGATAAAATAATTCTTGGAGCATAGAAAAAGAAAATAGGGCCTAAAAAAATAGGAGCAGCCCTTAAATCTCGAATATCCTGTTTTCGGATCATTGTTGGAGATGCTCAAGATATACAAAGAGGTTACTTCATTTGAGTAGTGAACATGAACGATATGATCTTGCTATGTCCAAATACATACAATACGGATGTATTTAAACAAAGGTTTCTATTTTGGTATTATGAAAGGTCTACTTTCAGGTTTGCTTACACTATTTAGGAACCCTATTAGACAAATATCAAAATGAACTAATGAAGGAAACATACGTATCTAGCTGACAGATTGAATGGATTTCTTTGTTGTTGTTGCAGAACGCGGGCGCCCACTCGCATATAAACACGTTACGCATAACTTTACCCCTATGGACATTGGTGATGCCATTGTCTTCAGGCGTCGTCTACCCTCATGAACAAGTTACAACTTATAAGTTACCTAACCAACTGACTATAACTTAGTTCACAACCGAAAAATTATTTAGCCATTGAAATAAGAGATAACGATTCCAAAAATCAAAGATAGTTTGATAGAGATGAGTTGCCTTCATTCATTGTCTTGTGCATTGACCAATAAAAAAGTTGAAATTTGACCTATTCTCTGTACATAACAAACGAAAGACAACATGCACAATATTTGCAGTAAGCTGTTGGATTAGAATCATTTGCAATATCTCAATAGGGTATTGTTTGACTCATCTCTCATTTTTTTTTTTAAAAAAAACGGAATACTCATATCCATGTTGCAGGAAGCAATCAGTTAGTCCAATTACAATCTCCAACAGTCTTTGTTCAAAAGTTAGGAATGCTCTAAGATCTATACTACCAATCATGATTATTCAACATCTATATATATTGTGATGGTTACATGAAACAACACGGTACAGAAGGAAAGAGGGGGAAACACACATCTTTGGTCTGATCAGCATCTACCTTCCCTCATTTCATGTTAGTTCCCGATCAAGCATGTTCCAATCACATTTCAATTGCAATGGCAGACCAATGGGTCATAAGCACGAGTGCCAAACCGAAGGGATGAACAAACAAACAAGCTGAAACGCCAATTAGCAACATCCATCTTGTTATTCTCAGGCATCCTTCTTGTCCCCTTTGCATCTCACCTGCACCCCCAGTGTGGCAGTCGTTGATTGGCAGTTGATATCTGCGCCATACACTGTGTGATCCACCGGCAGCGTGCAGGATGGCTTGCCAAGGCATTCCTGTCCATTCCGTTCAACATGTCAGTATCAGGCGAAAATGTGATTTGTGACTGTGATATAGTAATTGAAGCATAACAGCTGGTAACATGCATCGTCACGAAGAAGCGTGTACCTTCTCAACGATCTGCTTTGCATTGGGAGTGTGGCAAGTTCCTACAGTGAATTTGCCGCACATGCCTTCCGGGTTGCCAAAGCTGGCAAAGACGACTTCCTGGATTTTCTTCTCAGGGGGGCACATCAAGGTGCCCCGCCTGCTGTGATCCTCTGCAATGAGCTTGATTTTATCCCCATCCGTGTCCCATGTCTTTATCTGTCCCGGGTTGTGCTCCGAGATCAGCAGGCATATGTCGTCTCTCGTCACAGTCTGCACAAGGATGCCATCCGGCTTGCCCATCTCCTCCTCGAAGACAACCAAGAGGTTGTCCTTGGATTTCAAGAAAGGACGCGGAATATGGTATCTGAAAGAAGCGTGGGAGAGGAAAATGAAATGACATTTTGTGCCAAGCTTGTAGGCCAAGGACAGTATACCTGCCTCAATAAGGTTAACTCTACAGACTTACAGTGCTTGAGAAGGAGTTCCAGCAAGAGTTCGGTATGAGACCCAGTATCTACCCATGCCTTCACCATTCACAAAAATCATTCCCTTGCTCATTGAGCTCATGTCAAGTACAACGGGATCATCTCCATCTGGCTCATCAAAGTATCTCTAGCATGGCAGTGTACATAGTGACACCAAGGGCGAGGGTTGCAACCAAGATTGAAATAGATGTTTGATGTTTACAAAATCTATAGTGCTCCTATTTGTGGTTCAACTTACCTTATACCAAGTGGCTGCCCGGTCGTTCTCGGCCGGTTTCCACTGAACTTTGCCTGCACCTTTTTCTGAGTAGATCTCCTTGTCCTCACCTTCCAGTGCAGCCTATTCGAAACAAAGTGTAGAGGCAATCAGGTCTCATACGATGACATTCATGCTTCCAATGGTGAGAATTTTTTTTCTTGGGAAGTTAAAAGACAATAGCCTTACCTTATGGCCCCAGCCATTGACTTGTAAATCCAACGTCCCAGTGTTGAGACCTTGTATTAAGCACTCCTGAATGCCGCCCTTTACTTCAGCAAGTTCACCACCACTGTCCTGCAGAAGATAGTGAAACATGCAAGAGCTGATGGGCAGGATGTATCTTGTGTCAATACAACCATATTTTTTTTTTCACCTGGCTATCATCTAGAACAGTATAGTGAGTCATCTTACGTTCCAAACACATTCCACAGTTCTGACAAATTTTTACCTTCATTCCCATAGTTGACGACAGCAATACAACATGGTTCACACCTACTCTCAGATCAACGGGTTTCTCGAACATGAAACCCTTCACCTGCTTGCTTCCACGCGCACTTCCTACATAGAGGAATTTTGATTTGTACAATAGTTTTACTTGCATTCTTGTAACAAGCGATTGTCTTTGGAGAAGGAAGATTGTTACAGAGTTGGTCCAAGTTACCTACGAAAGCATCATTGGCAAATCCAATCATTGAGTGTGCACTACTTCTGACCTGAAGCACAGGCCGGATGTCACCTCTAAAGGGCAAATCGTCTGACTCCAAGCGAAAGCTGAAGATGGTAACAAACAAAAATATAATCAAGTGAATTTTCAGATCGAGAAAGAATAAAGAATCACATTGAACTGAAACTGTAAGGCGTGACAGATAAGAGTGATACCTTGTGGTGTACCATAAGTAGTCACTAGCATCCTTGGTTTGGTTATATTGCTCCAGGGGTTCCTTCGTCCTGACTTTAGTATCTTTAAACTTCGGGACTGTTTCTGAGTACATCTCCCACTGGTTATTCTTGCTCGTTACATCTGAGGTATGGTATGACCTTTCATTGTGTTGTACAAACACCTGCCATAAGAAACAAACAAAATAAAAATTAGGGCTAATGCCTATGTTCCTAATTCAGCTATGGTTAAGTGCAAACAAACATACTCTCTTGGTATTGTAAACCACGTTCTTGCACCCTGCAAGAATGGAGACAGAACGGCTAGGCACATAGTGCTTTTCCCCTCGGAAGAGCACTGTTCCATCTTCCCCCGTGTTATTGTTTGAAAGGAAAGAGAGGCATACGTTTTCTTCAGGCAACTCAAAGATGTGTGCCTGCAATATAGAAAATTAATCACGACACCAAAGAAGATTGATTTGTAGGTCGGAGAACACTGTAAAATAATAATATAAGTTTTCAGTAACCAAAATGATTGAAGAAGTTGTTCCCAACCTCATACCCAGGACCCAATATCTCAGACGAATGCTTCCCCGTAAGGAATGCTTTCTGATATGACCTTATAACATTGTGCAAGTCCCTGAGATGCCCAAATTTGGGCTCCTTGTACATACCTATGAAAATTCACGGACTACATTAGGTGCTCCTTATGCCAAGAGGAGCATACATGATGAAGATAAAAAATAATACAAAAATATAATGGTCAACTGAAGTGATCTGACCATATTCATCCATGGGAGCTTCATCATAGTATCCAGTCAACACATAAGAAGCGCTAGTCCTTCCAAAATTTGTTCCTCCATGATACTGTTGACAAGTTAAAGTGAAATTCCATAAATCTCCACATTCCCCCTGTAAATGCTTATTAGCATATCCATTGCAGGAACAAAAGGTAAATCCATACCATGTAGTAGTTAACCAATGACCCACCCTTTGCAAAAAACCGTAACACAGCATATGCAATGTCCTCGGCTGAACGCATAGCTAGTTGATCACCATATGCTCTGAATCTGTGTATGCCCAGGGAAATTAGACGAAGAAATTAATCCTTTCAGTATGTACCTTCTGTAACCGCGGGGGATGAGCTCCAAATGTTTACAGAATGGAGAATTGCCTTTTGATATAAGCACTGTTTGGCATAGCGGTAGTACTTTAAAAGCACTTATTTGATCCCAATTTTGAATGAAGGTTTTAGTTAAGATCAATTTTTTATGGATATTAACAAAATAAATATACTAGAAGTAGTAAATATTGCCGAAATAACTATATTCTATAGCGCAGCGGACACTTAGCTTCCGAGTTACGGGTTTAGGTTTAGTTGGTGCGCGGCCAGATTGCTTTATTGTGTTTACGGGTCCATCTGCTAACTGATGAGATGTATGCTTTACTATTCAACTCTATCTTTGTATATTCTACAATATGCAGATAAAAACATGTTTTCTCAATCAAACAGGGGGTGGAACCTCTGATTCGGACATAAAATACAAATTTCACCTATTAAAGCGAATAGGGAGAATGTCTCAAGGTTAAGATGCTGCAAGAGTTTATGTATCATATATGCAGGGATGCAAGTGGGCGCCCAATTGTGTTTTCTAGGTCAGCTAGTCCCCCTAAATTAACTATGTGGCGAGACATTTTACTTCATTTTATAAAAGTATTGGGTCTAACCAGCCTTTTGTAAAGTGAACTGTATATGTGTTGTGTGTGTTTGTAAGGGTTCTCACCCCTTTTCTTCTTAATGCAAAGAATAGCAGATCTCCTACGTTTTTGAGGAAAATAGAAGTTTTGGGTCTACCCAATGACCCAAAAACAAGTGGAACTTTGCATCCCTAAATGTAAGGGAACCACACATATGAATGTGCAACATGGTTCTTGGAATGGCCTAAGCTCATAAGTTCATTAGAGCATTAGATTTTCTTTCTGAAAACAGCGCTATAGATTTCATCTCGTTCAATTCTTCCTATTGTGTACCTTCCATAAGTAGTAATGTTGGCTCATAATATTGGCTCCTGCCATTGTGTTCAAAAAGTATTGTTGGCTCATAATATTTGTGTAATTGGCGAAAAAAGATGAATGTTGAGTGTGAATTACTTGAACTTACTGTTGAGTCCAATTCTCAGTCCAAAGCATAGGCTTATTTGTGTCGCGCAGTGTCCATGTGTCTCCACAATGCCTTCCATTGCAAGTAGGGATCTAGTGAGGGCGAGAAATTAATTAAAAGATTGAGCTGAAGTAACTAGACCCTTTCAATAGAAAGTAGACTTTCACTTCTAAGAGATTAAATGTCGTTCCTGTTCTAAATAGTAATTTGTTACTATATTTTCGAGATACAATTGCAATAAAAAAACTTGTGAACAATTAAAAATGTATACAGATATTCACCACTGATCAGAAAGTTACCACTTCACCAGGAGCTGAAGACTGCTTGCACATTATCCATGGAACTCCTGTTTGAGTGCTGAGGGCCATTTGAGCTGCCCATTCGAGGTACTTGTCACCCTCGGTTGCATGATCTTTTTTTATGTTCCCATACTCATTCTCGATCTGATGTATTTTTCCAAAGCGTACATCACAGCGTGTATTATTTAAATATGGTTTAAATATGGTACCAGTAAACAGGATGTAACAAATAACCAAGTAAATCGAGAAATTAAGGACCTGTGTTAGAATGATGGGTCCTCCTTGAGATGCAAACAATTCAGCATCCTTCAACTTCTGCACTATGAATCTCACGAATTTCTCCATTTCTTTCTGCATGAGAAGTCCAAATAACATCGGTCCAGAGCTCTACTTACATGTATATCCTTGTTACAACGATGAAATTCCTTGATTACCTTGAACGCATCATTGTTTGCCCGGAATATTATGTGGTCGATCTCTCTAAGCCAATAAGGCAGACCACTGGAAGAAAGTAGAGAAAATGGCATAGAAGAAGCAACAAAAAAAATCAGATAGATATGGAGCATACTAGATAGCAGAGTGGTAACTAGTTGGACGCACTGACCCATGGTTCCATTCTGCCTGGATGAAGGGCCCGATGCGCACAATTGCATACATGTCATGCTCCTGGATCATCTTGAGGTACTTGATCAAGTCGAGTCTGCCTTCAAAATTGTACTGCAACGCATGCAACATATGAGCTATATTATTTACATCTTTTTGTCGGTCTAAATATAATATACAGCTCAACAAAGATTCAGGACGCCATGTTCCTTAATTCTGTCGCGGTTGATTACCAACGCGTCCATCTGAATATATGTCCTTTACCTTGCCAGGCTCAGGCTCATGCGCATTCCAGAATATGTACGTCTCGATCGTGTTGAGGCCGCCCTCCTTGGCCCGCTCGATCAGCTTCGGCCACATCTGCATTACAACAGCACATTACAACTGCATTTCGTTCAGTTCATCGGCTGGGGAGTCGCGCGTGTGGGAGCGTACCTCAGGCGGGCTCCTGGGGTAGTGGATGGCGCCGGAGAAGAAGAGGTCCCGCTTGCCGTCGATCATGAGGGAGCGCCCATCGTAGTTGACGACGCTGCCCTTCTTCGTGAGGCTCCACTCCGCCGCCGCCCATCCCGGGAGGAGGAGCGCGAGCGCGGCGGCGGCCACCAGCACGGCCGCGGCCCGGACGGTCATGTGAGCCGGAATTGCGGGAACGACAGGGGAGTGGGGGAACAGGAGGTGAAGGGCGGGCAGGAGACGCTAGCGAGGGGTTGGGGGAGGAGGTGACCGCTTTGAAGGGGACGGGCTCGAGGAGCGTTGCGGTGGAGCGGACGTGCGGAAATGGAGGAGCTGCGAGTGGTGGACGGCCGCGGGGCGCTGCTTGGTCGGGCATCGCGTTAAAAGCTTGCGAGCGGACGACCGGTTCGCGGAACGGAGAGCGGGGTAGGAGACGGTGTTCGTGCGCTGGTTTTGCGCAGGGGTCGGCGGTGTGTCTGGAGTCTACTCTGGACCGCCATGGGCCATGGGCCGTGGCCAACTTGGGTCTTTTTTTTTTTTCTTTTGAAAGGAGGCCAACTTGGGTCTTACACATAGCAAAGCTCCGCCTTCGTCTGATCTTAAAACAACCTCAACAAATAAGCCCTTCCTCTCTAAAAAGACAAATAAAACCCTCTGCTTTATGCAAGGATTGTAGCTACAGTTTTCACCCGCAAATCACTTAGAACACCTGCATTGTGCCTTCTTGGACAGTCCCACTTTGACCGTCGGACGGTCCGTCAATCATCTTTATAGTCTAAAACCATATGCAGAAACTTCCTATAATTTTCAATTAGTCCATCAAACCTTATCGAACGTCGCGATAAATGCATTTCCCTGATCTCAGGAGGTCTTTCTTGTACGTGGGTTATCGGACAGTCGGTCCTCATTTGAAGGACAGTCCAATAACGCTAAGAGCATCTCCAGCCACAGACCCAAAATCAGGCTCCTATATCTCCATTTGGGAGGTGACCTGCAAAAAATAAGGGGTTCAAATTTACTCCCAACTCCAGTGGAACAAGTAGTTCAGGACCTCATCTCAAGAGAAAAAGCCTGCAAAAAATAAGGGGTTCAAATTTACTCCCAACTCCAGTGGAACAAGTAGTCCAGGACCTCATGTCAAGAGAAAAAGTGATATAGGATCCATGAATGAGAGGGGATAAGGGGATCCTATATCTAGGGGGGTTGAGATTATAATTTGAGAGGACATGCAAAATGAGGTCTGATTTAGAGGCTCCACTGGAATTGAATTTTTGCTCAAACTCCTAAAATTTAGGGTAGAGACCAAGTAGGAGCTTTGGCTGGAGATGCTCTAACTCTTCTCGATTAACCAAGTCTTATAATTATTGGACAGTTTGTCGTTGGACAAATCCAATTAATTCCTCATCTCAAGACCGAGGGCTAAAAACAACCCCAAATTACCAGAGGTTAGTCCTAACTTATCGAATAGTCCACGAAACTCATCAGGCCTATTTAAATTCACTCATTTTGTAAAATGAGTTACTGTAGTAACGTGCTAATTTTTGCAATAAGTGTCCATTCATGCTTTAAGTAGGTTAAAAAGATTCGTCTCACAACAATTTGCGAAGCTGTCAAATTAGTTTCAGTTTTCATCAATATTTAATGCTCCATGCATGTGCCAAAAATTGATGTGACGGAAACTTTTGCATTTTGCATCTAAACAGGGAGGATGGTCCAAAATCTTTGAAACATTTCGTGACCTTGACCCAACGGTCTAAGGGTTACGGAACAGTCTAGCATCACTTAATAGACGGTCAGATAACACCTTAACCGCAATAACTACGCTATAGCACCTATCTGGTGTACATATAATACTATATCTTCTATATTCATACTTAATCAGTCTCTCCATACCTATAAAGAAAGTCGTTTACAACAATGATACGGTCTCCAAAGTATGACTTTGACTATATTTCTATAAAAATATTTATTGAAATGTGAAATATATACATACATTTATGAAAATATATTTCAAAACAAATTTATATATAGTTTTCATATTTCCAAACTCAACAACTTAAATGTTATTCATGATTTATATTCTTAATATTTGATCGAAATCTTGTCTAAAACAACATTCTTTATGACTTAAAGCTAAAAATTAAGGATTTTCTTCTTAGTAAGCCATTTTTGCAAAAAAAACTCTTTTAACGTTGCTGAAAGTCGTATCTTTCTTTCTCTAGTCAGCATACACTTTGATATCTTCTTCCCTAATGGGTAAGACTTGTTGAGTATCCTCGTACTCAGGATTTTATAAACCCTGTTGCAAGTTCTAATTGGTGCTTCTGTCCACGTTCATGTCAGTGGGCATGACATGATTTGGTTGTCCCTAATGACTTAGGTTCTCTACCTGTAGTTTTACTCAACTTCCACAAATTAAGTTAAGTTTGTAAAATTTAACTTAATCATAATTTATAAATTTATTGTTATTACTCTTCCGCACTCTGATGTATATTTTTGTAACAAATGTTATAATGTTGTAGTTACTCCATTGTTGATCATATTTGGAGGTTATGGGTTTCCGAGGAAATCTGGCAGAACTCTTAAGTTATTTGGGTCATATGCACAGTTGTCGGTGGTCTTTGGGACAATGACAGATGCATGTGAGCCATATAATTTAGGAGGTTATGTGACAAGAGCGTCTGGACGGACGCGAGCGCTGGTACAACCGAATAAAAAAGCATGGCATACTGTCATGCCACACGGCTAGAAAACACATACATGTGAGGCATGTCCCACAGTGCATAACTTAATAAAAAGTTTTAAAACTCAAAAATATATTTTCAAAGTTCTTAAACCTAATTTACACATAACCTTCTAAGTTCGAGGACCGCCTATGCATTTGATTCCTCCACTACTAACCATTTTCCAAGTGACTTATTCTTATTTAAAAGGACGTGCTTTGAAGGATTTTCTTGAAGTCTAGAAGCTTAGTATGGCGGTCCTAACCACTAACTATGAAGAAGTTCCTACATCTATAGGCAATGCATATAAAAACGATACCTCCTACGGATATTTTTCAAAATATTTTTTTTGTTGGATCTCTGTTTCATCAATAGTCACTACTTAGTTCTTATTCTGAGTAATAATCATAGACCATCTTAATTTCTACTCTACGTTAGAACTACCTTATGCAGCTCCAACAATAGATTTTTGAGCGACTTTAAGTTTTCACATTTTAATAGAAGAGAGGAAAAATCAGCTCTTGACCAAGAACTAATTCTTGCACACATTTTACGTTTTTGTAAGTGTCATGTGAGACTATTCATATTTAAAACTACTCCCTTGGTTTTAAATTATAAGTCAATTTGTTTGCATCTAGACATAAAAGTCATCATCGATTGAGCTGAAATTTGGTTGAGCTGAATTCTACGGCTGAATCGTTGTGAGTGAAATATTGTTCTGTGGCTGAAATAAGCTAAACTTAGATCAAGCGAATAGAGTGATTAAAATGTTCTCTTAGAATGTTTGTCAAATCCAAAATGGGTTTCCGACACGATACCTATAGCTTCGAACAGAGTACCTATATAGAAGATCCATTTTAGATGAAAAAAATAGTCTTCTCTCCTAGCTAAAGAACAAATATAGGCCATGTTTAGTTCCCCTTTAAAATTTCAATTTTTCCATCACATCACGTCGTATCAAATGTTTGAACGCACGCATAGAGCATTAAATGTAGATAAAAAAACTAATTATGCAGTTTGTATGTAAATAACGAAACAAATTTTTTGAGTCTACTTATAACATAATTGGACACTTACTGTAAAAGTTAAATACATATGCTACACTACCCAAAATTTTAACTATTAAGCATCTAAACACAGTCTGAGTCTTGTATTTTGGGTAGCGACTTTTAGAAGACAATGTTAGAGTTGAGTCTTGTATTTTGGGTAGCGACTTTTAGAAGACAATGTTAGAGTTAGTAACTAACTCTTACAGTTACGGTCACCCTTATTTAGACCATATTTGTATACATCAAACTAAAAATTAGCTAGCTAAAGTTTAAAGCTGAACTTTAGCTAGTTAAAAGTTATTTCATCTAAATTTTAGTTAGGGTGTTTAGATGCTTCAGCTAATTGACCCAGCTAAAGTTTAGCTGAGTTTAAGTGGGTTGAAGTAGCTAACTCAGCTAAAATTTAGTTATCTTTTAGCTAAACTGTTTAGATGTCTAATAACTAAACCTAGCTAGTTAAAATGTAGTTGGTGTATCAAATTGGTCAGAAAAAACATGGGGAACAAAGACATCAACGATGACCGGCTCCACTTTCAGTCACACAGATCTGCCGTTGGAAAATCACTACACTTCGCCAACCATCCAGCCATGGACTCACATTCTTCAATGTGCAGGGATGAGAATGGTAGGAATATTTTCTGACCGTATTCGAGATTGTCTGTATCCGAATTTAACATCAAATAACGTATCCGTATCCGAATGCTAAAACCATATATTTATGATGTTGATGTACAATCGTATCATATTCGATATAACTAGTATTAACTCCGTCCGTAAAAGGATGCAATTCTTTGACTTCTACGGTTCCTCTTTGGCCATTCGACTTATTTATTTATTTTATATAAATAATAAATTAAATAAATTATTATAAAAATATATCTAACAATAAAATAAGTCATAACAAAATAAATAATATTTATTATAAATTTTTGAATAAAATAAACGGTCAAATAGAAATCGTAGAAGTCAAACAATTGCATTCTATTGAGGACGGAGGGGGAGTACTATCCGTGTTCGAATTAGAATCCAACTAAATTGAAACAAACCTATCCGATCCGATCCCTACCCCCGTGAAACCGGCTGGCCGCACCATCCCCACCCACCAACCACATTACCATTTCAGCCGTCCGTTCATAAAGCCAACTGCCCAGATCGATTCATCCCACTCAACGCACGTGCTCCTCGCCCACCTACCGCGCCACACCCGCCTCAAATCCCCGGGCTCGGAAACAACCACCGATTTACGCCAACACATTGCCGTCACCGTCACAGTCACCGCCGCTGCCGCTTCCCAAACTATCTCATGGCGGCCTCCTCGTCCTCCCTCCTTGCAGCCGCCGCATCCTCATCCTGCGCGGCCATCTCTCCCCAGCTCCCTCGTGGAGCTCCGGCCGCCGCCTCCGTCCCGTCGCCGTCGCGTCACTCCTGCTATTCCCTCCGCGCTTCCCCTGCGAGGCGCCATCGGAGCCGCTTCTTAGCCAGCGTCGCTCCCACGATGCAGCCTCCGGCGGAGTCTAGGGTCTCCACGGTAGTCGATGTCGACCTCGGCGACCGTAGCTATCCGATCTACATCGGCGCAGGCCTCCTCGACGAGCCGGACCTGCTGCAGAGGTAGTCAGATTATAATTTTTTCCCCTCGACTGTTAGACTGAATCGTCAGTCTGTGATCCTTATTTCTGTTTGTGCAGGCATGTTCATGGTAAGACGGTTCTGGTGGTGACCAACACGACCGTCGCGCCGCTTTACCTGGAGAAGGTGACATGGGCACTCACCCACAACAACCCGAATGTGTCAGTGGAGAGCGTGATCCTGCCCGACGGTGAAAAGTACAAAAATATGGTGAGCTCGCATGTGTTTTCAAGCGTTCTAAGTAGATATGGTGTTTGTTTTTCAGTTCGTGTAGATTTAGCTGACTGCCTGATTTGGTTGTGATCGGCAGGACACGCTGATGAAGGTGTTTGACAAGGCCGTCGAGTCCCGGTTTGACCGCCGATGCACATTTGTAGCACTGGGTGGTGGTGTCATTGGGGACATGTGTGGGTTTGCTGCTGCTGCATTCCTCCGGGGCGTCAATTTCATACAGATACCAACTACTCTGATGGCCCAGGTCATAAGCTTGATTTATGGTTCCCTAAAGTTGGGTTTCATATATGTCTGGTTCTGATGTTGCTCGGATGACTGCTGTAGGTGGATTCATCTGTTGGTGGGAAAACCGGGATTAACCACCCACTAGGGAAGAACTTGATTGGGGCATTCTACCAGCCACAATGTGTTCTAGTAGACATAGATACACTGAACACATTGCCTGACAGGGAGCTAGCTTCAGGCATTGCCGAGGTAGTAAAGTATGGGCTCATAAGGGATGCACCATTCTTTGAGTGGCAAGAGAAGAACATGCCAAAATTGTTAGCGAGGTATTCAACCTGTTCCTTGTGTGCATTGATGCTATCATATTTTTATTCAACGAGTTGTAAACACTGCACAACAATTTATAACTGCATTATACTTGTTCTTGTAGACACTGGTCTAATTTTCTGTTCTACCTAATATTGTTTGCAAAACTAGAATTTGCTGTCACTTCCTACTTCGAAATATTCAGAGAAATAGCCATTTGTGTGTATTTATATTTTCTGAAATGGCTACGCTAACTTGCGATTGGTATGACCGAATCAAAAAACATGGTTTTTTTTAAACACAAAAGAGAACATGGTTATCTGATTGTTGGGAAGTTCCCCAACTTCTGAATAGCCTTTGTCTGAAAATTATGCAATTTTTGTTAGGTAAAGTGCATTTTCAACCCTCAACTTGCATATGAGCTAGATTTACAACCTTAAACTACAAAGACTGGTACATGACGCCCTCCATCTATTGAAACCGAACAAATTTGGTCCTTTAAACTGTTTTCAAAGGTGGTTTCCTATTTTATGAAAATAATAAAAATATAGTTTGGCCTCAAAATTTGGGGTGAGTTAATAGACCCATGGGTGGTGAAGAAAACAAGGGCACGGCTAGGACCTCATGGTGTCCATGACTCCATGTCACTGATTTCACTTACCTCTGCTCGATTCCGCCTCACGTCATGTGCACGAACAGAGTGGAGGCTGTGCACCACGAAGGGGGAGCAGAAGAAGACCAGGTTGCTCACAAGTGGAGGTCTGGGGGCGCGGTAGAAAACGGGGGAGAAATGGGGCAGGGGGAGCGGATGGTGCTGCTGCGTGAGAACTGGGAACGGTGGCAGGCTTGCAGCTGGGTGGGAATTGGTGGTGCTGGCTGCTAGGGCATCACTGCACCGGTAGTAGATATAGCGCTTAGGCTAGCTGGTGGGTTTTCCTAAGACAATGGGCTGAGTGGGCTGTACGTACATAACTCTTTATTTCTCATTTGTTCTTTCATGTATGCAGCTACATCTCCACATGGCCTAGCGCCTAGCGTTTTTTGCAACCTTGCTAAATAATCTGTGAAATGTTTTGTTTTACTTTGCCCATGCTACTTAGGTTGATACTAGTAAATTTGCCCGTGCGTTGCAACGGGATCCAATAGATATAAGAATTAGATTTTGTATCATCATTAGATATGACTTTTTCTCGGGCCACATATGATATAGAGTACTACAAAGTGCATGGTCTAACTCGCATGGCTATGAGTTATAAAATCCGATTCAAACAGAAAACGGGATGAAAAAAACTCTTTAATATTTTGTGTAGTAAGGGTGTGAACGAAAACAAATAGGATGAAATTTTCACTTAGAAAGTGAGATAGTAATCTAGTAAAATAGTGAAGTATAGTTATGATAACTCAATGATCATAGAAAAATTATTATGTAACCCATTACAAAATAAAATTATATACAGAGAGATTAGAGTATCTTTGAAACGCATTGCCACATTTTTTTCTCAACCTTCGAGTGGTATGCCATATTTTTTTATCTAAACAAAAAATTATCACCGTTAATGGAAGCAAATTATCTGCTCATTTTCTAATGACAATTACGAAGCGCCTGTGCCAAGGCCCCCAGCGTGTCTCCTCAAAGGTGGCCCGGTGGGCGGCGTCCAGGTAGGGCAGCGCAGACGCACCTGCACAGGCGCCTGCCAGTGGGGGCGGCGTCCGGGCATGGTGCCACGGCTTCTACGCAAGCAAGCGAGCGGGTGGGTGATGCGCGCGACCTCGGCAGGGTGACGGAGCGTGGGAGCAACATCGGCAGGGCAGATGCATCCGCAGCGGCCGGGGGCGCTCGATGCCGTGGTGGGATCTGGGATTGGTATGGCGGCGGGATCTGAGATTTGAATAGCTCGAACAGAAATATGTGCTTCTTCGTAGCGGATTTTTCTCTATATATAGGTTGGATGGACCTAGACGGAGTTATTGTCGTGGCGTAGCTTTTTAGAGTTCTTTTCCTCTTGGTTTTCATTTTCTTGAAACTTTTCTAGCGAGTTCTTTGCTGCTCTGCAAGTTATTATCTTGTATGATTTCGTGACCAAAGAGGAAATATAATTTGGGTCCGTGGCGTCGCGTGACTCCTTACCCTGTGTCGATCTCCAACTTTGATTTAGAGTTTCGTGTTCTATTCGCGTTTGTCTTAGAGCATCTCTAACCCAAGCGCCTACTTGGGTCCCTACCCTAAATTTTAGGAGTTTGGGCAAAAATTCAACTCCAGTTGAGCTCCTAAATCGGACCTCATTTTGCATGCCCTCTCAAATTATAATCTCAACCCCCTAGATATAGGATCCCCCTATCCCCTCTTATTCATGGGTCCCATACCACTTTTTTCTCTTGAGATGGGGTCCTGAGCTGGTTGTTCCACTGGAGTTGGGAGTAAATTTGGGCCCCTATTTTTTTTGCAGGCCACCTCCCAAATGGAGATATAGGGGGCCTGATTTTGGGCCTGTGGCTGGAGATGCTCTTAGATCCGGTATTTTCTGTGTTTCCGATTTCCACCGACATCCTTATAAAACAGATTAGGAGGTCGGACGAAAATTTAGGTGGAGAAACTTTGCCTCTTTAGTATTAGGTATAGATATAGATTTTTCTCTGTTACTCCTAGTAGTTTGAAAGATGTTTAGTGAACTGTAATTAGAAAGAAAGCTTGCATTCTGGTTTAGCCCTTACAATAACATTACAGTATAGCATATTGCTGAACTTTCGCTCGTTGAGAAAATGCAGAATAGTTTCCTGGCATAAATTGAACATTGTAATTAAATTTTCATCTTGTTGTTAATGTTACATTTAGCATTTTGCTAAACTTTTGCTTGTTGAGAAAATGCAGAATAGTTTTCTGGCATAAATTGAATGAAGTAATTAAATTTTCGTCTTGCTGTTAATGTTGAGCTTGAAATATGTCTGTAGAGAACCAAATGCTTTGGCCTATGCTATCAAGATATCATGTGAAAACAAAGCTGAAGTGGTTGCACAAGATGAGAAGGAAAGTGGTCTACGAGCAACACTAAACCTGGGTCACACATTTGGCCATGTATGTGTTATCATGTTTGGATTTTTATATGTGATTAATTTGTACTGACATCGACAGGTTTTGGGTGCAACAACCTCAAACACCTATCACATCAGAATTTTAGCAACCTTATGTTATTGTAATGGACCAACCATATACTGATCCTCACAGTTGTTTGTCAGGCTATCGAGACTGGGACTGGATATGGAGCATGGCTCCATGGGGAGGCTGTCGCAGCTGGAACAGTAAATCACTTGAAAATCATTATACAGCCTCATAATGTTTTGTAGTGTTGTTTTCTTATCTTTTGCTTATATTTTTGGGGTGGAACTACCCTAGGTTATGGCAGCTGATATGTCTTACCGCCTGGGGTGGATAGATGAGTCCTTAAAAAATCGTGTGGTTGACATACTAAAGCAAGCCAAGCTTCCCATTGCACCTCCAGAGGCCATGACCGTGGAGAAGTTTAAAAACATCATGGCTGTAAGTACCTTGAGATTGTGAGCAGCATTTTAATTAGCACTAAGTTAGTTTTTTTGGAATTGCACAAAGTACCATGTTCTTGCAGGACTTGCAAATTGTTAATTTGTGCTTCCGTTGCATTATTGTAGCGCGCTTAGAATATCTAAGATTTGCATCTTACTGGATTCATGTATGACACATCAGGTTGACAAGAAGGTAGCTGATGGTCTGTTGAGACTCATCCTTTTGAAAGGGCCACTAGGGAGCTGTGTCTTTACAGGGGATTATGACCGGAATGCACTTGATGAAACCCTTCATGCATTCTGCGACAACTGATCCATCTTAGTTTTGGACTTCACTTCTGTATTAGGCATGTATCAATCAGAGAAAAGGTGTATTTTTGTCAGAATAATGGTATAATTGTTTATGCTTTGGTCTACGTTTGTAGAGAACCATGGTTAATCGAATGTGATTGGTTGTTCTCTAGCAATAAAGAAGCTTCACTACATCCCTTTCTGCAGGTGTACTACCGTAGCTTTTTAAACCTAATTTCGTGCCAATCAAAATTTTACTACATCCCTTCTAAATTATAATGGTTCACTTTGGCTTTGTCCCTAGTCAAACCTCTCTTGCTTTGATCAAGTTTAAGAAGAATGTAGTAACATCTACAAATTAAATAAGTGCACTTCTAAAATATAATACTTCATTGAGTATCTAGTATTACAGATTTGATGTTGTATATGCTTCTACATTTTTTATTAACTATAATTAGGGAAAGTTTAAATAATCTTGACGACAAAATAAAAATAAATATAATTTAGGATGGAGAATGTACAATGTACATTCATGGTGCAGCATTTGACTAGAATTCATAAGTAGACTATTATGCGAATTTGTGGTTCTCATCAGCAGCATGTTGCAATTTTGCACCTCTTTAGACCTTGTCAAGAAAGCTCGAGTTGAAGTAAAGTAGGATGGTCCTCAAACTTGCCGGTTCGTCATCTCAGTCCTATGCAAAATTTTGGTCCTTCAACTTGTCAATGTGTGTTATGCTGGTCCTACTACTCTACAAACACGCATTTTAGTCTTAAAAGTATGCCATTTTTGTTCTTAAACTTATCAAGTTGTGCCATGCCGACTCTCGTGCTCTCAAAAAGCGCATCATTTTGATCTCAAAGTGTGTGCTATTTTGGTCCTTAAACTTAACAGTTTGTGCCATGCTCGTTTCAGCTCTTACAGACCGTTTGATTGTGTGAAATGGTTCGCATTCTCCGGAGAATCTCCGGAAACTACACCAAACGCCCAGAGAGCAAAACGTTTCTACCGAGAAACGTTTCACATCCTCTGCCTACATACCTGAATCGGCCAACGAGTAGTTTCGCAGTGATTCTTTTGCGTTTCTCTCTCCCTTCCACATGTGCTACTAATTTTATTTGTGCTGTACGTATTTAAGTTGTTCTTCATCTAGTCATAAATCAAAATCCAGCCTTCTGACCAAACGGTGTCATAAAGTGATTCTGATTCATCTCATGAAACATTTTTAAAAAGAATTTGGATCCAAAATGTTTTTACGAGAATCTAGATCTCTACCAAATGCACCATTAATCTTTGTTCAGGTTTTAGTGGCCATCCAAACAATCATAAATCTGTGCCTAGGTGCTGATGTGGCATGCTTAATGTGTGTTCACGTGGAACTAACATGGCCTCCAAACTTGAGATTTATTTTTAAAACATATCCTTTTTAGTTTTTAGGAAAAAGAAAGTAGAAAACGATACTTCTCAAAATTAAATTTTAAAAATCCATTTAGTCCATAGGTAGATTTCCTACTCTGTTTTAATGATACTTTTCAAAATTAAATTTAAATTTGGATGATCACATATCAGTTCCATATCATATACTAGCACAATTGCCCGTACGTTGCAACGGGTCCCCAAATCAAAACCCCTATTTTAGGTTTGGGTGCCCACCTTTTTTTTTGCGTAAATTTATTATTCCACTTCAATAATAGCACCTAAATGAAGGCTCCCAATTCATTCAGTTAGTCACGTCATCCTCGCACACCCGGCCCCCGCTCCTGGATCTTGACCCTGGAAACGATGACGACGAGGACTGCGGCGGCAGCCGAGAGCCATGCGGGATCCTCGGGCAAGCGTGACGTGAGGAGCGGCGGTGGCAGGCCAACAGCGAGCTTTGCGGTGAGGTCCGACGCGGCGACGACCATGACCGGTCCCTGAGTCGCGAGCGGCGGTGGCCAACTCAACGGGCGGGTCATATCTGTAAGAGTCAGGGTAGGCTGACGCTGTCGCCACGATGGCGCCACATGACAAGGACGCTTAGTATCTACGGGAGCAGGTGGAGGCCGAGGCGAGAGATAGGGTGGCCCGACGGAGGACGGAGAAAGAGGAGTGGCGGCACTGCGAGCGCTGGGGATCGCTACGGGGAGGAGTGATGGAAGAGGTGGGCCATGAGCGGGAACGAGTGGGCTAGTAGTTGGCCGAACAGAATGGGGCTAGATGAAAAGTGCATGGAGAAATTTTGACTCTTTATTATTCGGCAGGTATACATATATCACAATAACCAAGTGATCCGCTGGTATACATAATTGTTATAGCATCTCGAAAGTGACAAAGTTGATAGCTTAAAAAAAGTGGTGTGGGCTTTAATTAATTGAATCTAGTCCGTTGGCGAACTAAGATTTTTGTAAGCCGGAACTTCATCCAGCTGCCGTGCGGCGGCCACATGAAGGATGGCAGCGCAAAAAGGCTATAAGAATAAATTACCTCATATGTGTCACAGTTAACAGAGTGGCTTGGTGGTTGGCTACCCTTCTTCCAACCCTGGAGACCAAAGGTCGAACCCCCGCCGACGTTGTATTTTTGTGTTTGGAGTGGCGTTTTTTCCTACAGGCAACAGTGGGCGGGACGTGTGGGCCGCGAGCGAAGGGGTGCTAGAGTGGGCCGGCCGGGAGCGAGCAGTGCTGGAGTGGGCCGCGAGCGAAGTGGGCCAGAAGCTAGATGTTCGCAAGCAGGTGGCGAGTGATAGTGGCAACGTGGAACAGTTGGGGCAAAGAATGGGCGGAGGAAAAATTCAGCGGAGAAATTTTTAAAATAAAATTTTCGTGAACACAATTATTAGTGATCGTGCTTTGCCGCTGGAGAGTGTCAAAACAAATTTTCGTTAACTCAATTAGTTTCGTAACCAATTTAAAAGTGTGTTGCAATTGGACAGTGTTAAAATAAACTTTTGTTAACTCAATTGGTTTCGTAACCAATCTAGAAAAAAGAATTATTATTCGTGTTTAATTTGCATATCAACATCTCTTTTTTTTAAAAAAAAGCCAAGAAAGATATATTTTTTCTTAGCAGAATGTCTCTTGTTTTATTTATATCTTACCTGATTGTCCTCCCTCACTTAACCATATGGTACTAATGTCAACCGGTCACACAAAACAAAACCGGACTAAATACGGCCTATTAACGCGATCAACACTACTCCAGCCAGCCAGCAAAGGGGCCCTGAACGCGCTCTCCGAAGCCCAGCCAGCAAACGGCACCTCACCTCGAGAGCGCGGCCCATCAGCGATCAGCAAACGGCACCTCACCTCGAAAGCGCGGCCCATCAGCGACCGCGCGGGGACGCAAACAAAATCGGGAGGCGACGGAACACCAGAACAAAAAACGATGACCAAAAAAGAGGGAAGAAAATCTTCCCTCTTTATTAGTAGGTATAGATTAGGTATAGGTATAGGTATAGGTATAGGTATAGTCGCGGTCAGGATCAGACAAGTCGAAGATGCCTTGAGGGCAGGGTGCAACACAGGTGGCCCAAGACAAGACGTAAAGTGGGTGTGACAGGCCTTAAGGCCCATCATGACCCACGACACGACATTAAACATATGAGCGTACGATATGACCCGTCGTCTTGACATGCCTTATTGGCTGTTGGCGTAAAACTGGACATGCGATCAACACGTAGCGAAGCAGAAAACGATCTGTAGAGTAGGAAGTCGGCAGATCCAGCTAGCTTCAACACCTGGCACTAAAACGTACCGTTAGATTAGATCTAAGCGTGCCGGTTAATTTGACCTGCAATTAACAAGGAAAAAAGAGTTAATCAGTAACACAAAGCGGAACTAGCTAGTGTACGTACCGTTAGATTAGATCTAAGCGTGCCGGTTAATTTGACCTGCAATTGACAAGGAAAAAAAGTTGATCAGTAACACAAGGCGAAACTAGCTGGTGTTGTCCTAGACAGTTTCATATCTCCGGTCCAAAGAGTCGATATCCGATAATGACGAATGGATCGCATAAATATAGCAACATATCTGATTTTCCATTTAACCGATTCAAAGGTACATAAATAATAGCAAATTATATTTAATCAAATCTTAATCGTGAATGGATTTATTGATTAATACGTGTTTCAACCTATCACGTTTATCAGTGAGGATCGAGTGGATTGAGACAGCTATGATGCACATGACAGATTCAACGAAATCAATTATAAAGCAGGGCATGAGAAGAATCAATTAAACATAACTTGCAGAAAGTAAGTCTATGGTAAGATCGACTAATCAGCCGATCTGATTGTGATACAGGTAACATACAAGCTTATAAAGCAGACAGTACTTTGACTCCTTGACTAGCACACCCAATCCTTCGCTTACGTCATTGAGGAGATTGAGACTGCTATGACATAAGCTCCGGATCGAGCCTACTATCCAAAGATTCTCTGTAAGGTCCATTTTATTACATGAGTGCAACTTATATACAATCTAGATCTGAACTGATCAGCTAATGACAAATGAATCTACTCGCTTAAACATGTTATTCAATGATCATTCATTTGTTAAGCAAGGTACAAATATAAGATTTGAGACGATAAGAAAGATTGGGCAAGGTGATGATGCTTAAAATAGAATAAACAATAACCATCAAGCAACATCGGTAACTTAATGAACCTAACTAAATGCAAGTTTTAGTTAGAGCCGATAACTAATCCTCAATTCAATCTAAGCAGTGGGGTGTAAGACAGAATTACACAGGCCATACTCGAACCAAATGAGAATCGATAACTACTCGAATTCATCTAGTAGTAGGGTACGAGGCAGAATCATATAGGCCATACATGATGAAATCAAGCATGATGGTACTTACTAGCAAACCCGGGAATTCACTGGATGATTCAGCCATGTTTGTTGAAGAACGCGTTGGATCTACTCTACTCCTACTCCTAAGAAAAGGGGTGGCTGTGAAGCTAGTTTGTGTATTGATATTGTCGTCGTGTCCTGTTACAATGCGTCGCGATTATATTTATACCCGGTAACTGAAAAAGAAAATCCTAACCGAATGAAAACCCTAGCTAAAAATAAGGAAATAACAAACTTTCTAATTCTAAGGTAACTCGGAGCACAACCTTTCTTGTCTTGTGGGCCTCCACCATAATCGCTTGCCATACCCGACGCGGGCACGTGTCTTGCTGACGTAGCTAAGCATCTGATCTAATCTTCCAATCAATTTAGCTTCTGTGGCGTACCTTGCTGACATCAGTAACCATCCGATCTAGTCTCCCGATCAGCTAACTTCTTCCTGCGACGCCTACTTGTGCTCTATCCAAATTTTAGTGTAAACATCGGCACACCGGACGAGGGCGCTATAGGAAACATTGTGCCACCTACCCGGTAAGACGCACCATCAGGCTGGCTGACGACGTCTCTTGTAGGACGTGCAACTCGTATGGGTTCAGAGGGACGACTTTTTGACTACATGTGCCATCACGAACGTTGCGATAGTGGCGGAGGACCAGAGGGCCGGCCAAAGAAGTGAAAAGGATGACGCTACCCTCGAAGACTAGGCACTCCACCCACATCTTTTTTTTATTTTTGCTTTTTCTTTCTTCTTTGCCCTCAGTACCCTATCCTTGTCTATAAAAGGGAGAGCTGGCCGCCATGCGAGTGCATAGACTCACGCACTCTAAAACACACAACACACCCACAAACCTAGAGACTTAGGAGTCTCATCCCTTTCTCAAAACACTATATCCTACAACAGAGACAGTGCTAGTTACAAGATCCATTTTAGTTACATAACATTATTTCTTGGTACATTAGTGAAGCAAACAAATAAAAATATTTACCCAATGCTAGCAAGTAGGAATCCATCTTGATTGAAATTCATCTTGTTTATGCATGCACCAATTTTTCCACAAGACCATTAATGAATTCATTGAAAATGTTAATTAATAGGTTTATCATTTTTTCAATTAATCTTTAAACACAAATGTATCATGTATGGCAAAATGAGATATTTTATAGTTACAGTATTGTACATTTGCTTTATTTATTATCCACGGTCAGATTCTACTGATATTTTCTAACTAATATTTTAAAAACAAAAAAGATATAGTTGCAAAGAGGTCGAAAGACAGCAAATAAAGAACCCTTGTACCCAATATCGTCAACAGATTTTACACCATCAACGTTTATTGGATCTTTTATGACAACTATTTTAGATTTTCCACCATCATTAATTGGATCCAATGTGACCAACAAGTAATATCCAAAGGTTTGCCAGCAAACTGATACGAGCTTATGTTTATAGGGATCTGTGAAATTAATTCAATAAACACGTTAGTTCAGATAAAAAACTAATTTATTAGTTGCCAAAACAATCTTAATATCAACACACCTCAGACTTGTTGGTGAAGGGTGATAGATTTTAAACTGAGATGATAAATAAAAAACGAATTTAACAAATGATTTTGGAAGTAATATAGGTTATAAGCTTAAGGAATAAATGCCTACACTCATTTTACACCATGTGTCTCCCACCGCATCATCATGAACTTAAGCATGAATGCGAGTCCTAGCAATAATACCTATAATACTATGAAATTGGTGCGTGTTCCAATCAATAGCGGAAACTGTTGGCTTGAGTTTCCTTTAGGTTTGGTCATTAGCCTCATACGAAAGACTATATGAGAAACAATGCACCGTAAGCCGCCATGATAGAGTTGCTGGGTCGTGACAACCACAATCTCGACACACCACCAGTGTTTTAGTGTTGCCAAGTGTTGGTATTTATTAAGTGCAAATAGAATATGAAAGATTCCACAAGCGCACAAAATACCATTATAGCTTTTGCCCGGGAGTATTCCAGAGTATCGGGAAGCAATGGTTAAAGAATCTGATAGCTACCATCATGCATCTACTAACTTAGTAGACCAACTAGACTATAGTAGGGATAAGTGATAAATGATAATAATTATGTATAGTAATCACTTGTAAGATAATAAATGAGTAGTCTAGCTAACTTAAGAGGACAACGAAAGAGTTAAGGTTTCTAAATACTTCTCTGTTACTTGGGTTCTAAGATAACTAAAGAATGGTTAAATGGGGTAATCACACAATAGCACTTCGAGACTTTAGAACACTAGCCACAGAAATGGATGAGAAGGGGGTTAGGAAGCTCTAACTATGGTCCTACAATCATCATCTTACACGAGGTGAATAAGTCGGCCATCAGGGCTGTCACCACCTGCAACTACCACAACTATCCGTAAGGTTGAGTGCAATCTCAGGTAACTTATAGACAAAACACCATGTCTAGCCTATCGATTACTACTCTAGTCACAATCTATAACTAGAACACTCGATGCGAGCGGAGATCCTATGCCAAAGTATAACAACTTTACTAATCAATCACATAATGATGCACATAAGTAAATAGAGAAGATAAATATATAAAAGCATGTGTCTTACAAAGATAAGATACAAGATATACCAGACTTCAGAAGAACTCTCCATAACCTGAGTATGGCTCCGCTCTCCCTAACTCTCAACTAGAACTAATCTACTACGTTGGAGAGAGGTTGTCCTACAATGGGACACCTCTCCATCCAAGCCCTAGCTAGAGAATATGAATGATAATAATAAAAGGGATGGCGCTTAGCGGGTCCCTGGGCTGCTTATATAGTATAAGGTGGAGTAGGGGCCAAGGAACTACCACGTCATTGATCTGTATTGCGTTTACAACTCTCTATCGCCACCGTTGGATCAAATCGATCTTGTACTGACGTTAGGACTCTTTCTAAGCTAAATTCTGATACGGGCCCAATTAATCTGTAGCTCCCAATTAATCCCGTAGCTCATGTTCTAGATCTTAAAATCCATATCTTTTTATTCTGAACTCTAAAAATAGCAAGTAATACATCTGTTTCAATCGTATCGACAAGCTCTACGCAATGGTGAACTATAATTTCTCATTTGAGATACTTTTATTTGGTGAAAAATTGAATAACCATTCATATCCTGCAAAACAAGTGAGAACACCAAAACTCGTGGAACTTGTTAGAATCAAACCCTATATCTATGATGTGGATTCATTTATGCCCTTGATTTATGTTTAGTTGACGGTTAAAAATGATAGATAACTACCGTCAACACCAAGAAGCTTGCAATCCATAGCATAGTATGACATTTTCAATATTGGAAACTAGCATATGCAGCAACAAAGTCATGACCATAGGAAAAGATAATTGATAAAATACAATAGGAAAAACTATGTCACAAGCTAGTATATTATAGTTCTTTATTCTTCTTTTGATAGATTACTGTAAGAAATAGTAGCCCTCAAAGCATTACATCCAGATTCTACAAAGCTTTCAAAAGACAAATTTATATAGAACCCCTTCAGCAGCACGCAAGGTCACACTCACTCACTCACTCACAACCAAATGAGATCAGTCTTTTGTTCAAGTCTACACTTCATCAAGGGACTGACTCAACAATACTTCCTATCTACTAGAAAATTAGCCAAGTCGGCGTTTCTATTATACAGATGACTAGAATGATCGCATGCATTATCTTAGCATATATCACTACATTAACATGTGGACCAAGTAATCTATACAGTAGGCCAGGGACAGTGATGACTGATGAGGCTGGCACTCATGGTCTGATACTAATGCATGCATATGCATGATGCTCTGCCGTTGCTAATGATACTGATGAGGCCTCATGGTCTAATATAGGCTACACCGATATTGTCCGGCATCGTACGTTATTGATGCTGGAGATGTGTGATGAATGTTCTGCTATTGCAGAGCCCACTATGTATTATTGTTATTTCTTAACATGACACTTGGTTGAGCTAACCAGTCACTTTGTTGGTATAAGATAACTCAAACAAATAAATACTAGGATTATCTGCAAGCGGACAGATATCGATGTAGCACTTCACCTGGAAGTATTTCAAGGCATCGATATTTATATTTTACCACAAGAGAAATGGGATGACTAGAATCTCGACTTAATCCCTGAGCTGCTATCAAGGACGGAGAAAATAGAGTGATAAAGGAGATTGTTAAGGTTTCTAGTTCTAATCCTCACAACATATGATATAATTGTTCTTAATGGGGTATTACTATAGGGATACACCAGCAAATGGTGCATTGCTTAGTAAAAGAGACATACGGTCCTACTGACGGGAGGTGGACTATGTAAGATTCAACAAGGCTGGGTCACCCTCGCAATCTACCACCGATCTGGACAGTATAGGACATTTACGAGCAACTATAATCTAAGCATCACGCTTAAACTATAAATTACTACTTCAATCAAGAAGCTACCAAGCCTAAAGCACTCAGAAGAATCGTAAACCTTAAAAATAATAATAACAATATTACTTACTTGGATTAAAAGTTGAACTAAAAAAAATCTTCAGAAACAAGCCCCAAAGAAGGACTTAAATCCACGGGAGTCGTAGAGCAGTCACCGATAGGCCGACAACTCTTCCAACTATCTCTAACTCTTCTACCACACCACTTCTGAAATAAAACTAGCCCTAATCTAGAGAGACTACATGTAACATCCCAAAATTTACTACTTTTGAAATATAGGTAAAATGTTTTAATTTGATATTTTCAAGCTCATGAAAACCTAAGGAAATTAAAATTTTTCATTAAGTTAACATTCAACTAGGTTTTAGCAATATGGTTGTGCACTCATGCTCTTGTATATGATTTATTTTTGTTGAGTGGTCATTGCCAAAACTAAAAATTATTCAAATTCTTTTGCAAATGATTTTATGATGTAGTGAGTAAATTTTCAAAATGTGTTTAGTACAATGATCTTCTCTACAATATGTCTCGGTCTCATTTTATAATTAAAATTCCTTGATTCTCAACTCAGATCCTTCAATCGGAGCTTATCAGAACCTTTTCTTCAGCTCCAAATCACTCTTTGGTGCTCAAAATTCATCGGGTAATCTCTAAAAACTTTCCAGGAATTTTTTCGGCTTTTTGTGGACCTTTTTACTATTTTTCTACAAGAAAAATCTAATTTTTTGATGCTTCAAAATATCTTTTCTTGAGCTTCAAACACTTTATTTAGGTTTATCATGTTCAAAATGTCTCCGAAAATTTTTCTATAATTTTCGGAGCCTTCGGGACATTTTTCGGGGCTCAAATATCAATTTTGGATTTTTTCTGAAATTATTTAATTTGGAATATTTAATAATTCCGAAAATAATAAAATATCTCGTTTTTATATCGACCTCAAACCCTACAAGTATATTTATATGGTCGTGAAGCCCTCGACGCGCTAATTCCGAAAGTACGTCCCGTTTTCGCAGCTGCCACAAAAAGCTTTTTAGATCTAAAGCCGAAGTTTGAAAACGTTAGGTCCGATGAACTCTCCGATGAGGTTTTCCGGCCATCTTGACCGTTTCTGGCAAAAACTACCACCATCACAAGGTAGCTCTCTTAATTCCCTACGTTATGGTATATTCGTTTTCTTGAATCCATGTCCGTTTGACCATTTCCCATTCGTTTTCCTTCTCCGGTCAGTTTTCCGGCGAGGTCACCGTTGGAGCACTTCATCTTCTTCGTTTCCCGGCCACTACAGTGCCTTGTCCGGCGGTCCTGGACTCGTTTGACAACCGGGGCTTGTGCCGCCCCTCGTCGCGCTGCCTCTGGCCATGCCGGCTGCCCTTGGTCCTCACATGGGCGACCTCCTCCTTCCCTGCCTGAACGTGAGCAGCAGGGTGCACAACAAAGATCAGCCGCAGGACAGGGCAGGGGACGCCCCTTCCTCCCAGCGGAGTCCACCACCAAGGGCCAGCGCGCCTCCCTGCTGGCGGTCCTAAGCAGCTGAAGCCGAGCTCTCCACTTCCCTGCGATCCAACAGCAACAAAGAAGCAGCAGCAGCAGTCCCCATGGATGGCCACGTTCTGCAGATTGAAGGAAGAAGATGACTCAAGGTAGAAAACAGGGTATTTACAAGTTTGCCATCGGTTCCTATTTTTCTCGTCGTTTCTCTATTTTAACTCCGATTTAATCTGTTCAAATTGCGTTATGTCCTTATTTTCATCTACATGTTTATACTGTTGTACAGTAATTTTGACACTTTTTAAATTTCGAGATTTTATATTAATTATTTTTCTACAGCAAATGTTCGAAAAATCATAACTTCTATGTTTTAAATCTGTTTTCATGATCTTTATATCGATGTGATCGTGAGAACGAGCAGAATAAATTTATACCCTTTTCAAACCATTTTTTTTTACTGATTGGTGTTCTGTTCTAATTATAATTCATTGTTTACTTCGTGTATGTTTGCTGTATGTTTATATGATGATGTGGTGATCGATCGAGTTTAGATGGTGAGCAGTACGTAGATGATCAAGAGTACTTCTACAAATAGGACCAGCAGGAATACTTTGATCAAGGCAAATATAATGGACCATCCTTGTTGTCCTATTCACAATAATCACAATTCATATATGCATGTGTCCACATTGACAACCTTAGAGATTATAACTTAGTTATTGGATTCCTGATTCTTTGTTCACCTATGGGTTATGCATTGGGTACCTTTTGCTAGTGCTTTATTGATACCAATGATCTTGTAATTTGATTAATGGATTATGTAATGAACAATTTAATATTATTTTATTTCTGTTAAAGAGGGCTAGAGCCTTGGGTTGGGTGGATTGGCTCTAATTTCTCTCCATAAGATTTCTGCAAGTGTTTAATCCGGCACTATATGTACAGCTGTGAGGGTTATATGGCTCTGGCTCTAGTTGTTTAGAGGACATTTTCTAGCTTGTTGGCGGTTACCCGAAAGGGCGCTAGAGGGGTGCCACCTAGGTGTAAGACAGCCTCTAATCTCATGAGTATAGCCGAGAAGGAGTACGTCATACTGAGAAGGGGGTTTCTACATCTTCCTGCTGCTGAAACCTTGCAGCCATAATTTGTTAGACGAACCTTTAAATGACTTTATATGGTTAGCTAATGTTTGGGCATAATTAATGCATGCATTAGAAAAATCATGACTCGCAGTTAAAGTATACACCTCTGCACAGAGTTTAATTACTATTATAACAGCCGTGGTCATGGACACGAGCGCTCTTGGAACTTTTACAGCTAGATAGTTACTATGAATTATATTATGTTCATTATTGCTGTTAATATCTTTGCTATTTATTAATCTTATTATAATTGATCATTGGATTAATTATGGGATTTAGAATACTTGATGCTACTCAATTGCTATAAAATGAACATGTTTATAAAAAGCTAAATGCATTCAAACAATGTCTAGCCTTTTATGCCTCATGAGCCCGTGTTATACTTGCGGAGTACGAAATGTGCTCACCCTTGCATTCCACCTCCACAGATGAAGAATGGAGTGAAGATTATGGCAATGTGTATTACGTTTGGTGTCTCCCAGTCGACGTGTCCCTGTGTTGGAGCTTTCGGAAGCGTTTCGACATTAGTTATTATTTATCTGTTTGATTTATATTTGATCAAGTCCATGTAATAAGTACTTATTCGCTATGTAAGCACTATGATGATACTATTTATAATTTGTCAGGTTATATGTGTGACTATTTTTGGGACACATATGAGTTATTTATGCATCATATTTTATTCTTAAAATACGGGTGTGACACCTAGGTGCTGATGTGGCATGATGTGTGTTCACATGGAACTAACATGGCCATGCAAACTTGTGATTTATTTTTAAAACCTATCATTTTTTAAGAAAAAGAAAGTACAAAATGATACTTTTCAAAAATTAAATTTAAAAATCCATTTAGGCCCTGTTTAAATACACTGCAAATTGCAATTGCAACTAGTCACATCAATACTGCGGCACATGCATGGGGTATTAAATATAGGCAAAATGTTTGCATAGTTTGCATGTACATCACGAGACGAATCTCTTAAGCCTACTTGGGCAATGATTAGACACTTATTGGAAAAGATTTCCCACTGCTACAATATCAAAATTGCAAATTGCAACTGCATCTAAACACACCTGAAGCATCTAGGCCCTAGTGGTTTCGGTGATTAATGACAAAAAGGAGGTTATTATGGCTAACGTGTGTTTTGCAGGATAACCTGGAGGTTAGGTCATAATAACATGTAGGTTCAAGCCCCTAGCGATGAAAATTGATTCGGTTTTCAAAGGACGGAAGACAAGACGGAGATATGCTAGTTCCAAGTGTTGTTTGGAGTTGAGAGACACTTGGAGTAGTTTAGGTCTTGTTTTTGACTTTGGCCGTACTATTAAGGGGGTTTGAATGGGTAGCTTGATAGTACGGCCTTAATAGTGTGGTGCACACTTGTCAAACCTAGGTCTAGAGAGTGCAGAGAGGTCTGGTGAACTATTTGGAACAAACTTCGTTTTGAAAAGTTGTCGACTCGGCGAAGTTTTGGGACAAATAGATGCACCGGACGCTGCACCGGACGTGGGCCAGAGCATCAGGTGTCGTGACCAGAGAGCGTTGGATGTGCGTTTGTCATCACAGGACGCGCAATAGCAAAGGCTTCGGCGTCCGGTGTGCAGACCAGGGCTAGGGTTGTCCACCGGATAACCACCGGACACAGCACCGGACAAGCCGGGAGCGTCCGATGTCCATGCAGAGAGGTTCCAGGAGCTCCTTTCTGCATCGGACGCGTCCGGTGCCAGCCCGCCGGACGCTGGGAGCGTCCGGTGATTTTAAATCTGTGCTGGTACAGTTTCTGTTGGAGGGGGCACCGGACGCTCACCGGACACGTCCGGTGTGGACTTAAGAGCGTCCGGTGCACCCGAAAATAGACGAACTTGTGCCTAACGGCCATGGGCTTGTGTGGGGGTATTTATACTCCTTGTGCTCGTCCATGAGATCTCTTGCCACTTTAAATAGCTGAACACACCTTGAGACCTTGTGATCTTGCAAGAGCCCTAGGGAGGTGGAGTGAATTGCGAATTCGAGTGAGCTTCTTCCCTAGAGTTGATCAAGAGTGACTTGTGTGCATCCATCCATCTTTTAGCCTTGTTTGGGTCAAGTGAGAGTTCGAGCTTGTTACTCTTGGTGATCGGCATCACCTAGACGGCTTGGCGGCGATCGGAGGCTTGGTGACCGCTTGGAGAGCTTGTGGGCGGCCCAAGCCAAGCTTGTGAGCGGTTGTGGGCGATCCACCGCGCCGGAGAGGCAAAGGATTAGCCCTAGAGAGTACTTGGTCTTTGCGAAGATCAAGGGGGAGCTGCACCCTTGAGCGGGTGCTCCAACGAGGACTAGTGGGGAGTGCCGACTCTCTGATACCTCGGGAAAAACTCGGCTTGCATTCTCTAACTCATTTACTTTGTGTTTTTTACATTCCTAGAGTATTATACTTGTGATAGGACTTGGCTCTAGGTTGCTCAACTTGTTTTAGGCTTAGAATTTCACACAAGCACTACTGGGGTGACATTGGGCATCCTCGATCCTTTCAATTGGTATCAGAGCCTTGTGCTTACTAATTTAGCTTAACCGCCGCGAGAAAGATGTCCGGTGGTCACGATGGTCCCCCTCCTATCTTTGACGGTAATGATTTTCCTTACTGGAAAATTCGTATGGAGGCTTACCTTAAGGCGGTGGACCTTGGTGTTCACAAAGCCGCCACGCAAGGTTACCCCACTCCCAAAGCCAGTGCTACCCTCACACCCGTTGAGGAAGAACACGAGAAGTGGAATGCTAAGGCTCGAAACATCATCTTTAGAGGCCTTAGCAAAGAGGTGTTTAACCGTGTGAGGAACCACAAAAACGCCCATGCACTATGGTCGGACATTTGTGCGCTCCATGAGGGAACTAAGAATGAGCGTTAGGAACGATATTATCTTATCATAGACAAGCTCAATTCTTTCAAAATGCTTCCTAATAAAAATGCTAATGACATGTATTCTCGATTGAATATCATTGTAGAGAAAGTCAATGGCCTTGGGCTCACTCAAATCACTCCGGCCGAAGTTGCAAGGAGGATCCTCAATGCTCTCCCTATTGATAAGTATGGTCACATTGTGACCGTGCTACATCAAGAGGATCTCTCCAATGCAATTTCCACTCAAATCTTGGGAAAGGTCAATGCTCATGAGATGTATATGAAGATCACTCCCCAAGATGGCTCATCATCAAAGAAAGAAGAGAAGAAGGACTTAGCTCTCAAGGCCGACAAGAAAGGCAAATCTCAAATCAAGTATTCTTCTCTTGATTCCACAAGTGATGATGATGATGATGATGATGTGGAGATTGCTCTCATGGTGAGAAAGACCACCAAGATGCTCAAGAAGCTCAACAACAAGGGAATCAAGTTTGATTCCAACGAGAAGAAGTTCTTCACAAGTAGCAAAAGAAAGCCCATCTCTGAGATGGATTACTACAATTGTGGAGAGCTTAGGCATCTTACTCATCAATGCCCAAAGCCCAAGAAAGACAAGTTCAAGAACAAGAACAAGGATAAAAGGCAAGACTCTAGTGATGAGAGTGATGATGAGAAGAAGAAGGCCAAGCCATTCAAGAAGAAAGAAATCAAGAAGAAGCAATTTCACAAGAACAAGAAGAATGGCAAGGCTTACATTGTTGGTGATTGGCTTACCGATATTGAATCTTCTAGTAGCTCTTCCGGTGAAGAAAGTGATGATGAAAAGGAGAAGGTGGCCGCTCTTGTTATTGGGACCTCTCTTCCTCCACCGCCATCACCGCCCTCATGTCCAACACACCTTTGCCTCATGGCTAAGGATAAGAAGGTACCAAGTGATGATGAGAGTAGTGCTAGTGACAATGAGTATAATTCACCTACTTATGATGAACTTGCTAGCTTGCTTAATGACTACACCAAAGTGATAAGAAAGCTAACAATTAAAAATAAAAAGCTAAAACTTGAGAATGGCAACCTCTTGACTCAAAATGAACAATTTACTAAAGCTAGTGATGAGCTTAAAGTTGAAAATCAAAATGTGTCATTCAAGCTTAAGGAGCTCGAATCCAATATAAAGGAGTTCAAAGAAAAACATGATAAACTTGAGAGGATATACATTGAGCTCACCACTAGCTACAGCAAGTAAAAGAAGACTACACTCAAGTAAAAGTGAATCATGACAACCTTGTTATGGCTTATGACTTGCTTTACAATGAAACACATGATGCTCCTAACCTTGTTGTTAAGTGTGACATAGTTACATCATGTGATGACTTGATTGATGAGATCATTGAGCAAGGTGCTAGTAGCAAAGACAAGGAAGTGGTGGTGGCCGATTGCCATGATGATTAATTGAAGGTCAAGATTGAAAATGACAACTTGAAGAAAGAGCTAGGGAATCAATCAACCACCAACACCATTGTCATTAAAACAGTGCAAGAAGATGAGATTGAGGTGCTTAGAGAAGAGAACAAGATCCTCAAAAATGAGAAGTGCCAACTTGCAAGTCTATTGGAAGAGAACAAAAAGTTGAAGCAAGAGAAGAGTCATCTCACCGTTGGCTTGCAAAGATTCACAAGAGGCCAATATCTTCAAAGTGATCTCATCATGAACACCGTGATGAAGTTTGATAGAAGTGGAATTGGCTACATGGGTGAGAAGGTCCAAAACATTAGAGCTCAAAATAGACTCAACAAAGTAAAGAACAAGCTCAAGCCCAAGCCAAAGAGATGCTTTGAATGTGGACAAGAAGGTCACTTTGCTCATGAGTGCAAGACACCACCACCACAACCTTTGCCCAACCATGCTAGACCCTTTGCATTTGATTCTCACTACATGCTTAGAAAGGATTCTAAGGGCAAAGTCAAAGTGATGCTCCTAGGTCCCCTAACAAGAATAGGCCTAGGCAATTGTGGGTGGCAAAAGCTTTGGTTGAGAAAGTCCAGAGCCCTTTTCAAGTATGGGTTCCTAAACATCAAGCTTGATTTGTTGTGTGTAGGTGAACTACAAGACCGGTGGCTCTCATTGGGTAATTGATAGTGGATGCACTCAACATATGACCGGTGATGCTTGTATGTTCACCTCACTAGAAGAGAATGTAGAAGACCAATGAAATATAACATTTGGTGATAATTCCAAGAGCAAAGTGCAAGGGCTTGGCAAAGTGGCTATTTTAAATGATCATTCTATCTCAAATGTGCTTCTAGTTGCTTCTTTGAGCTTCAACTTGCTATCCGTTGGTCAATTGTGTGATCTTGGTTTCGAATGCCTATTTACAAGTGAAGAAGTGGTTGTTTCCAAGAAAGATGACAATGAAGTGATATTCAAGGGCTTTCGGTACAATCACCTCTATCTAGTGGACTTCAACTCGGAAGATGCTAATTTGAAGACTTGTTTATTCACCAAGCAATCTCTTAGGTGGCTTTGGCATAGAAGGCTTCCACATGTTGGGATGAGCACACTCAAAAAGTTATTGAAGAAGGAGATGGTGAGAGAATTGAAAGATGTTGTATTTGAGAAGGACAAATTGTGTTGTGCTTGTCAAGCCGGCAAGCAAGTGGCAAATACACATCCATCCAAGTAATTTGTATCAACCTCAAGACCTTTAGAGCTACTTCACATGGATTTATTTGGGCCAACAACTTATGAAAGTATTGGTGGCAAGCTCTATTGCTTAGTGATTGTTGATGACTTTTCAAGATATACTTAGGTGTTCTTTCTTCATGACAAGACCGAAGTTGCCGTATCTTTCAAGAAGTTTGCCAAGAGAGCACAAAATGAATTTGAAGTGAAGATCAAGAAGATAAGAAATGACAATGGGAATGAATTTGACAACACAAACATTGAAGTATATTGTGATGAAGTTGGGATCAAGCATGAAGTGTCATCCACCTATACACCTCAACAAAATGGAGTTGTTGAAAGGAAGAACTGGACATTGGTCACCCTTGCAAGGACTATGCTTGATGAGTATAACACACCGGAGAGGTTTTGGGCGGAGGCAATCAACACCGCATGTTATGCATCCAACTGCCTATTCCCTCACCGGTTGCTAAAGAAGACCCCCTATGAGCTTATCAATGGCAAGAAGCTAGATGTCTCCTACTTCCGGGTGTTTGGTTGCAAATGCTACATCTACAAGAAGTGGCAACACCTAGGGAAGTTTTAAAGACGTTGTGATATTGGTTTTCTTGTTGGTTACTCATTGAAGTCCAAAGCATATAGAGTATTCAACAATACCACCGGTCTTGTTGAAGAAAAATATGATGTGTAGTTCGATGAATCTAACGGCTCTCAAGGAGAGCATGAGAATTTTGATGATGTAGGTGATGAACCCTTGAGGAAGGCTATGAAGAACATGCCAACCGGTGACATCAAGCCTAAAGCTGATGAAGATGATGGTGATGATGTGCAAGTGATCAATCGACCATCTTCATCAAATATGCCTCAAGATGATAAAGACAAGGATAGGGTGGATCCACATGAAGATACCCACATCACACAAGAAGAAGTTGAGGCACAAGCACAAGATGTTGATGCTCCACATCCTCCTCCTCAAGTGGTTGATAGAAGATCAACTCCACTCCTACAAGTTCATCCTAAGATCTCATAATAGGGAGTCCTTCAAGGGGGGTAATGACTCGCTGACAAAGGCATGCTCAATTCATTGAACATCACTCTTTTTTCTCTTGCATTGAGCCTACTAGCATAGAAGAAGCTCTTCAAAATCCGGATTGGGTGAATGCCATGCATGAAGAACTCAACAACTTCATCCGCAACCAAGTTTGGACACTTGAAGAGAAGCCAAAAGGAGTAAGAGTCATAGGCACCAAGTGGGTGTTCCGCAACAAGCAAGATGACAAGGACAACATTGTGAGAAACAAGGCAAGGCTCGTGGCAAAAGGGTTCTCCCAAGTTGAAGGCTTGGATTTTGGGGAGACTTTTGCCCTGGTTGCAAGATTGGAAGCCATCCGTATCCATGCATATGCATCTAATTACAATTTAAAACTCTTTCAAATGGATGTGAAAAGTGCATTTTTGAATGGCTTCATAAATGAACTTATTTATGTTTCGCAACCACCGGGTTTTGAAGACCCTAGATATCCAAACTATGTTTATAGGTTGTCCAAGGCGCTATATGGCTTGAAGCAAGCCCCTCGGGCTTGGTATGAGCGCCTCCACGACTTCCTCATCAACAAGGGCTTCAAAATCGGCTTGGTCGACACCACACTATTCACCAAGAAGCATAAAGGGCATATCTTCATTTATCAAGTTTACTTTGATGATATTATATTTGGTTCGACTAATGAAGATTTTTTGCAAGGAGTTTGGTGATATGATGTCCAAGGAGTTTGAGATGTCCATGATTGGTGAGCTCACATTCTTCCTCGGCTTTCAAGTCAAGCAATTGAGGGAGGGGACGTTCGTGTCGCAACAGAAGTACACGAAGGACCTCCTCAAGCGGTTCAAGATGGAAGAATGCAAGCCCATCAAGACCACCATGCTTACTAATGTACATCTCGACCATGATGAGGGAGGTAAATCGGTTGACCAAACTCTCTATCGTTCTATGATCGGTAGTTTGTTGTACTTGACCGCATCTAGACCCGACATCATGTTTAGTGTGTGTATGTGTGCGCGCTTTCAAGCTAACCCTAAGGAACCACACTTAGTTGTGGTAAAAAGAATCCTTAGATACCTAAAGCACACCCCATGCATTGGGCTTTGGTATCCCAAAGGAGCTATCTTTACTCTTATGGGCTATTTCGATTCGGATTATGCCGGTTGCAAGATTGACCGCAAAAGCACATTCGGAGGGTGCCATTTACTTGGAAGATCACTAGTTTCTTGGTCCTCTGAGAAACAAAATAGTGTTACCTTGTCAACAACCGAAGCGGAATACATTGCCGCGGGTGCTTGTTGTGCACAAATCCATTACATGAAACAAACCCTACTTGATTATGGAATCAATTTAAAAAGGGTGCCTTTGTTGTGTGACAACGAGAGTATGGTAAAACTTGCTAATAACCTGGTTCAACACTCCCGCACTAAGCATATTGACATACGCTATCACTTCCTTAGAGATCACATTGCTAAAGGTGACATTTCCTTTGAGGGAGTGAGAACGGATGATAACTTGGCGGACATTTTCACTAAACCATTGGATGAAGCACGGTTTTGCACGCTAAGAAATGAACTCAATTGCCTTGATCTAAGCAACTTCACTAAAAGATGATCTTGTGTTGTCATGTGCATTGCATTGTAACATAAAACTTGTCTAACTTTGAATTGCACGTAGGGCTTGTCTAACTCAGTTAAGATAACCGCCCAAAAGCATGTGAAGAAGCTTACCCGAGGACAAACTTGACAAGCAACTAGTTTACTTTACGCGAACTTGCATTGCATTTGCATGGTTGTTTGTTTCTCGTTTTGTTCTTGGTTCTTATTGTCTATTTTCATAAAAATAGTTATGCCTAGGGCTAAATATTTGAAAAATTGAGGGTTTGAGAGAGGGTCTCATACTAGTTCCAAACAGTGTTTGTTTGCCTCTTATTCATGTTGGAACTTGGTTGGGAGAAAGTCTCACGAAGACCGGAGAAGGATCTGCACAAAAATGTGCACCGGACGCTGCATTGGATGCTGCTCCGGCGTCCGGTGTGGCCAGCAGCGCAGCAGAGAAGGTGAACAGGAGCACCGGACGCCGATGCCATTCATCTGGCACGTTCGGTGATAAGTTTGGTGCGTCCGTTGTGAATTGTGCTCGAAGGACCAGAAGACTACACCGGACGCCGGGAGCATCCGATGGCCTGTCACCGGACGTATCCGGTGTGATTCTGTGCTCTCGGGTTGCTCTCGGCTGATTCACCGGACGCGTCCGGTGCATCCGTCGGAGCATCCGGTGCAACATTAACCGACGCAGTCAACTCCTTTTGACCGCGGGGCCCGCATCCTTTCCTTCATTCGTACTCGACTTGCCCGTACATCGCCGCTGCCCTTTCCACGCTCCTATGCCCTAGCTTCACCGTAGCTCCACCGCCCTCCTCGCCGGCGCGCCTTCGTCGGTGATCTCCTTGCCATCCTCCGCCGCAGGGACCGTGCCTCTGTGTTCTCTTCCGCGCGGCCGTGCTCAGCCGAGCGCCGCCGTGACCCTCTTCACCACCGGTGCCACCCCCTCACTATCGACCTTGTCCTCCGCACACCTCCTGAGGGGGTCCTACTTCTCCATCACTAGCATGGTGGTGAGTCTCTGTTCCTTGTAGCTTGCCCTAGCTTCTCCCTTTAATAGTGCTCTCAAGGTGTTCGGCGAAATGTCCAACTCAATTTTACACCGATTTCCTTGCAGATTGTGACTGCTAGGGCTTTCCCCTCTGTGTACTAGGGTTGGTGGAGGCCGTCTTCATCGAGTGGTATTCCCGTTTTCCTCCAAGCCCTAGCTCACTCCGTATCATTGCATATCTATTGGTCATTGCCCTTGTCTTTGACACATGTCCTCCTACTATGCAGTGATATCTTTGTTCCGTGGTGCCCCGTTCGTGGTTGTTCTTACCTCTTCGCAGGGTCTGCTTCTTACCTGAGGTAGTGAGCCATTTTCACACCATTTCTTGCCTATATGCTTGTTTCCGATAGGGTTTCACTTCTCTAGTGATATAATGCTTATGTAAATCTACCTATTCTATCTTGTAGCAGGTCACTGTCAGTTGAATCCGGGGCCAAGCCCACGGATACGAAACGAGGCCAAGCCTCTGAGTGTCAGTTCCACTCTTCTTGACAGACAGTGGCAGTTGTTCTTAGTAGTTGATAGTGGTTCTCAGTGGCAGTGATCAGCGGATCAGAGGCAGTGCTTCTTCAGGGTTTCAGCAGTTCTCTCGCCTGACTTGCTTGTTCGTGGCGTGATGGCCCAAACTAAGCGAGTTGGGGAAGCTCCGCCAGAGGACGACCCACCACCGCCCTCTCGCCCACCTGGTGGCGACAAGGGCAAGAGGCCGGTGGTTGAGCAGCCGAAGAAGAAGCGCACCCAAGAGGAGAGAGAGAGAGCGAGCAGAGGCACTAGCAGTGGTAGTAGCAGTTGAGAGGGCAGAGGGAGGTGGCCGTGGAGGTGGCATAGTGATCGGTGTGTTGATGATAGTTATTGTATGATTTTACCCGTCAACTAAACATGAAAAGGGTATAAAAGCAAACACCAACATAGGTTTAGGGGTTGAACTGACAGAATTCCATGAGTTTTGGTGAATCAGTGTTTTGCAGGGTGTTATCAGGAAAAGAACCAAAGGAAACCCACATGTCGGACAAGAACATCGAATTCCACCGTGAAAGGAGATCAAGAATATTCTAGAGAACACCAGAGACACGCCTGACGAAGCGAGGCCCGATTGGCAGTGAGGGGAGGTCGGCCGACCTCCCTGACAGGTCGACCGACCCACCCAGGTGTCCCTTTCGTGTGCATTTTGACGTGGGCCCACATCCTGATATTTTACGCAATCTCCACCGTCCGCCGAAGTCGGTTTGATCCAAGGGCTACGATTCATTCCACCGGCCTGTATATAAACCCCCAGACCCCTAGGGTTTCAGACCAATTCATTCAATCATATGTAAACCCTAATCGAGAGGTATCCCATGAAAGGGTAACTTCTCATTAGGATCTAGGGACTAGATAGTAGAGAGATGGAGAGCGAGGGAAGAGTTAGGAGGAGTTGCCGGCCTGTCGGTGATCCCTCTACGGCTTGTACTTTGGTAGGATCTAGCTCTACTTGAGCTGGCTCTTAATATGTCTCGTGCAACCCTGATCTACGTAAGTCTATGTTCATATTGTTTATCTGGTTTATGTCTCTCTTTTGAGTACTTTATTCCTGTTATAGAGGGAGTAGAGTGGTAATCTATAGTGTAGGCATGGTGCCTAGACTATAGTTACTCGTAAATGCGTCCTGTCTGGCCGGATCAGTGGTAGATCACAAGGGTGACCTAGCCTTGTTGAGTCCTTTGTAGTCCACCTCCCATCAGAAGGAAGAGTAGGATAGCTTTGCTATGGGAAACATCCTCTGTTGATATCTTTCCCTATAGTGATTTCCCCAGATGAGCAGTAGAAGACAGAAGCTTGCCCAAGTCAGAAGTAGAAACCCCTAGTTATCCTCTCTACACTCCTAGTATCTACAACCTAGATCACCATAACCATATTATATACACCCTTGATTAGTTTTACAACCATTAGCCATCACCTTAGTGGCAACGCCACCATCTTTAATTGCATCACTACACCCTTCATTGACTACCACCTTTAACTTAGTTTTTACCTTTACTTATTGACTACCCCTGGTTAAGTTAGATCATAGTTAACCAAGCCCGTTTCCCTGTGCATACGATATTTAAAACCCTCCGAGTGAAAGCTACAACGGTATCCGTGCGCTTGCGGATTTATCTGTGTGCACTTAAAAATACCAACATGGTGCCACTCCAGTTACAGCAGAGGAGAGAGAGACTCTACTTGACTTAGAGAGGGAGGCTCACATGGGACTTGACCCTCCGATAGAGTCAGTGTTTGTTGGGGGGAAGCTTGTTCGACTAGTAGTTACTCGAGGCGCTTCACAGCAGACTACAGGCACAGAGTCAGAGCAGCAAGCAGAGGAGCAGCCGAGGTAGACAGGGCCACTTGAGCTTCCATAGGACACTCCACCAGTACGCCGGTCTGCTCGGCGTCAGACAGCTCAGCCTCCTCCTCCCAGGGAGGACACTCAGAGGCGTGGGGCCCGGCCACCTCCATCTCGAAGAGATACCTACGACATGAGGTATGATCTTCACACAGTGACAGCTAGGCTGGTGCAGACGCTGAGGTGTGTCCCATTTGAGCAGTGGTTCCCTTCGCAGCGGGACCCTAGAGCCAGTCCTCGGTTCTATCACCTGCTGCACGAGGACTTTTACCGGGCGTTCCTCAGAGCAGGTACTCAGTTCAGTGCACACAGAGTTATTTCTTTGGAGGCCATTTGTGCTCAGGTTGGAGAGGAGATCCGGCCATACTTGACGTACCTCCCAGGTCTTTCAGAGATGATGAGCAGGAGAAGAGAGTACGCAGAGTCTTGGGTCAGGGAGTTCTACGCCTCACTGTTCGTTGACCTAGAGCACCGGTGGATTCACTTTGCCTTTGCTGGGAGGCACCACCGTGTGTATGCTACTCGGTTCAGAGAGATCTTTGGACTTGAGCCATCAGAGACACGGATCCACGTGCTGTGCTACGACAGAACCGACACACCGCACTCACGGTGGCATCGATCCGTCAGTTGACTTCGTCAGAGAGTGCTTCAGGCAACCATTCGGGGAGGGCTCCAGTCGCCTCCCCATGGACCTCACTTTTCTTGCCAGAGTTCTGGATGCACTTATGAGGAGGACAATCTTGCCGCGAGAGGGATACAGAGAAGGGATCACCAGACTGCAGCTTTGGCTCTTGGCACACGTTGTGCGGCAGGAGCCCTTTGACCTCTAGGACTTGATAGTGTCCGAGATGGAGGATTTGATTGCTGAGGGATTCAGGGGGAGTAGGCGTACGCCATTTTTGACGATAGTTATACCACGTTTTTACCCCATCAAAACCGTCAACAAGACATTCTTCTACAAGAAAACCACCAAACACATAGTGACTTAGGTACAAATAACTTGGTTCCACATGTACTTATTATTATTTAGTTGCAGGCACTCAGAACAGGTACTTTTCAGTGTCTAGGAGCTCCATATGAAGGTTGGGCAACCAACCAAGTATGGCCAAATGACAAACCAACTTCACAATCATTAATATCATAGCTTCTGGAGACAATGTGCAAAAGAGAGGCACAATGATGGGGTCGGCCGACCCCACCTTAGGCAAGCCAGCACCACCATTGTGCTTAGAATTGCGTGTAGAAGCTACCTGCAGAAGATGGGCCTTTGGTTCAACCAAAGGTGGGTCGGCTGACCCCACCTTTGTGGGCCCCAAAGCTCAGCTTTACTCCAGCGAGGTGGGGAAACCTTCTAGAAGACCTTGGCAAGGCCTACCTGCCTTAGGAGGGTCGGCCGACCCCCTCATTGGGCCCAGCCAGGTCGGTTGGCTTCCCACCGACCTGTGCATGCTCCCTACGTGCTGGTTTCATCATTGCCATCCATTTGAGGCGGTTTGATCCAACGGTGCATGATGGAGGTCACACGGATTGATGACATGGCAGTGGAGTAGCCTCTACTCCACCTCCCCCTATAAATACCCCCCATAGGCCTTCACTTTAGAGCATGATTCATAGGATAAACCACTATGCAGTAGCTTTAGCTCTGCTATAGTGCTGTGGTAGCTGGGAGAGACTGAGGGAAGTCTTCAGGAGAAAGCCCCGGGCCTGTCGGGAGTCTTCTCCAAGGTGTATCTCAGCGGATGCGAATCTTCAAGTAAGTTTTACATTTGAGTTCTTCTAAGTATTTGATATTCTGGTTTTGGTACTATAAGTATATACTTGATTTACCTGTACATTGCTTTACTTAGTGAAGTGCTCTAGTCTCTCATGAAGGTTAGAGTAGTAAGTGTAATGTAGACGTGGTGTCCAGGCTATATCTTACCAGTGTAGGCCGCTTGTCGCACGGATTGTTTGTGGGTGCCAGCAAGTGGTGACAGCCTTGTCTGGTCTTAGTATCCCACCACGTGTGTAAGACAAGTTATTAAAACGGCAGGGCATCAATACAACTGCACAGCCGCCTCGGGTAGAAGTTATATCTCCTACTGTTTCGCCTATCGCCTCTTGTAAAGGGAGGAGGTGGTAAACCTCTTTATATTTAGAATACCAAGACCAAATATCTTTGCTACATAAGAACCTCTCTACCAAGTTATCATAGATCATTTGTCTCATCACTGGACGGTCTTGAACCTAGTTAGAACACTTCACGTTCCCTGTGGAAAATACGATACCTGGAATACTCCCGGTGAAGGCTACATTGACTACCGTACGCTTGCGGTATATCCGTTTGCCACTTCTGGTGTCAACAAGCTTTCTGGCGCCGTTGCCGGGGAATGGTAGCTGTCTTAACTAGAATCGAGTCGTCCGAGTTATCCTTCTTTTCTCTTTCTTTTATTTTTATCCTTTTCACACCATGAACCAATCTACCATCTCTGATCTTGCCGCTCCAAAGGGTGCTTGTTTGGAGCCACCACCATCATCACAACCCATTCTTTCTCCTAGCTATGAGTTTCGCCCTAGTTTTATAGCTAAGGTTTAGGAACAATCTTTTGCTGGGAACGAAGATGAAAACCCTCCTCTCACTTACGTGATTTTGAGCAATTGTGTTCATGTCTTCACATTGAAGGTATGGCACGAGATACCTTAAAATGGAAGCTATTTCCGTTCTCTTTGATGGGGGTAGCTAAACATTGGTATGCTCGACACGTAGAGAGTGCACATGGAGAGTGGGAAAGCCTTCAATCCAAATTCTGCTTAGCTTTCTTCCCTATTTCTCGTGTTGCTCATCTTCGACTAGAGGTCCTAACCTTCAAACAAAAGAAGAAGGAGACTCTAGGTGCGGCATGGGCCTGTTTCACAGACCTAGTATCCTCTGGTCCTGATCTTACTATAACCGAGCCAACATTGTTACAACACTTTTACCTTGGTCTTAGCAAAGATTCTGCACGATTCCTTGATATATGTTCTGGAGGAGCCTTCCTTCGTTGTACCGTTGGTGAAGGGAAGAAACTTCTTGCTAAAATTCTTGAAAACGCTTCCCACGATGAGCCTCCTGAGGAAGAAAAGGAATTAATCCCCAAGCAAAAAGAAATCCCGATAGCCGAATCAAAATCAGTCCCATCCAAAGATTCCGCCATCGATCCTGAACCACAAATACCACAAACATCGGAAGAGAAAGAAATTTGTCTTATAAATTGCTCCTTCGATTTTGAGGCTAATCTGTTATCTGACCTTGCTGGTTTTGGGAATGCCTACAATTATCCTATCCAAAAGAGACCTTCTAAGAAACTTCATTCAAAACCTCTTAAGAAAGGATCTCTTCAAAAATCTCCCAAATTAGCATCATCTGACGCCTCGAATTCCCATGTGGCACATAGGGAAACATCTAGGATCTTGGATGAACCTCCAAAAGGAAGGCTGACTGTGCCCATAGAAGGAGAACCAAAATGTCTAGAAGAAAAATCTATCCTCTCCCCTTCTATGCCCACATCCGCCATGTCCTTTGAACCCATCTCTAAACTCATCATTGATCCCAATTATTTCAATTGTGCCCTTCCTTCAAAGTCTTATGATGATCTGGTCATTGACTCTGGAGATTCATTAAGACACCTTAGGCATGAGAGTCATCATGTCCATAAATCTGACCAAAAAGAGCAACAACAACGGTTAGTGAATCTATCTACCGTTGTAAGTAAAGAATGGTTAGATGAGGCCGAAGTATCAATGAAGGTTGCTAAAATTCCCACTCATGTAAGAAGGATATCTTGTCAAGTAATGGGCATTTATAGCAAAATTTGCTATGATCCTAGCCTCAACATCAACATCATTACTCATTTCCATGTTCAAAGTTTATCGAAGAATCACCTACTCCAATCTCAAAAGTGTCTTAGTCTCCCCAATGGTCAAGTCCTTAATTGTTTAGGAATTCTTCAAGACATACCTGTGGTGATTGATGATCTAAAGATCTCCCTAGATTTCCACATCTTTGACCTTTCTGGACTTTCCTTTCATCTCACATTCATTGGAAGGCCAATCATGCGAATCTTGGAGGATTTTGAAAATGAGAAGCTTGGTCATAGAATAGGTGACGATTATCTACCTATTTGGTCTTCATAACCTCTCAACATAGGGGTAGAATCCAAATCTATTCATGATCCAATGGGTGAGCTTATGGCAGTTTCAATTACAACCATGGCTCATCCAAGTCCTAAAAAGGACTTGGAATGTCTTGAGAAAGAAAATGCCCACCCACTCTTTAAGAAGGAAGGTTATATCAATGAGCATGGAAGTTATCTCCTGATCCCCTCATTAGATCCTTGCTCATATGAGAAACCTCCCAAATCAATCCTTCTCTCTGCCACTACCACACGCAACATCTACAACCTCTTTACCCTTCTTGTTTCTAAAATCTTTGTAAGGCTGGTTGTAGATGTGTTTGTCTATCATAAATTTTGTAAGACTCGTAGTGGTTGGTATGAGTTCTTACAATCAGGTCCACAAAGGTTGATATTGAATTAAACATGATGCAACCTATTCCTAACCTTAGTGGATTAGTGAAACTTTTGGTTCTGTTGGTGTGTTGCCACCAACAGAACCCCTTCACTTGACGTTTTCTTTGTTTTCATGACTGTGGACACACCTTGCACCAAGTGTGGGGGGGCGTCGGTTGACCCCCCTAGATCACCTTGTCATGATGATGAACCCACCATGGAGTCATGCACCATGACACATTTTCCAGCACACCGAAGGCTGGGCTCCAATGGGTACACTTGGAAAACGGGCGATGTCCCAAAGAACATTTAAACAGAAAACGTCAGTGCAAGAACACATCTTTGGAGGTAAGAATACACAGGGAAGAGACCAAACTGGCTAGAGGCTCCAAGGTGAGGTCGGCCGACCTCACCATGGACCCCTGTGCCCACCAGTCAACATCCACTCCCTTGAGACATTCCTTGTCTGGTTTGTCACCTTTCCTCCCTCTGGTCTGGTGCATTTCTTTAATAATTGCCTGTCTCTTTTAAAGAAAAATGAAAAAAATGTTCATTGGCTTCACGCTCGAGCTTTTGCCTCTAATCGAATGAATCTTGTATATCATCTCATGCTTCCATTTTATGCTATTATGCTTGGATTTGGTTGTATGAATCGATCATACCTCCATAGTATTTTTATAATAAGCATGGTGCTTAGGTTAAATAGACTACCTTAATCAAACATGACATGGTGTTAATCTTGATTATTGAATCAAAACATACTTGCATAGAACTTGGTTGCACTTTTGGACTAACCCATGCAGCAAGGACATCAACATCTTGGTGGGTAAAGATCATTCATGGAGACAAACACATGTGTTCAACTCAAGGGTCAAGTCATTTAGCCAAGGAAAACTTAGAAGCAAATGGCAAGGGCCATTCCTCGCAACCAACGTTGCAACTCATGGTGCCGCCACACCTTAAAACAATGACGGCATCATCTTTAAGGTAAATGGCCACCCTCTTAGAGTTTTTCTTGAACATGAACCATTGAATAAGAATTTGACATGCTAGAATTCATCATTGACAATGATTTGACACAACTAAAATCTACATGTCTTTACTTCTTTTATTTCTTTATGGTTTAAGCACTAGTCTAGAAAGCACATAATTTGACTAGTCTCCATGTCAAAACTGGGCCCAAGAAGCCTCTGGACATGGGTCGGGTGACCCACTTTTGGTGGCCAAGTTTTGGCAAACCATTTCTTGCCTTGAGGGAAGTCTAAATCCAAAACCCGTTCGCTCCGAACCTTCCAAAGGGGGGTCGGCCAACCCGTCATTTGGCACCCCACAAACTTTTCTCGGTAGAGGAGAGTTTGGGAACGCGTGATGAAAACCTAGCGATCAGATCCTCTAAATTAGGGGTCGGGCGACCCACACTTGGGCTCCCGTTCCTGATCTGTTCGCTCCAGAACGTTGTGCCAATGTCCCCTCGATGCTCCCTCTTCAAACTCTCGCGAGTTCGGATGGGGAGAATGTTGGCACACTTCCGCCCTAGTTCCCTTTAACCTGTCCTCCTCTATTTCCTCTTCCCACTTTTCCTCATCCCAACTCTAGTACTTCCCAACCTCCTTTGTACCTCCCAAGTCTCTAAGAGATACTCCACCATTGTAACAGAACCGACCAATTTATACGAGCACAAGTACAGCGACAGCTGTTTTCCCAGCTATCAAGCCACACTTGAGCCAATATAAACCCGGTAGTCCGTGAAATCTCGAAGGATTTCAAACTTTTACACAGTACATACCCCAAGGATCGCAGAAACTCAGCAGTACACATAAACATGATACATAGATTCGCACATATTTCAAATACATCAGAGTACAAGATAAACTTTTACATAAAAGTTCAATAGCGGAAACGAAATCAATTTACATAAGCTTAATTTCATAATACAGTGCCAAGTACCGACCAGTCACAGCAACATAGATGAGACAGATAACATGACCTTGCCCAAGGTCTAGTCTTCCTCTCCCGAAAGATAGAAGTAACTCTTTAGTCAACCAAGCATTCCTCCTGCAACATTGGGAATAAAACCCTGAGTACTCAATTGTACTCAGCTAGACTTACCTGACAGGAAGTAAATAAAAAGACTCTCAAGGATATGCAAGGCTTATTTGGTGGAGCTCAGAGGATAGCAACATTTTTGCATAAAAAGCATTACTACAATAGTTCCTCAACTTATAAGTTTTAGATGTGATTCAGCTTCGATTTCAGTTCAGCTATTAAGCTAAGGTTTGCAGCTATACTAAACAATCACTTGATATTATAGCAATCAATAAACCATATGATTTCCGATATCCACAGATATCAACCTTATCTCACCATAATCATTTTGTTCAAGTTGTTAACCTCTACCTCACCAGAAGATCAGTTCAGTTTCTCACTAACCAGGAGAGATGGCGATTCGAACCGATTGTACCAGCTGGCAAATATGCCAATCACAAACCCTATCAGCTGAGCCACTGGCTACTTGGGCCACCGTTAAATCTTTCTGAGACATAATATGTATCGCGGGCTTGGAGGGGTCCATATTCTCAGAGACAAACCCACTTCCAGGATGCATCAGGTCCTTGACCTGCCCTTGGTAAGATGGTGTCTCCGCACATCCTTCCTACCTCCAGAATATGTCTGCCTTATCACGCCCAATTTCTGGCTCAGAAAGAAATACTCGGCTTCGCGGTCAGAACGACTTATCTGGCCAGCTATGTGACGACGTCTTTCAATCTCAACTGATGTCTGGTGGCCTCAGTCCTAGTCGGCCGCAAGCAGCACCGAAGTCAACATGACCCATATCATGCAGCTCCCCGCTACCTAGCCTTGATTCTCTCATTATTTCATTGTAGCATGGTGACACATATAGTCAACCATGTGGATCTCGTCAGTCACCACCTACACTCGTGGATGACAGGAAATCACCCGACTTTCTCGCGGATGACAGGAAATCACCCGACTTCTACCGGTCTAAGCAGGGCTAAGCATAAGATCGGTCACCTGTCTAGTAATAGTATCAGGTTCACATATATAGTAGACAAGGTAGATATGCAGCAACGGTTTCAAACCAACTCCTATACTTAAATGCACAAACATACAATTTAATAAAGACCGGTGCATTTATAAAAAGAGATAGGTGGAGGCTTAGGGATGCTCCGGGGCTTGCCTGGGGTTCAGCACTAAGTTAGTGTTTGTTAGATGACACTTGTTCGACGAGCATTTCCCATCCAAGCACTCGATTAGTCCTTCCACCTTCGTGATTAGTCCACCACACCGTCTTGTGGTTAGTTCCATCATCATGTCCTTCACTCCACGTGTTCATCTATCGTACCTAAATGAGATGCACAATGCACATGTATGAATAAAAAGAAGTAATACAAGGCATGTTAATCTACCATCACTGAACCATAAGCTAACAATCACGCCAAGGTCAAAGCAATCATAATCCCACACGTGCAGTTTATGGGCAGCAGGACAGCAAGCATAAGATTTAACCATAACTGAAGCTATATATATCCAACCAAGATGAGCTAAGCCTTTCTGGAAAGCTATTGAAATTATCTACAACTTTGGTATTATCCTCTTCAAATGATTTAATTCATATAAAGGTCAAACAACACAAAGAAGACAGCTCTGCCCAGACTTGGACAGATTCTGTCCTCCCAACTCAAACAATCATAACTAGAGATTTAGACCACCAAAAGGGATGATCATAGACAATTTGGAAAGACATAGAAATATAATAAAACTGATCTATTATCACCAAGAAGTGATTCAAAGCATAACTCAGTCAAATAATGAAATCAATCAGATCTAGACAGAAAATTGGCAAAACCTGACATCAGTCATCCAAAAGCCATAACTCCTAAACTATTAGGCCTATGACCAAGAAATTTTAGGACCAGCTAGATATAGAAGTTGGCTACAACTTTTATATAGAACATATTTACATGCAACATCATTTTTATGGAGAAAACACCACAACAACAGGGACTATGCCTGCAGCCATTTTGCTTATAAGCAAAACATGCTTTTCCCTTATTTATCACCTAAGCACACATAGGAATGAGCTATTTAGATAGCTCCAAACATGATTACATGGTCATACAAGGCTCATCTCAGACCAAAGCATATTAAGGAATCACAAGAAACATATATGCATTCATTTGTTTTTAATTATTCACTCATTATTACATAAAAACCCATTATTTAATTATTTAAGTTATATGGTAAACATCTCAAATGAGTCCCAAACTTTTATGAGAGCTAGGTGATTACAAATCATTACCAAGGTTCAAATCTTACATGCTCAGGTATTATACATTAATTAATACAAAATAAACAAGTTTATAATGCAACAATTCATTGGAGAGTAAGATAAATGTGAAACTCAACATTTTATTCAAACACATGACCATATTATTGTTTCTCAGGTTAGCACAACCTTATACAAAGGTAGTGGAGCACCATTTTCCATTTTTGCACCAATATATTATTTATAAAGCATTTAAACCTACTTAATAGACATAAAAAAAGATAAACCAACAACTCAGTCATACATACACCATAAATCATGAAACTTTAACCATACATCGCACATCATACAGAGAGTCTACAATTAAATTTTCATGCCATTTGGAGCAATATAACTTTAGATACAAAAATAACAAGCAATTCAACCATTTATTTCCTATTAAAAAAAAGATAAATGTGAAACACCAATAAAATAGTAAACGACCTATATGTTTTATATTTTTATAAGCTAGTGCATGTCATTAGAAGACTAAAAAAATTGGAATAATGATTTTTGGACATATATTTCTCAAAATGTGGATCGGGATAATTTAAATGAACTTCTAAACCACATTTCAATAATGAATTTCTACAGCATAAATACAGTCATGCATGACACAACCAACTATACTAAAATGCAGAAAACTTTACCACGAATCCAACAAAACAAGCCTCATCATTTTTGGAGCCCCCAAACACTAGATATTGATTTTACAAGTAATAGCACGAAATCTGAAATGAAAACCGAATTCACATTTAACCCCTGATCTCGCTAGATCCACACGGTCCATGCACCCAGCAAGCTCTCCAGTGAAGATGACACGCGGGACCCACTGACCGCTGGACCCCACCTGTCATACACAGAGCAAAGGCACACAGGGGATTCCTTTCTTCTTCCTCTGGTTCGAAGAGCAGAGCGGAGGCGGGCGCGCGGGACCTCTGCCGGCTCGGCCAACTCCGGCGAGGAGGCGGCCAACGGCGGCAGCGTGGGGCCGGAGCTAGCCCGACCCCCGGCGCACCTGCCGGTGCCCGTGGCGGCCTGACCACAGTAGCAGGCGGGCCGCCGGCGACGGCTCCACCGGCCGCGAGGCTCCAGTGACGGGGAGCTCCGAGTAAAGGGCTCATAGGAGGCAGTGCGAGGCGAGGAAAACGATGGCGCAGTCGATTTTTTTGCCATGGGACGAGAACGATGGCGAGCTCGAGCTCTGCCTGGCCGGCAATGGCGGCGGCGTGCTGCACGCTCGGCAGAGAGCGAGGAAGAGGGCGAGGGGGTGGAAGGGTGAATGGGAGAGTGAGCAAATGAGCGAGAGGCGAAGTGGAGTGCTCTGGTGCTTGCCTTTTGCCGGGGAGGAGCAGCAGGGGCGCAGCAAGGCGATTGGCCATGGTGGGCGGCGCCCAAAGCTCGGCGGACACGTGGACATTAAACCGAACAGATGGCGCGCGCAATTGTGCTCGACTTCGGCCGGCCAGAACGGCATATTCTGAGTAGATTCGGTCTGAGTGCCCTTAATCAAAGTTGTTGCCCACATTATGGTCTACAATCTGTATTTAGAGGTCATGGCTAGAACAGCTCTGGTTTGAGAGATAATTAGGCTCAAAGTTGATGTGTCAACAAGCTAATTACGATCAAAGATCGAGTGGCAACTCTTGTCAAACGAAGTCGGATTGACCTCAAATTTGAATATGTTGTGCCTCAAAGAGTTTGTAACAACTTCTATTTTTGGTCCAACTCAAGTTACTTAACGAAATTTGGAGAACACGAGAAGGCCATGAAATCAACACCATTTTCAGACTTTGAATTTAATCAAGTCCTGTAATCAGATTTTTCTTCTGTCTTGTGTCCACTTTTCGAGGCAATTAGAGATGGAATCATGACTTGGTCCAAAAATAACATTTGTTCTACCTTAAGAGATCTGTAACTTTTGTTTAAGGTCAAACTTCATATCTTACTCCAAAATAATATTTCTAGTTTGGTCAAACTAACATCATTAGAGAGCTCAAAGTAGATGTTTAGGCCAATAAAGGTATTTTCTTGGCATTTGCTCAACATGAGTCCTTCATGACTTTTGTTGTAGAGTTCAAGTAGAGTTGTTTGGGCAAGGTTGCAAGGTTTGGTTGACTTTGCATGTTCATCTTCACTTAATCCATAATCCAATTAAGTGAATAACTTGTCATTCCATGTGAATTCTCAATTTAAATCTTCATGCAACTTCTCCAATGATCAAGGTAGATGGAGATGAATATGAAATAGTGATTAGGATCATTGATTGAAATAACTTGATTAGGTCCAAACTCGCTGGTTAGCTCGTGACTAACACCTGGGGTGTTACAACCATGGCCCCCACCAGTAAAAATGCCATTGTTCCTTTGGTAAGGGCCCTTTCAATCCGAGAGATCACTTTTTAAGACCCTAAAGGTCGCCATGGAGGTCAAGGTGCTTGAGGTTGAGCCCTACGGAGTATACCAGGTCCTACACGCCTTTGACACCACCATTCATGAAGAACCACAAGGTCATTGGCGGTGGGCTGGGACAAGGGACGATGTTTGTTCCCCAGCTCACATACGAGGAGAAGAAGTAGTTGTGTTAGTATCAAAACTCCACTAGCTCCCCAAAAACCACCTGGCGGAAGGTTAATCCTCCATGATCAACGGGCCATCAAGGCACTTTGAGGATGACCGCACCAAGAAGAGTGTAATGGAGAAGTTTCTTTGTGTGGTTTTCACATCTAGTAATGACAATAGTGCCTTAGAGGAGCAAGTAGCGGAGTTAAAAATGGCTCACTTGGATTTAGAAGACAACTTCCGTACTCTTTGCATTAGCAATGGTGCGAAGATAAAGTGTATCTCTCTAAGGCCATACGGCGTCAGGTCAACTACTTTTCACATTAGACATCTTAAAAAAATCTCTTCACAAATAAGATAGGCACTTAGCTAGGCTTATCTCCTAGTAACTTGTGTCTATGTTTAAAAAAACTATGGCTCTGCTGGTGTGTTACCACCCGTAGGGCCCCTGCACTTGACATTTCCTTTGTCTCTCTAATCCAGTATGTAGCAAGCCAAGTGTGGGGGGAGGTCGGTGACCTCCCCAATACACTCAGGAACAATTCTGAATGTACCACGGTGATGTTCACAACGAGACACGTCAGCTCAACAAAACCTAGCCCTAGAAGCCTTTAAAGGCAGGTTGGGCGACAGGCACATGAATACAAAACAGAAAAAATGCAAGTGCAGAAGCACCTTCAAAGGTGACGATTCAAATGGTGATCACCGAAGTGGCCAGAAGCTTCATGGTGGGGTCTGCCGACCCCACCTAGGACCTCTGGACCCACCAGTTAGCATCCACTCATCGACTACATGTCTCCTGACTGGTTTGCCACTCCTACTCCCCTCTGATCTTTCGTTCTTACTTTTTACATGTTTTCCTTAGATAAAATAAAAATAAAACAAAGACTTGCATCCAAAAATAAAAATTGGCATGATTTATGACATTTAAGGGTAAAAGCATCACAAAGTTCAATTCTTGCATATGCTTATGCTTGTGGGATGCATATCTTGACAGGAGTATCATATTGACTAAGTTCTTAACAAAGGTGATATAGTTCTTGGCTCATGATTCACACCTTTTCTATTCAAAGTGCTTAAAAGTTTATTTTTAAAAATGTCATAAAACCATAGTGTCACTCACTCCTTCAATTGTAAGAAAATTCCTACCAAAGGCATATATGATCATACCATGTTCAAAATCCCTTTTAGTCATGCTATTTGCAATTGCTTTGAGTTTGGTCAAATCTTGTTGACCCTTGTTGAGAACTATGTCATAGACCAAAGATCAAGATCACGTACACACCACATATACACATGCTGCTTCTACACTAGAAGTACGCAAAAACATGCCTTCCATCTTCATCATAAATATGCTCCATGCTTTAAAGTTTGAATATCTCTCTAAGTATGACTTAGTAGATGAGACACAAAGGCTATACAAAAAAAATGAACACATGAAGGTCCATTACTTTGAAAAAAAAGAAAAAAAGAGAGAAAAAATGCTACCCATGTCTCAAATAAAATAAAGTAGAGAGAGATCTTATCAAATAAAGGAGCAATACATTCCATCATTTTCCACACACTTGCACATCTTGAGCTAGGATTATGACAGTCTTCTCTTTGGATCCTTGTTTTGACTTTACAATATATGCAATGCAAGTATGCTATCTTATCACTACCTGAGCCCCACATAAGCTTGATAGATGTAGGATGAAACAAAAGAAGGCAATCTTATGCTATGCCTTGGTGAGGAATCATATACTTAATGAGTGACTTAAGAGTACTATTTGATGAGTAAGAATGAACTATGTGCTTTCTTTTAAAACCATTATCAAAAACTCTAAGTGCTAAGGATATGAAAATGGAAAGATGACTTTGCTTTGAGAACTGTTCCATTTCTCAGCATCTGAAGGATATATGCTAGACAGTACCACATAACTCACTTGTATGAGATATGTTTTGAGTAAAGCTTTGTATTTGCTAATACCTTGAAAATGTCATAATCATATTTTATCATTCTCTCTAACCTTTGCTCGAGGACAAGCAAAGACTTAAGTGTGGGGGGATCTTGTTGACGGTAGTTATACCATGTTTTTACCCCATCAAAACCGTCAACAAGACATTCTTTCTACAAGGAAACCACCAAACACATAGGGACTTAGGTACAAATAACTTGGTTTCACATGTACTTGTTATTATTTAGTTGCAGGCACTCAGAACAGGTACTTTTCAGTGTCTAGGAGCTCCATATGAAGGTTGGGCAACCAACCAAGTATGGCCAAATGATAAACCAACTTCACAATCATTAATATCATAACTTCTGGAGACAATGTGCAAAAGATGGGCACAATGATGGGGTCGGCCGACCCCACCTTGGGAAAGCCAGCACCACCATTGTGCTTAGAATTGCGTGTAGAAGCTACCTGCAGAAGATGGGCCTTTGGTTCAACCAAAGGTGGGTCGGCTGACCCCACCTTTGTGGGCCCCAAAGCTCAGCTTCACTCCAGCGAGGTGGGGAAACCTTCTAGAAGACCCTGGCTAGGCTCACCTGCCTTAGGAGGGTCGGCCGACCCCCTCCTTGGGCCCAGCCAGGTCGGTTGGCTTCCCACCGACCTGTGCATGCTCCCCACGTGCTGGTTTCATCATTGCCATCCATTTGAGGCGGTTTGATCCAACGGTGCATGATGGAGGTCACACGGATTGATGACATGGCAGTGGAGTAGCCTCTACTCCACCTCCCCCTATAAATACCTCCCATAGGCCTTCACTTTACAGCATGATTCATAGGAGAAACCACTATGTAGTAGCTTTAGCTCTGCGATAGTGCTGTGCTAGTTGGGAGAGAGTGAGGGGAGTCTTCAGGAGAAAGCCCCGGCCTGTCGGGAGTCTTCTCCAAGGTGTATCTCAGCGGATGCAAATCTTCAAGTAAGTTTTAAATCTGAGTTCTTCTAAGTATTTGATATTCTGGTTTTGGTACTATAAGTATATACTTGCTTTACCTGTACATTGCTTTACTTAGTGAAGTGCTCTAGTCTCTCATGAAGGTTAGAGTAGTAAGTGTAGTGTAGATGTGGTGTCTAGGCTATATCTTACCAGTGTAGGCCGCTTGTCGCACGGATTGTTTGTGGGTGCCAGCAAGTGGTGATAGCCTTGTCTGGTCTTAGTATCCCACTACGTGTGTAAGACAAGTTATTAAAACGGTAGGGCATCAATACAACTGCACAACCGCCTCGGGTAGGAGTTATATCTCCTACTGTTTCGCCTGTCGTCTCTTGTAAAGGGAGGAGGTGGTAAATCTCTTTATATTTAGAACACCAAGACCAGATATCTTTACTACATAAGAACCTCTCTACCTAGTTATCATAGATCCTTTGTCCCATCACTGGATGGTCTTGAACCTAGTTAGAACACTTCACGTTCCCTGTGGAAAATACGATACCTGGAATACTCCCGGTGAAGGCTACATTGACTACCGTACGCTTGCGGTATATCCGTTTGCCACTTCTGGTGTCAACAGCCATACGGTCACTAGATTTGTCACTTGATCATTAGAGCAGTTACTCAGATTCTAGCTGACGTCCGTGCTGAGTTCGACGACACTGTACACTGCTTCCCAGCCTACAACGTCACTCAGCTTGTACGACGTGAGGGGCCCCTTGCAGCATGACGTGCCCCACAGACTCCACCGCGACAGACTCGCAGGACAGGCATCATGACTGAGACAGAGGGAGAGCAGGACGAGGCCATCAGGGCCTTGGCAGAGACAGAGGAGGCTCAGGCAGAGGGAGTTGCACTTGGGGGTGGTGTGGATGATGACTTTCCGTCTGAAAGCACTGATGAGGACTACGATCCCATCCCCGAGTACGTTGCTCCTCACGACCACGAGGCTGGCACTTCTAGTTCCGCTCCAGCCTCACACCAGAGCAACCTAGCGCTACTTGCTATTCTCCAGAGCTTACAGCAGACATAGCAACAGCAGGCTCAGGAGCAGGCTAGCTTTGCCAGGGAGCAGGCCGCCGCACTCGCACAGGTTCAGGCTCGCCAGGATGAGTTCCAGAGGCAGCTATAGCAGCAGGCAGCCCTCCAGCAGCAGGAGGCAGCAGTTTAGCAGCAGCAGCAGTTCATGCTTGAGGCACTGGCCGGGCTTACAGCACTTCCACCTCCACCTACACCACAACAGCCTGGCCCGTCTACCGTTTCTGCTCCTGTGACTACTCCAGCGTTACATCCCAGTGGGCTCCAGAGTCAGTCACAGCCAGCTGTGTCTTCTGAGGTCACCCCTCCTCCTCAGGCTCCACAGTGGCAGTTTGCGCAGGAGTCGCCGATTGTGACAGGTTTCACGCCTTCTTCAGCCACGCAATCATTGCTCACACCGTTCACTAGCAGGGGCTTGGCGTTTTCCTACAGTGAGCTTACCGGGATGGATACCGCTCCGCCTCAGCCCCAGCTACCCGTTACGACTGCAGCTTTAGTCACAAGAGCCACTACTAAGACTATTCCGTCGTCTGTCGCTTCTTCTGAGCCAGCTACGCATGATACGACGATGACGGAGACAGTGCCAGAGTAGACTACAGAGCCACAGGCAAACGTTCCTCCCGCTCCAGATGCACAGGTCAGCGGGTTCAGATTGTGTAGCTGGCAGTTGAGCAGACTTGTGCAGAGCAGCCAGTTGAGCCATAGGCAGAGTAGCAGACAGTTGAGGATCCCTCAATCTGGACCACTTCACCTCCAGTTCAGCGGACAGAGGGTCAGGAGGCCTACAGCCCAGAGTCAGAGAGATGCTGCAACTTTCCAGATAGCTCACCATGACCCGACTGCACCCTCCGACCCTTAGGTTTTGGTGCTTGATGCCAAAGGGGGAGAGGGAGAGAGCCATAGATTTAGGGGGAGCGTGTGAGATTTTGGCATTTGGCTCTTCTTTTGCTATGATATACACTCATGCATCATGTTTATCGTTTTTATGCATTGTGATATTTGCTTGTGTGTGATATGACTTGTGAGACATGTGTGCTTAATTTCCTATCTATACCATGTTTCTTGCTCTGTGTAGCTCACTTGTGTTGCTTCCGCGTCTTTACTCCAATTCTTGTGAGCTATACTTGTTGGTACTTGCGCTTAACTCTTATAGAATTGTGTACCTTGTGTCTTGGTTCGTATAAGCATGCCTAACCCCCTTTGCTCTTATTGTCTCATGCTTATATGAATCAAGATTTGAAAACCTCACTCTTTCTAAATCTATTTGAGGTTGTTGTCATCAATCACCAAAAAGGGGGAGATTGAAGCATCTAGAACCTATTGGTTTCGGTGTTTAATGACAACAAGGAGGTTATTATGGCTAACGTGTGTTTTGCAGGATAACCTAGAGGTTAGGTCATAATAACATGTAGGTTCAAGCCCCTAGCAATGGAAATCGATTCGGTTTTCAAAGGACGGAAGACAAGATGAAGATAGGCTAGTTCCAAGTGTCGTTTGGAGTTGATAGCCACTTGGAGTAGTTTAGGTCTTGTTTTTTACTTTGGCCGTACTATTAAGGGGAGTTTGAATGCGTAGCTTGATCTAGACTTGACTAGGAGATGGTAGCATCGTGCAAACTTGTCAAACGTAGGTCTAGAGAGTGCAGAGAGGTATGGTGAACTATTTGGAACAAACTTTGTTGACTCGTCGAAGTTTTGGGACAAATAGATGCACCGGACGCTGCACCGGACGCGAGCCAAAGCGTCCGGTGTCATGATCAGAGAGCGTCGGACGCACGTTTGTCATCACCGGACGCGCAATAGCGAAGGCTTCAGCGTCCGGTGTGCAGACCAGGGCTAAGGTTGTCCACTGGACAACCACCGGACGCTGCACCGGACAAGCCTGGAGCGTCCGGTGTCCATGCAGAGAGGTTCCGGAGAGCTCCTTTCTGCATCGGACGTGTCCAGTGCCAGCCCGCCGGACGCCGGGAGCGTCCGGTGATTTTAAATCTGTGCTGGTACAGTTTTCGTTGGAGGGGGCACCGGACGCTCACCGGATGCGTCCGGTGTGGACTTAACAGCGTCCGGTGCACCCAAAAACAGACCAACTTGTGCCTAACGGCCATTGGCTGGCGGCTAAGCGTCGGACGGGAATGAATAGTCCGACGCCCACGCGCGAGCGTCCGACGCTGAGCGTCGGACGCCTCGCAGAAGGTAAGTAACGGCTATATGTGTTTGTGCAAGTCTATAAATTACTCTTGGCCGGTTCTAGTTCACTCTCTTGGCTCTCTAACTTGTTGATACACCTCTTGAGCATTCTCCTAACACTCTTACTCAGTTAGATTGCATAAATCTCATCCATTGTGAGCTAGAGTATGATCCAAGTGCATTGCTTTGATCTTTGCATCCATTGGCACTTGTTGATCGTATTTGCTGCGGAGTTCTCTCATTTCTCTTGGTGATTGCCGTCACCTAAACGGCTTGGAGCAGCAGAGGAGCTTGGCGGAGTTGGAGATTGTCTCCGGCCACTCCCGACGATCTTGTGAGGGGTTTGGTGCCTTCCCCGGCGGAGTGCCAAAGGTAACCTTAGTAGATTGCTCGTGGCATTGAGTTACCTTACTCGTGGTAGGTTCTAGTGGTGCTCATTGGTTGAGCTTGACATTGGTTGTCAATTAGCCACCGAACCACCAAGTAGTGGTCAACACAACGGGGACTAGCGTGCCGGCAAGTACGTGAACTTCGGGATAAATTCTTTGTCTCTATTGTGTTGATTGTGGACCATCACCTTCATGTGTATTGGTATTCATCTCGGTGATTGGCTATCTACCCTACTCGGAGGTATAACCATTCCACACCCATCTCTTTACATTGAGTACTTTACTTGTTTAGTAGTAGTGGTTGTAGTTTGCTTGTCCACCCAAAAGTAAAGTAGTTGTAACCTAAGTTAGCTTATATGTGTCTTAAAGACATAGCTAGAACGGTTAGGAAGGCTTACATTTTTAGTAGGCTAGCGCAAAATTCATTTCGCTATTTTTGTTACTAACCACTTGATCAAGTGTTGTCTATAGAAGTTTTAATTAGGCTATTCGCCCCCTTCTAGCCTATCTGGACCTATCAGGGGGCTTGCGATGGGCAGGAGCACGTGGTTGTCACCAGAGTTCTCGCCGCGAGACCAAGGCAACGGAAAGATGGCGGTGGCAGGGTAAAGTTTTTTTAATGCTCTCCAGAGCATATGCTTTTACACTCCGCACCATTAAATTCGCATTGAGAAGTGTGCACGTACACATCTCAATATGAACCTGCTTTGAGATGTGTGTGCATACTTCTCAATGCGAATCCAATAGTGTGGAGTGTGAGAGCACATGCTCTTAAGAGTAAAAAGACGGCGGAACCACAAAGGCAACAACTCTTCTTCCTCTGCTCTTTCGAACTCGTCGTGTACAGACACCGATGGCGGCCTCGGAACACCCTGCCTAGCCTAGCCGCCGAGGGTGGGGCCCCTGCAGCCGCCGACCGGCCCAAGCAGGATCATGCCTCCCCTGCATCTGCTGCAGCAACCGGCGTGCTGCAGCTCCAGGGACGCCGAGGCGGCGGCGGTAGAGCTGGTGCGGATGCTGGAGCGGGCCATGGTGCGGGAGAGGGTCGTCGCCGTGGGAAGGAGAGAAGTCTTGATGCGAAAACGGCAGCCTTACACGCATATATCCACGCCACGCAGGGATTTTTCTCAAGTTGCTAAAAATAAAAAAGAGGGATAAGAAACTGTTAGAAAGTGTTTTTTTTGTCAGTTTATAAAAAAATAAAAATAGAGAAGAGGAATAACAAACCTTTGAAGTTGTCTAAGTGCCATTGCAAGGATCGCAAAAATTTAAATTTGCCGGTAGAGGAGCGCGCCAGCCAGACCTGCAGGCTCCGAGCGCATTCGTCCGATGCTGAGCTGACAGCACAGATGTGCTGACTGCATGACGCAGTCGATTAGACGATCTCATTCCCCGCCGCGGCCCCGCCACCGCTCTTCTCCACCATTGCCGCATTGCATCGAAAATGGAAACAATGGAGATTGGATCGGCGGCTTCCCTTATCGCCCCCGTCGCCGATTGTATCGATTCCCTCTCCCCCAAACCCTGTCCTGCCCTAAATCCGCCCACCCACGTAGAGATCTTAGGTCAGAGTTGTGCAGATCCACACACACACGGAGGGAAGAAGAGGTGGAAGAAGGGATGGAAATCTTTAGAGCTAGTAACGGTGCAGCGCGAAGATTTGATAGTAGGATGTTGACCGCTTTGGCTGAAATTGGGGAAACGATGAGGAGGAAAGCTGCAATCGTGAGGCCACCACCGATTGAGTTAGTCGATTATCCAGGTATTTTTTTTTTAATTTGCTGCGTGCCTGCCTTGCCTTTGTGTGCTCCTCCGTCGTCCTCCACTAGAATTAAAATTGGAGTTGTTGACCATGTCCACCAGTAACACTACTGATGTGAGCCTAACGTCCCCCGTGCCATGTTTTTGCGATTGTTCGATACATAACTTTGCGTTTCGATACATAACTTTTCGATTGTTCGATACATAACTTTGCGATTGTTCAATATATAACTTTGCGATTGTTCGCTGTTTGTGTTCAATACATAACTTTGCGATTGTTCGCTGTTTGTGTGTGTGGTACGCAGATATTTTCGAGAGAGCTTGGGGATGGGATTCCTTACTTCCAGGCAATCTGGTTACTCCTTTGCCACTATACAAGATATACCTCCGGAAATATTACATCCGCAATCATCAAAGGGAAGCCGCCGATGATCTCAATGGAGATGATCATGGGAATGGCCTGCTAGCAACTCTGGCCGACTCGGTAGCTTCCTGCCTGGCACCTTGTTGTCCTGTATAGCTTCTAAGTTTCCTAGCTTCATCTTCTGAATAGTTTATATATGCTCACAACACTTGCGAAATCATGTGTTTTCAAGTGTATCAAGATGGAGGATCATCTTATGTTTACGTGGAACCACCGTGGCAAATCCTTCACCATTAACAGTGATGAGGAGGAGGTCCCATTGCTGAGTGAGAACATCACCAAGCGCGCTCGTGAAATGAGTCAAGTTCCGGTATCTGAATTTCCTGCCGCTGCTATTGCCCTTAAGGTATGTTTGCATCCCTATCCCTACCTTTAACATACCAAGAAAATCCTCCTTAATTTGGAATTACATTCATCAATGATGTTTGTAAAAATGGTTCCTCTTGTGCTGATTGCAAACCACATTTAATTTCAAGTGTATCACCAAAGGGGCTGAGCTGATGTGCCAGTGCATTATTTCTGGGAGTTTCGCCGTGTCCTTCAATGTAAGCAATGGTATCCGGCAGTGTGCCTTGAGCTTTATGACCTACAAAGATTATGTTCCTGCCGCTGCTGTCATGATGGTACATGCTCTACCAAAACAATCTGTGACCTAGCTACTTACTCGTCAGTATTTATTAATTCCTTGATGTTTATGGATGTCTTGTTGTTGCTTGCAATATAACTTTTAGGGCATCATGAAAGAGGCTGAGTTGGTGATTAAGTTGCTGAGGGGAGTTCAAATGAAAAATAAAGGAAATCTGGGCTACACCGATATTGTCCGGCATCGTACCATGTTAATGATGCTGGAGATGTGTGATGAATGTTCTGCCGTTGCAGAGCCTACTGTGTATGACCTAGTAACATATTATTCCTGTCATTTCACATGTATTTCTCGATTATCATAATAGATACTCCTCCATCCCAAATTATAAGTAATTCCAAGATTTTTAGACAGTCAAAACATCTCAAGTTTGACCAAACTGTATATAATAGAATAATAATATTTACAATACCAAATTAGTATCATTATATTCTTCATTAATTTTGGTTAAAAATGAGATACTTTGACTCTCCAAAAATATAGGTATGACTTATAATTTGAAATGGATGGAGTGCATGACAAGTATTCCATACATACAGAGAGCAAACTGAGCGATAGCTCAGTGGTATGGCTAGCTGTGGCTGTGCCCACCTACCTTGCACCCAAAAACAACCCCTCGCTGGCTTGTGTCTATGGTGTGTTGCCGGCCCAGGTAACGGTGCACTGCGCCGGCCTGGGTAATGGTTGCCGCTGCACCCCCCCCCCCCCCCCCCCCCCCCCAAACACACCCACCCACCCACACACACACCGGTCGAGTTTTTTAGTATATACATATTCATTTCATCGGTGAAAGGTATAGTGATGTATTTGTCTGCTCTACTATCACCAGGGCTGAGATTACTGGAGATTTGAAATTCAATGAATCAGAGGATAAACTGGCTGAAAATGGCAATCATGAGGACAGAGGCAATGTAAATGAAAATAAGGTATATTCTACACTGAAATTGGGCGGCCAGCTCAAGTAAGTTGGTATCTGTTTGTGGAACTCGCTACTAATAAGCATTTTATGATGAATCCGATGAAAAGAACTCCAAGGAGGAACTAACAAGAAATGACGCGAATGAAAGGAATATGCAAGACGAAAATAAGGTAATAGTCTACACTGAAAATTGGGCAGTTAGCTCAAACAAATTGGTGCCTTTTATGTTCTGCTCATGGAGCTCATTACTAATATGCATTGAATTATGATGAATCAATATCAAGAACGGCAATGAGAAACTAGAAAGAAACAGCCTGGATGTGGACAAGGTGAAGCCAGATACTAAGGTAGTCTCTTATCAGATGCAAAATCAAAATATCATATAGTCTACCCTGAAAATTCGGCGGGTAGCTCAAACAAATTGGTGCCTTTAATGTTCTGCTCATGGAGCTCCTTACTAATACGCATTGAATTATGATGAATCAATGTCAAGAACCCCAATGAGAAACTAGGAAGAAACAGCCTGGAGGTGGACAAGGTGAAGCCAGATACTAAGGTAGAGTCTTCTCAAGTGCAAGATGAAAATAAGGTATAGTCTACACTGAAAATTGGGCGGCTAGCTCAAACAAATTGGTGCTTTTTATGTTCTGCTCATGGAGCTCCTTGCTAATACGCATTTTCATTAATGTCAAGAACCCCAATGTACTAGGAAGAAACAGCCTGGAGGTGGACAAGGTGAAGACAGATACTGAGTCTTTTCTGAGGATTCTTTTTAAGTGCTTTATACTTCTGTGGATTTTGTTACTGACATGTATATTGGATTATGAAGCATCTGACAGCAATGGCTTTTTTTGAAGGCTGGTACAGAAAAACCACCTAACCTGGTGGGAAGCAGCAAGGAGGGCCACAATTCCACTTCTAAGCAGAGGGTAGACAACTAGACATTCCAACAAAAAAAAAAGAAAAGAAAAAAGGCAGCTAGGCTAAATTTGTTAGTCTTTTTATGTTCTTCATGGAATTCCTTGCTAACACATACTTTTATTTTTTAGATAAAAGATGTGTTGAAACATCAGAGCAGTGGAAAAGCTGGTGGGCACAGAAAGGTTTGTCTTTGTGACCTTGAGCATCCTGACATACTCTTTTGCTCTGCCTAATTCAATTCAATTAGCATATTACCATCTTCTTAGATTTTGGTCTGATGACAAACATGTGGCATCCCTTTGATAAAGTGAACTTGTACAGAACATACCCCCCCCCCCCCACCCCACCCCAACCCCTCCTGCTAGGTTGCCTTGGCCCTTTTATACCTGGTTTTCATGTGTGTTGATACACGATGATGTAGTTAAATGTTTTCTCTCTCTCTCTCTCTCTCTCTCTCTCTCTCTCTTAACAGTGGATTTCAGGATGCTTTCACTTTGAAACCAGGAGCGCCAATGGAACAGCAAGCTAATGAACAATGATGCCGAATTCTCATCTAATAGATGATATCCTATATTTTGCATTGTCGTACCTCTTATTACGGACATGTGATTAGCTCTCTAGACAATTTTCTCATGAGACGAAAATGAAACTTGTTGATGCTATGATGATGGTTTGTTATGCTTGTGTTTTGATTACATTAATCAGCGGAACATGATTAGTTTTTGTACGTTGCGAACATATCTAGTTTGGAGAAGCTTTGCTAAATTTCTACATTTTGTTATTGCACCTGTGCCACCAAAAAAAATGGAGACATTTTCAAAAAAGAAATGAATGAATTTAGTAGAAAAGTACTTTTTCGGATTTGAGCCAATGACTTCTGTCTTATCAAGGCATTATTCTACCACTAAGTGAAAAGCCCTTTATCGGATTTGAACCGATGACTTATGCCTTACCATCGCATTACTCTACCACTGAGTTTAAAGGGTTTTTTTGTTCCATAATTAGCCACTTTCATTTACCATTATGGGTCTACTTACTACAACTAAGGCCCTGTTTAGTTCCCAGTAGATAGTAGCTATTTGCTAATAACTATCTCTTTTGAATCTAAACAGGTATAAATAGCATATTAGATAACTATTGGTAGAATCACTAGATAATAATTGTCTCATTATCTAGACTAAATCAGATAATGATTTACTATCTAACCAATAACTAAGAGACAGGGAACCAAAAGTTCCAAACAGGCCCTAAAAATCGTGATTAGATTATTTGCACTCTTCGTATCGTTAAAGGTGGCGCATGGGATTAGCCTAAACCGTAATCCCCGTGGCTAGTTGCAGCCATGAAGGACGCGTTTGGATGAGTGCACCTGCCCTCGACGTCTATGTTCAAATGCTATGTCCGGGTGGGCTTTTCTTCTTATTTCTTCTCCGAAGATGCTGCTGACTATGTTGTATCCTCTGGAGAATAGAGTGGGAGAATAAATCGCTCCATGATGGTACCGAGCTCTTCTGCTAGTGTTGGTGTCGACATGGTGCCGGATGCTTAGAGGAGTTCTGGTGAATTTGGCTACCAACTGAATTGGACTTTGCTTTTCATATTCTTTGGTGGTTCAGTTCCCTTTCGGGATTCATCGTCGTCCGGTGAGCTAGGGGTTCTGGTCCTTGTGACATCAGATTCTTCGGTGTCCGATGATGCGATGGCTAACGGCCATCTTTTTGAGGGTGTTCAACGGTTACAAAGCAGATCAAGATCGACATGCTGCACAAGACGATAATAAAATATTGTGTTTCTTTTCTTCGTTTCAGAGGTCAGTTTCAAGTAATGTGCTTCGGCCGCGGATGGAGTAGTTCTTTATTTTCTTTCCTCTCTACTGGAACGTGCGCGTTTTCACGAGAACAGAATACCTCACCTGGCCATTTGTGTTGCTATTTTTCTTTCTTATATTTCTCTTTTTCCCTTTTCTTTTTCCTTTCCTCTTTCTTTGTTTCTATATTCTTCTATGGCATATGATGTTCACATATAGCTAATACTCGTATAGTTTAGGCATTTTCTTACCGTTTTCTACTTTTTCTATTTTTAATTTAGAATATCCTAAATTTAAAATTTGGTTGCTAATTATTGTTATCCAGGCAACTAGTCAAAGCCAGCTAGCCACCGGTTCGTGTTCATTCGAGAGTTTTTTTTTTTGTTTTTTTCTTTTTCTTCCTGTGATCTCTTTTATTATTGTTTTTGTTTACTCTTTCTATATTTTTTTTCACTTTTCTTCTCTTTTCTTTCCTTTCATTCACTTATTTTTCTTTTCTTTCTCCTTTCCTTTTCTTTTATGTCTTCTATTTTTTTTCCTTTTTTCCTTTTTTGTGTTCTTATTCTTTTTATTTTTATTTTTTATTTTCTTTCATATTTTATTCCTTTTTCTTTTCTTCTATTCCTTTTTTCTTCTATTTCTTTTTTCTTTTTCGGTGGTATTTTGCATTTCCCCTTATTTTCTTCAATTTATAATTTTATGTTTTGCTTTTTTATTTTCACATTAATAAATGTAATGTTTAAAAATATATTTAGTGTTGTTCACGCATACATGTGATATTCTATGATGTATCTGGGGATATTTATTTAGTATACATGTGTTTTGCTTAATTTTGTATTTGGGGGATGTTCATTTGGTACATATGATGTTATATAGTGTATATAGAGATGCTGACTTAGTATACATGTGATATTTTATGGTGTATCTGGGGTTCACTTAGTATACGTGTGATGTTCTATGGTGTACTTATGGATGTTCAGTTAGTATAAATGCGATGTTCTATAGTGTATTTAGGATGTTCACTTAACATATACATGATGTTGCATGGTATATCTGTGGATGTTCACTTAGCATACATATAATGTTCTATGGTGTATGTGGAGATGTTCATATAGTATACATGTGATGTTCCATGGTGTATATAGAGATATTCACTTATTTATCTATTTCTATTTATGTCACAGCTCTTGGTACTCATCTTTTCTCTATTTAATGCATATTATGTAATATCACGTTAGAATGTTTTTATTCGTAACAAGAATCATATTTTGAATTAGAACATTTGTTTTAATTACTCATTTTTATTTTCCTTTTCTTTTTTTCTCTTCTTTAATTGACTGTAATTGTGTGTTTTTTGAACATGTTTTGCTCTCTTATTTCTTATATAGTCCATAATATACACATGTGATGTTCTCTTAACACAAGTGATGTTCTTTTATGAATTATTTGATGTTCTCCTACAGTAAATGAGATGTTGTTCGGATTTCTTTTGGTATTCTACATAGTACAGGTACATTTTTTATATGGAATATTATTATTACTACTTTCTTTCTTAGACTTAAAATAATCTGATGTATTTAATAACAAATTTTTATATAATTATAAAACTATATATATAATAATGTAGCAGTGGTGACATAATATGAGAGAAACAAGAAATAATAAGGGCATACTTAGTATAACTCATAACAAGCTGTTATGAGCTATTTTTACCAAATTAAATAACTTTTTACAAACAGTTTTATAGTGAAACTATTTTTTTTCCTCATCTCACAAAGGATTGAGTTGACATGAAGCTGAAAAAAGTACCTTATCTTAGCTCTCGCCCTCATTTTTCTCTCTTAACCATGTATGAAGTTGTTGGTGAAGCTGTTTTGCTAAACAATATTTTCAAAATAGCTCAGCTTCACCAAAAAAATTGCTCATGAAGCTGTTGGTGAAGCTGAGCTGTGTCAAACGGGACATAAGTCTTGTGTTTGAGTCCTCTCATGTACCCTTTTGTCTCCAAAAACATCCAATTCTAGCACAGTAGCATGTTTTATCATATCAAATTTGACCAATTATAAAACTATAAATAATTATAATATCAAATAAATGCTATTATATTAATTATAAAAGTTATTTTTATAAAAAATAATTTAGAGCCATAAGTATAAATACTATTAACTAAAAGATAGAAATTTGACTAAATGTGAACTGTTTTATCTGGCACACAATGCATAGTTGTATGTTTTTTTGACAGAAAGAGTACTATGTTTATTTTATCATAATTTGTACTGTGCATCTACTCCATACGGGCTTTTCTTTTGTTATTCACTGCCTTCTCGTTGGCTACCGAGAGTGAACCAAAACAAAACAGCGTGCAGGGCTTGCTTTGCGGTTGTGGGGCATTGTCCGAGCCGCAACGCAACACGACGTGGAATTCGTGGCCGAATGCAAGCAGTATTTGTTGGTCCGTCAGCTGCGCGATGTGGGCTGCTGGGCTGAAAGATCACAAAACCGTGACTGCCTTGCACGGGACCTGGTCGGCGCGGTGCTGATCCCGACCAGGTCGGGCCCTAGATGCCCCGGTAAGGAATAGGGAGCAGGGGAGAGAGATTATTTTCTTAGACCCAACCAATCACTCATTCAGGTTCGACAACAAGAAAAAGGACCATACAGCTGTTGGCAGTTGATTGGTCATCGTCCAATGGTGAAAGGACCGTATAAGTTAGAGGGGGGGCGGGGTTGAATAGCCTACTAAAAATTCTAGCAAAATACTAGATCACAAGTTAGTTGATAAACAAGCGAGACAAAACGCTAACTCTACACTATTCTATGCAAGCCACTTATCAAGATATGCTACTCACAAATATAAGCACTCAACACGCAAGAAACCAACTCTCCCGAACCTAAGGAGATGCCACCTAAATAAGTATTAAGCGCAAAGAAGAGAGATCGAGAGGATTATACCGATGGGCTTGATTGAAGTGAAGTCCGCACGCCGTGAAGACCAATCACCGGGATATATCCAATATGAAAACCAAATGATCAAACCCAATAGAATACAAGAAAGCCAAGAGTCCACTCGATGGTGGAGAAGATAAGGAACACTCGATTTTTTACCGAGGTTCACGTGATCGCCGTCACGCTACTCCTCGTTGTGGCACCGGTCATCCTTGGTGGATTGCGAGCTAGGCTTCACACGCCAATCCCTCACCGGGAGCCGCTCACCAACACAAAAGATGTGGCTATCAACCACGAGCAATCCAGTAGAGTTGGTTTTGGCACTCCGCCGAGGATAACCACAAAACCTCTCACAATCAATCACCTCGGTGTGGGCTTAAACAATCTTTAATCAACCTCACACCGGAATCGCCTCCAAGCCGCTAGGGACACGGCAATGCCCTAAGAGAATAAGAACTCAGCCTTGACTTGCTCTCAAGTGCTCTAGAATGTAATTCACTAAGCAATGATGCACTTGAGGATCACTCAACTCACAAAGATGATCAAAGATGAACAAGTGAGTGAGTGGGAGGCTTAGGATGCTCACAAAGAGTATGCAAATGATTCAAGCGTGCAAGAGTTGTCACCAAGTGACCAGAGAAGGAGTATAAATACCCCTAAGTGCAATCCTATCCGTTACCCACTGAAAAACAGCCGTTAACACGATTTTCGGGGCGTCGGACCAACCGTCGGACTGAGTCCATCGGACTAATCCTTCGCGTCCGACGCTCGGATGGCTGCCACGTGTCAACTCTCGTTCAACCTCAGTCATTGGATCGCAACGGCTACTTCTCGCGCTCAACTGCGGACCGTCGGACTGGGGGCGTCGGACTAACACTTTCGGTCCGACGCCCTGTTCCCAGTACACTGCGCGCGTACCGTCGGACGTTTGCGGTGGGGTCGTCGGACTAACGAACTCGAGAGTCCGACGCTTCCAGAGAGGTTTGAAACCGAGAAAACTGCGTCGGACTAAGCTTCAGCGTCCGACGCTCTCAGATTGCGCCACGCGTCACACCTCGTTGCTCGGCACCGTCGGACTGCAGTGGGCAATGGTCCGACGCTCGCAAAACGAGCGTCCGACGCTCGCCAGTGGCCGGAGCTAGGGTTAGGCGTCGGACTTTGGACAATAGTCCGACGCTGCCCCTGCTAACAGTCCGACGCTCATTTCTCAGCGTTTTTCATGTTAATTTTCCACCCCTTGCTTCTATGTGCTAACACTCAAGGTCTCCAACACTTGTGCACAGTGTGTTAGCATTTTGCAAATATTTTTCAAAAGGTTTTCAAAGATGTTCTCTAGGTTGGTTGGATCAATGCACATGAGATGCAACCTAGAGCACTTGAAAGTAATCCAACACTCGTTCTCCCCTTAATAGTCAGCTATCTATCCTAAATGTGAACACACCCACTAAGTGTCTTGTTCACCAAAAGGAAAACCTATTTGGATTATACCTTTGCCTTCTCACTTGATCACCTTTGCTCCTTCCATGATTAAGCCTTCCTTTAGTCATCACCATTTTCCTTTAGACTTCACACCATGGATTGACCAACCTAAAACCTTGCCATCACTACCAATCTAGGTTAGTTCTTAGGATGTCATTAATTATCAAAACCAAACTAGGGCTTTCAATCTCCCCCTTTTTGGTAATTGATGACATCCCTTACAAAGATAAGAGTTAAGTTTGTTTTTGAACTTGTGAGCTTATCCGAACAAGATTGTCATGTTTTTGGAAAGGACAAACAACACAAATTCGATTTAGTGGCTATTTAGCTCCCCCTACATATGTGTATGAGTTTGGATTTTAAAGCTTGCACATATGCATATATAGAGAGTAAATTTCCACCAAGATGTGCTAGGATGCTTAGGATAAACTTTTGAAGCGTGATACCGATTGAAAATTTCATATCGACGTTGCGGAAATCTCCATCCTTAGCACTTTTGATAACTAGATGATCACAAAACTTGAGCATACCGTGAGATCAACATTATATGCAATGCTCAAGAACCACTTGTACGACCACTTGTAATGTACAAGATCATCTAGCTACCACCTAAGCATGCTAGTTATCAAGTCATCAAACAATTCTATACTAGCATACTCCACTCAAGAACATGGCAATAGAATATAAAAACATATACAAGTGCAACAACCAAGTTCATGAGTTTGCTCCCCCTTAAGGTGAGCTTATCTTTAAGTAAAGGTTATGATTCAAATTTTTGATCCCTTTACTTTGGCCTATTGCTCTTCCATCTTCGGCCTAATGATGGTTCATCGCGAAGTTCAAGTTCTCTCCCCCTTTGTTATTTTATCTTTGTTCTTTCTCTCCCTTGACATCAAGTAACACAAAAGGGTCAAGTTAATGGAATGAGAGACCTTTGTTAGCCAAATTTTGGTTCAATCTAGCAAATTTGTACAAGTGTCTTAACTCGGTTTGAATCAAAGACAAGCTTCTTCATGCCACCCAGGGGTTATCTTGCCTATGTTGAGTTAAACACTTAGTTACTCATTTAATCAAGATTCAACACTTGATTTGCATCCCCATGAACAAGTTATATGCCATCACTAGATCAAGCAATCAACCAAGCAATAGTGATGCCATATAGACTTCAAAACCATTTTAGCTTTCAATGAATGACCTAGAGAGAACAAAATCATGTCTATATGATCTAGCAAGTCCTAACAAAGTATGAATGCACATGTCAAATAATGATGCATTTGCCTTACTTGGAGGATAGACATGTCATAAGATATTCATGAAGTGCATCAACACATGTTGGAGTAGTCAAGTATGTTCAACTCATTCCTTAGCTTGCAAAATCTAGCTTCATCAAGTGGCTTGGTGAATATGTCGGCTAGTTGATCTTCGGTGCCTACACTTGTGATTACAATATCTCCTTTTGCTTAGTGATCTCTTATGAAATGGTGCCTCACATCAATGTGTTTGGTTCTTGAATGTTGCACCGGATTGGTTGTGATCTTCACAGCACTTTCATTGTCACAAAGCAATGGAACCTTGTTGAATTTCAATCCATAGTCCTTCAAGGTTTGTCTCATCCAAAGTAATTGTGCACAACAATTTCCCACACTAATGTATTCGGCTTCGACGGTAGAAAGTACAACACTATTTTGCTTTTTGGATGACCATGAAACTAGTGACCTTTCCAAGAGTTGACATGTACCGGAAGTGCTCTTTCTATCAATTTTGCAATCGGCATAGTCCGCATCCGCATAACCTATCAATGTGAAGTTGGAGCCCTTAGGATACCACAAACCAATGTTAGGTGTGCTCTTTAAGTACCTCACTATTCTTTTAGTTGCCTTCAAATGACTTTCTCTTGGAGAGGCTTGATATCTTGCGCACATGCCCACACTAAACATCACATCCGGCCAAGAAGCGGTCACATAGAGTAGACTACCAATCATTGACCGATATTGCTTTTAATCAACCAATTCACCTTCTACATCCGGTTCCAAGCTTCCACTAGTGCCCATTGGTGTTGAGATTGCTTTTGCATTTTGCAATCCAAACTTCTTCACCATGTCCTTGATATACTTGCTTTGACTCACAAATGTGCCATTTTTCAATTGCTTGATTTGGAGTCCAAGAAAGTAGCTAAGTTCACCAACCATGGACATTTCAAACTATTTGGCCATCATTTCTCCAAACTCCTCACATAATGCTTGACTTGTTGATCCAAAGATGATATCATCAACATAGATTTGCATGATGAACAAGTCATTCCCGATCTTCTTAGTGAAGAGACTGGTGTCAACCTTTCCCATCTTGAACCCTTTAGAGAGTAGGAAGTCCTTCAACCTCTCATACCATGCTCTTGGTGCTTGTTTCAAGCCATAGAGGGCCTTCTTGAGCTTGTATACATGATCGGGCTTCTTATCATCTTCAAAACCGGGAGGTTGCTCAACATAGACTAACTCATTGATGTATCCATTCAAGAATGCACTTTTGACATCCATTTGATAGAGCTTGATATCATGAGCACATGCATATGCCAATAAGATCTGGATTGCTTCCAATCTTGCCACCGGTGCATAAGTTTCTCCAAAGTCTAAGCCTTCAATTTGAGTGTAATCTTGTGCAACCAATCTAGCTTTGTTCCTCACAACAATCCCATCTTGATCTTGCTTGTTCCGGAAGACCCACTTGGTGCCAATGACATTGTATTTACTTGGTCTTGGAACTAATTCCAATACTTGATTTCTCTTAAAATTGTTGAGCTCTTTCATGCATAGCATTTATCCAATCCTCATCTTTGAGTGCCTTCTCAATGTTGGTAGGCTCCTCTTGTGAGACAAATAAATAGTGCTGCAAAATGAAGCCACTCTTGACCTTGTTTGTACACCTCTACTAATATCACCAACAATTTGATCTAGAGGATGATCTCTTGCAATGTGAGTTGGTTGGACAATATGAGATGAACTAGCATCTTGAACTTGGTCTTGATGTTGATCATGAGCTTAAACTTGAGATTCACTTGAGCTTGCTTGATTTGCATCATCTTCCGCTTGTTCAATAGGAGGGATGACTTCATCACCATTATCTTCAATTTGTCTTGGTCTAATGTCACCAATGTCCATGTTCTTTATAGCATCAACTAATTGAGGTCCTCTTACATCATCTAGATTATACTTCTCTTTTTGAGACCCATTTGTTTCATCAAACTCAACATCATGGACTTCTTCAACTATCCCATGTGCCAAGTTTCATACTCTATATGCTTTGCTTGAAGTTGAATATCCAAGAAGAAATCCTTCATCACACTTCTTCTCAAATTTACCCAAACGAGTGCCCTTCTTTAAGATATAGCATTTGCAACCAAACACTCTAAAATATGCAATGTTGGGTTTTCTTCCATTCAAGAGCTCATTGGGTGTCTTCTTCAACATTGGATGACAATATAGACGGTTGCTAGTGTAGCAAGCCGTATTGATAGCTTTCACCCAAAATTCATCACTAACATTGTATTCACTTAGCATGGTTCTTGCCATATCAGTGAGAGTTCTATTCTTTCTTTCGACAAGACCATTTGATTGAGGAGTGTACTTTGCCGAGAATTGATGCTTGATTCCTAGATCATCACAAAACTTATCAACTCTTGTATTCTTGAATTCACTTCCATTATCACTCCTAACTTTCTTCACCCTTGTATCAAACTCATTTTCACTTCTCTTGATGAAAGACTTAAAGATTCCATACACTTCACTTTTGTCAACTAGAAAGAAGACCCAAGTGTATCTTGAGAAGTCATCAACTATCACAAAGCCATATTTTCTTCCTCCAATACTTGCATAAGTGGTTGGACCAAACAAATCTATATGCAATAGCTCAAGTGGACTAGATGTACTCATCATGCCTTTCTTAGGGTGTGTGTTCCCAACTTGCTTTCCAAATTGACAAGAACTACACAACATATCCTTCTCAAAGTGTACGTCCTTCAAGCCTCTAACCATGTCATGCTTGACCAATCTACCAAGTTGCTTCATCCCAACATGTCCAAGTCTTCTATGCCACAACCAATCAAGACTTGACTTTGAGATCAAACATAAAGAGAGCTTTGCTTTACTATCATTGAAATCCACCAAGTATAGGTTCCCATATCTAAAACCCTTGAAGATCAAGTTGGAACCATCCACACTAACAATCTCAACATCATCAATACCAAAGATGCACTTGAAACCAAGATCATATAGTTGTGCAACCGATAATAAGTTAAAATTGAGAGATTCAACTAGCAACACATTTGATATGCTCATATCATTTAAGATATATAGCAATCTTGCCTAATCTTTTCACCTTGCCTTTTCCATTGTCACCAAATGTGATAGAATCAAACTCTTGGCTACCATTTGTGTTGATCGAACTGAACATACTAGACTCTCCGGTCATGTGTTGAGTGCATCCACTATCAAGCACCCAATGTCTTCCTCAGGCTTTATAATTGACCTACAAAGAATAGATCAATTGGTTTTAGATACCCAAGCGTTCTTGGGTCCTTGGAGGTTAGTGACCTAAGACTTAGGCACCCAAATGGATCTCATCCGTGGGTTGCCTCTTGGTGTACCAATATACTTGGCTTTAACACCCTTCGCTCCCTTGGTGAGCATGTAACAAGAATCAAGGCGAATTGAAGTCGCACTAGCAAATTTTACTTGCTTGATCTTGTTGGCCATGCAATATTGCTCATTATGCCCTACTTGCTTGCATCTTTGGCAATACCTACTATTGCTCCTCACAAAGCTAGCTTTGGGACTCACAAAAGCGGCCTTGCCTTTCTTAGGGGTATAGCCTAGTCCCTCCTTAGAGTGACTAAATCTTTGGCTACCCAAGCACTTTAGCAAGCAGGCATCCCCACCATAGGCATTGCCTAAGGCACGGGTGAGCTTGTTGACCTCCTCCTTGAGGTTTTTGTTTTCTACCACAAGTGAGGACTTAGAGTCATCAACTTTGGGTGAAATAGGAGTGGTGGAGCTGTAAGAAGGGTTAGTGACAACAATAGTAGAAGAAGGAATTGACATGTCATTAAGGATATCACATGATGAACCCATGTCACATGTCTTGATGGATGCCCTCTTCTTATTTTCGGCCACTAGAGAGGAATGAGCTTTCTCAAGCTTGGAGTGAGCCACCTTGAGGTTCTCATGGGCTTCCATTAGCCTCTCATGAGACTTCAAGAGCTCATCAAAGGATTGCTCAATGGCTATCTTGCATTTGCGCAATTTTTTGCACTCCTTTCTCTTGGCCTCAATGTAAGTATTGGCATCATCAAGCATGGACATAAGCTCATCACATGATAGCTCCTTCTCATCACTCTCATCATCGGATTGTACCTTGGATGGCTTGGCCATCAAGCATGTAGATGGAGTATCGAAGAGAGATAGCTTGTTGTTGAGAGCAATGCTTGCCATAGCCTTCTTCTTGATGGTCTTGCTCTCATCATCACTATCATCGTCATCGGTAGAGGCATCACTATCATCCCAAGTGACACAATATGATTGTCCCTTCTTCTTCTTCTTGAGAGTCACATTCTTGCTCTTCTTCTCTTTCTTGTCCTTCTTCTTGCTCTTCTTCTTATCATCATCACTCTCATTGTCATTGTCACCACTTAGAGGATAATCAACAATGAAGTGATCCAAGCTCTTGCACTTGAAGCATCTCCTTGGCTCTTGCTTGTTTTTGGAGATAAACTTCTTCTTGCCTTGACCATAGCCCTTTCTCCTCATGAAATGACCAAACTTGCGTACTAGAAGAGTCATGGCCTCATCATCTTCATCATCACTAGAGGTAGATTCTTCTTCTAGCTCAACCATCTTGGCCTTGCCTTTGCTCTTGGAGGGTGTAGCTTTGAGAGCCACACTCTTTTTCTTATTCTCCTCAACCACCTCTTCATTGTTCATGTCTTGGGTGATGATCTCACCGAAGATTTGGTTGGGCTTCTTAGTGCTCAAGTCTTCTCTTGCAAGCAAGGTCTTGATAATAGCAAATCTTACGGGCAAGCACCTCAAGAACTTATGAGAGAAGTCCTTGTCCTTGATGTCCTCACCCAAGCCCTTCAAGTCATTCACTATCATTTGTAGCCGGTTGAATATCTCCGGCACACTTTCATCTTCATTCATCTTAAAGGTGCCAAACTTCTCTCTCAACATGTATATCTTGGCATTATTGACCTCTTGTGTGCCCTCATATGTCTCCTCCAACCGCTTCCAAATGTCATGAGCTAAATCAAGATCCTTGATTTATTCAAACACATGAGACTCAAGAGCGGTGTAGAGTGCATTGATTACATCGGCATTTCACTCCATCTTTCTTTTGTCAACATCGGTAGGAGCCTGAGCATTTCTCATACTCAATTTTTGTCTCCGTCACCTTCCACACATCGATATGCATGGTCATGAAATGCACTATCAACTTCCTCTTCCAATGATCATAGCTTGTGCCATCAAACTTTGGCGGCTTCCCCAACACATTGATTTGAGCCATTTTTCACCACAAGGATGTCAAGCCTCAAACGATGGTGACCTCGGCTCCGATACCACTTGAAAGGACCGTATAGGCTAGAGGGGGGTGAATAGCCTATTAAAAATTCTAACAAAATACTAGACCACAAGTTAGTTGATAAGCAAGAAAGACAAAGTGCTAGCTCTAGACTATTCTATGCAAGCCATGTATCAAGATATGCTACTCACAAATATAAGCACTCAACACGCAAGAAACCAACTCCCCCGAACCTAAAGAGATGACACCTAAACAAATATTAAGCGCAAGGAAGAGAGATCGAGAGGATTATACCGATGGGCTTGATTGAAGTGAAGTCCGCACGTCATGAAGACCAATCACCGGGATATATCCAATATGAAAACCAAATGATCAAACCCAATAGAATACAAGAAAGCCAAGAGTCCACTCGATGGTGGAGAAGACAAGGAACACTCGATTTTTTACCGAGGTTCACGTGATCGCCGTCACGCTATTCCTCGTTGTGGCACCGGTCTTCTTTGGTGGATTGCGAGCTAGGCTTCACACGCCAATCCCTCACCGGGAGCCGCTCACCAACACAAGAGAAGTGGCTATCAACCACGAGCAATCCACTAGAGTTGATTTTGGCACTCCACCGAGGATAACCACAAAACCTCTCACAATCAATCACCTCGGTGTGGGCTTGAACAATCTCCAATCAACCTCACAACGGAATCGCCACCAAGCCGCTAGGGACACGGCAATGCCCCAAGAGAATAAGAACTCAGCCTTGGCTTGCTCTCAAGTGCTCTAGAATGCAATTCACTAAGCAATGATGCACTTGAGGATCACTCAACTCACAAAGATGATCAAAGATGAACAAGTGAGTGAGTGGGAGGCTTAGGATGCTCACAAAGAGTATGCAAATGATTCAAGCGTGTAAGAGTTGTCACCAAGTGACCAGAGAAGGAGTATAAATACCCCTAAGTGCAATCCTACCCGTTACCCACTGAAAAACAGCCGTTAACACGATTTTCGGGGCATCGGACCAACCGTCGGACTGAGTCCATCGGACTAATCCTTCGCGTCCGACGCTCGGATGGCTGCCACGTGTCAACTCTCGTTCAACCTCAGTCACTGGATCGCAACGGCTACTTCTCGCGCTCAACTGCGGACCGTCGGACTGGGGGCGTCTGACTAACACTCTCGGTCCGACGCCCTGTTCCCAGTACACTGCGCGCGTACCGTCGGACGTTTGCGGAGGGGTCGTCGGACTAACGAACTCGAGAGTCCGACGCTTCCAGAGAGGTTTGAAACCGAGAAAACTGCGTCGGACTAAGCTTCAACGTCCGACGCTCTCAGATTGCGCCACGCGTCACACCTCGCTGCTCGGCACCGTCGGACTGCAGTGGGCAATGGTCCGACGCTCGTAAAACGAGCGTTCGACACTCGCCAGTGGCTGGAGCTAGGGTTAGGCGTCGGACTTTGGACAATAGTCCGACGCTGCCCCTGCTAACAGTCCGACGCTCATTTCTCAGCGTTTTTCAAGTTAATTTTCCACCCCTTGCTTCTATGTGCTAACACTCAAGGTCTCCAACACTTGTGCACAGTGTGTTAGCATTTTGCAAATATTTTTCAAAGGGTTTTCAAAGATGTTCTCTAGGTTGGTTGGATCAATGCACATGAGATGCAACCTAGAGCACTTGAAAGTAATCCGACACTCGTTCTCCCCTTAATAGTCGGCTATCTATCCTAAATGTGAACACACCCACTAGGTGTCCTGTTCACCAAAAGGAAAACCTATTTAGATTATACCTTTGCCTTCTCACTTGATCACCTTTGCTCCTTCCATGATTAAGCCTTCCTTTAGTCATCACCATTTTTCTTTAGGCTTCACACCATGGATTGACCAACCTAAAATCTTGCCATCACTAGCAATCTAGGTTAGTCCTTAGGATGTCATTAATTATCAAAACCAAACTAGGGCTTTCAAATGGCCATCTAATTTGTGTACAAAAAATCACTAATGTGTCTCTGTGCCTGTTTGAATGAACTAGAACCAGTGATTAGTTAGAAATAGTGATTAGCTAGACTAGTAGTTAGTTGACTAGTAATTAGTTCAGGCATGTTTGGATCCAAGGAGTAACAAGCGTTACTACACACTAGAACTAGTTGTTAGCCACAAATAGTTAGGTTTTATGGACTAGTGAACAAACAACTAGTTGGGGCTTGAACTAATTGTTAGTCCACTCCCTAGTTCACCTGTGTGGATCCTCAAAGACTAAACTTTAGCCAACTAGTTGTTAGTTCATGGGATCCAAACAGGCCCTATGATGGGCTTGTTTACATGCGCCCAACTAAAATTTAGTTAGCTAATTGATAGAGCTAAAGTTTAGCTAGCTAAAGATTATTTTAGCTGGGGTGTTTGGATGCTCTAGCTAATTTAAAATCTTGACCATGCTACCCATCATTAATACTATTGTTTGAATAGCTAAACTTTATCTGGATGTGTTTGGATGCTCTAACTAAACTTTAGTTGGGGACAGTTTGGTCATTTAGACCTTTTAGCTAGTTTTACCTGGGTTGAAACAGCTAATTAGATTGCGTACATTTTGGTTTCTATCTAAACTTTAGGTAGATTTAGTTATGGGGTGTTTGGATGCATCATACCTAAATTAGCCAGCTAAAATTTAGTTGGTGCTTCCAAACAGAGCTGGTATCTTCGCGTTTGCTCCTGCACTTCTCTTATTGATGTGTTTGGCATGACTTTAGAGCCTAACTCTAAGCTAGAGCAACTAAACACCCAACTATGGAGCAACCTAACTCCATAGAGTTGTTGGAACTCTAGTTAATTTTCCAGGAGTGCCTTTTTCAGCTCCGAAAAACTCCAAAATAAACCTAGATAAGGAGTTTTGAAAAATTACCGTAATTGCCATCGGTTACACACTCTAGATTAAAACTGGTCCAATATCAACTCTACCTAAAGTTCTGGAGTAGAGCTGCGTGATCCAGAGTTGGAGCCATCCCAAATACATAAAAGGAGATGAGCTACTGAATGTCAAACTCTATTCATCGGTTACACACTCTAAACAAAAACAGGTTCAACATCAACTCTACCTAGAGTTTTGAGCCATCCCAAATACATAAAGGAGATGAGCTACTGAATATCTATCCCTATTACAATTGCTAATAGATATAGTGGCAAACTCGACTCGATATTGACAACGTTCATCATAGATAGGAGCTGCCACCGTGGCTAAAAATAAAATGAACTACTATCTGATTATTAACTACTAGCGGCAAACAGGCTCTAAGGTCACTAAACTAGCACATGTGCCTGAGGGTGGATCCCAACAGTTGAGCCTACATAAGTCTGTTCTCGTAAGTGAGGGCTCGCAAGTTGAAGTGGAGGGCTTGGCCGAGGTAAACCTAAAAATGGTTTGGGCTAAATTTGGATTCTGCTTCCTATTTAGACTGATAGAAGGTTTGGGTGGAGATGGGCTATAGAGGGTAATCGGTTGGTTCGGTTTGGATAGTAACCACATTGTGCTGGTTGGGTTTGGAAGCAGTTTCAGTATTTAGAGTAGAAAGTGATGTGTAGACTATTGTTCGACTCGGTGTGAGCAACGGAGGGAACGAACAGAGAAATTGGAAGGGAATTTGGGGAAGGAGCAAGCAAGGGTAGGTTCAGATGACTTGCAGAGGAATCTTAGAGTTCAAGAGTTCATGGTTACAATTTTCATACCCTCTGCTCTCCATCTCCTCTCCTTAAGTATTCCTCAGGTACTCTCGCTCATTACATCTAGCGAACCCACACTGGGCCGGCAACACGTGGGTTGGGCTTAATCTTCCTAGCAGAACGAGAGGAGTCAAGGCCAGCTTTTTCACCATGTGCTTCTGTTGTCAGACTGGGAACAGTGCTGACAGTCGCCCTCCCTTGAGAGCCAGCATGCCCCCATGTCGGTGCGCGCGGGAACTACTGACGGAGCTGAGCAACATTCTCCCTTGTAGCAAGCGAGGCAGGCATGTGAGACCACTGAATCAACACCTGCTCCATAGGGTGGTCGCCTGTTGTCCATCGCCACTAAAGAATCTTTTATGGTACCTAAAACTCAACAGTAGGCTGAGGAAGCACATCAGTGACCTGGGCAGACCCATGGGAGGCCTTGAGCTGGGAGACATGGAACACTGGGTGAATAGAAGAAGTGGGTGGTAGCGCCAGTTTGTATGCCACTGCACCAACACGCTGGACCACCTTGTAGGGACCGAAGAACTTGAATGCGAGCTTCTGATTCGATCGATGGCTGAGAGAAGATTGAATATAAGGTTGGAGCTTCAAGAACACAAAATCGCCAACCTAAAACTGGCGTTCAGAGCGAGATTTGTCCATCCGGCGCTTCATCCTCTGTTGGGCGCGGATCAAAAGCTGGCGAACCAATTCTTGCATCAGGACGCGCTCTGAGAGCCAATCAGACAAGACAGGGGGAGCAGTCTCAGCAGATTCGGCAGTGAGGCCAAAACAGCGAGGCTCACGGCCATATATCACATGGAAGAGGGAACGACCCAACGCTGAGTGGAAGCTGGTGTTATACCAGAATTCAGCCAAAGGCAACCACTGCAACCATTTGTGAGGACAGGCATGTACAAAGCACCGCAAGTAAGTATCCAGGCATTGATTAACCCGCTTGGTTTGGCCATCAGTCTGAGGGTGGTAAGCTGTGCTAAGCCGAAGATCAATACCAGCAAGTTTGAATAGGTGCTGTCGGAACTGACTAGTAAAGATACGATCACGGTCAGAAACAATGGTGTCCGGCATGCCATGAAGACGATAGACATTGTCCAAGAATTACTTTGCAACTGATGTCGCCGAGAAGGGGTGCTTAAGTGGAATAAAATGGCCGTACTTAGAAAATTTATCAATAACCACCAAAGTAGCATTAGCTGAACCAGACTAAGGTAAGCCCTCGATGAAATCCATGGAAATAAAGGACCAGGCAGCATCAGGGACAGGTAAGGGCCGCAGGCGTCCTGGATATTTAGCACGATCAGGTTTAGCTTGCTGGCATGTTTGGCACTTCTGTACCCAATCATAGATATCGGCCTTCATGGAGGGCCAGAAGAACAACTGCTTAATCCTATGGTAAGTAGCAGGTGCACCAGAATGGCCGCCCACAGCGCTAGAATGGACAGCAGCAAACACTCTAGCATGGATAGCAGTGTGTGAACCAAGCCATATTTTCCCTTATAACGGATAATACCATTGTGAAATGTATAAGAAGGATCAGACACTCCGGACATAGCCAGCTTAGTAATTAGTTCAGATGCTACTAGGTCAGTGGAATAAGCAGAAGTTAGGTCAAGCAGCCACTGCAGTGTAACTGAACTAAAGGTAAGGAGCAGATCACCAGTAGGTTTCCTGGACAATGCGTCTACAACACTATTATCACTGCCCTTTTTATAAACCACTTTGTAGTTGAGGCCGAGTAGTTTAGTGAAAACCTTCTGCTGCCAATGAGTATGCAACCTCTGCTCATTAAGATGCTTAACACTTTGTTGATCAGTGTGAATAATCAGTTCACCTTGTAAGAAATAGGGACGCCACTGATCCACAGCAATGAGGATAGCAAGGTACTCCTTTTCATATGTGGAGAGCCCCTGATTCTTTGGACCCAAGGATTTACTGACATAAGCAAGGGGATGACCATGCTGCAAGAGAACAGCTCCCACACTAGTAGCACAAGCATCAGTGTCGATGTGAAAAGGTGTTGAGAAGTCAGTGTAATACCTCTGGTATTACTGCATAATTAACCTGCCATGTCATCATATTTAAAATTCATCATCTGCATATGATTGTGCTTAGGGTCCCTAGAGTGATTTGATTTCATATGTTATTGATTGTGTAATTAACTTTAATTAAAAGTCAAATAGTAAATTAAATTAGAAATCAATTTAAACCCTAGAGTTTGACCTAAAACCCTAATTCAAAATCTATAATGAATCTAATGGAAGTGTTTTAATAAAATTTGTAGAGCTTTTAAAATGGAACAACTTTTATTTTTGGAGATTTTGAAGTTGTGTTGTAGAAATTCAAATTAAACTCAAATTACTATGTTAAAATTCAAATTTCAAATTTCAATTTTAAAAATAATGAGAATATGATAAAACTTCCTTAATAAGAGTTGTAGAACTCACTAAAAGGAACAACTTCTACTTTGACCATTTTTCTAGTTGTTGAGAAAAATTAAAAGTAATTTTAGAATTTTAGTTTTGAAATTCAAAACCCTTTTTACACCCTTTGCTGTAGTTTCAAAATTTGGCCGAATTTGAAAATGGTTCAAAAATCAAAACTGATCAGCACTTGTAGTACTACAACTTTTGTTTTAAACATTTTCACAGATTCTAATTCATAGGTCCTCAATTTAATCAATTTAGCTTTTGACCTATTGAGCCCTAGCTACAGTGGACAGGGGGGTCCCCTGCTCTGCTCGGCGCCGTGCACTCGTGCCCGCGGCGCGCGCTGGTCGCCGTCCAGCCGGGCCAGGCTCCGGGCGCCGGCGTGCGGTCGTTGGGGGCCCCGGCCACCCTTCATGCTTATCCTTTCCCTCCCTGCCCATAAGAAGCGACGAGCCCCTCCCTGTTCCTCTTCTTCTTTCGTCTCGTCGGTCGCCGCTCGAGTCTGCCGGCGGGATTCGCCATCCCCACTCCACCACTGGCCTCTCCGTCTTGTAGTCCTTCAATTAACTCCTTTGCGCATCCTTTGGGCTCGGATTGGTATCGTTTCGGCATCGGAGTAGCCCAGTGGTCGAGGTCTTCTTCCTCGGTTCCGGCGTGAACACCGCCGTGCTCCTCCAGAGTGTTGCTAGGCGCTGTGGTGGGTTCTTTCTTCCTCTTGTTGGCGTTGTAAACTCTCTTTGCTCCACTCTTATCCCTAGTCTTGGTGGTCTGACCCCTACCGCTCTAGGTTCTTTGGAACGATGGTTCCGTCACCGAAGTTCATCGCCAGTGTCGCGGTCGTCGCCGCCACGCCTACTCCAGTCGTCAGTCGCCTCGACTCGCTCATGTTTAAGCCTTTGGTGAGCTCTGTGGTACCCTCGATGTCGCCGGTTTGGCTTGTGATGATCCGTAGGTCTCGGAACTTGGGTCGCTACCGCGGTGAGCCGCCATGGCCGCTCTTGGTCGAGCTTGGGAGGCCGGGGAGCGGTGCGGAGTCCGTAGCTGGGGTGCGGGTGCTAGTGGGGAGCTCGTCGGAGTGTTGCTCTCACCGGTGTCGGTTCCGCCGGTACGGCCGCGCCGGTGGCGCATCGCCGCCGCATCGGGCGTCAGCATCAGGGAGAGTTGGAGGTGGGGGAAGAAGCTGACAAGGGGGTCACGTTTGTCACTGGCTGTAAGAGAGGGGAGGCGAGCGCGGGCTGGCTGGGCCGTGTCACGCCTAGGTGGGACGATTCGGGCCAGAAGGTTTTTTACTTTTTGATGAATAGTGCTCAACATTGCTATTTTTATGTGAATTAATCTGGTCATTGAAAAATAATGAAAATAAATGTGTAAGCTCTCTGTAGTATGTATTATTTAACAAAAATATTAAATACATGTTTTGGACATTCTATCTAGTAGCTAAAAATCAGCATTTTAATTCATAAATGCAATTTTGAACATTTTTAATTAATTCCCTGTAATTCCAAAAATCATGAAATTTTATTTGGCACTGTTATAGGTCAAGATCTATCTGTTTGTGAAGTTTGAGGTCAAGTGAAAATAGTTTAATTAATTATTAATTATATGCTTGATTAAATGATTAATAAAATAAATAGGAAACATTGGTGACTAGGTTTTATGTGATTTTTGGATTTGTTGTAATTCTAGGTCAAGCACCCTAATGACCTAGGGCTATTTAGTCTAGAATTGTTGCGACTAGGTTATGTATGATAGTTATGGTCAAGCTAGGTATCATTTATTCTTGAAATTTTGCATTCTTCATTTCATGTTGCATCGCATTGAAACATTCATCATTGCATGCGTATAGTGACCGAGGAACCGGAGGTAAAAGTGAAGGCATCTATGGTACTGGATTTTGACATCTATGGTACTGATCCAGATCTGACGCTTCACGCAATCCAAGGCAAGCCCCGGTGCATTCAGCCTTTCCTTGTGTTTTACAAACTTTTATCACCTTGAATAAAATAATTGCATTAAGTTGATAGGAGTTGATTGTCACCTACTTGCTGCATGACCTGCCTTGATATATAACCCCGAAACCTGTTTTAAAATGAAAATGTTTGAAAATTCTTAGCCCTGCTTGTTAAAGTTAGCTTTGTATAAAATGCTATTTTCTGAGCTATGATGAAATACTAATGATGAATATGAATTTACAACCGCTCGTGTGACCTACAATTGGGTTAGAGTCCCAATGTATTGTCATCGACGGATTGGAAACCGTTCGGTTGGCTTTGTACTTTGGGTTAGAGTCCCGATGCATTGCCGCCGCCGGAAAAATGGTAATGAAAAAGAAAGTCCGTTCGGATGGATGTGCACAAGTGGCGGCGTTCCCATGTCTTGTCACCGACGGGCACGGATTTAGAACCGTTCGGCTACTTTGTACTTGGGTTAGAGTCCCAATGCTTGGTAACCAACGGAAAAATGCTTTAGGGACCGTTCATTGTCGGCCTGCTGGATCGAGACTTTGCAACTAGCCACATACTACGGGAAGCCTCCGACTCCGGTGGCTATACTGCTGGAACCGACAACCACGCACTAGGAGTGGAGAGATGGCGAGAGTAGCGTGTACCCTCTTGGTTGGCGTGCCTGAAGACTAGAGGAGTACTGTGCTCTCGGGTGGCGCAGGACCGGTTCCGGGGTACGAAAAGCCGTGGTAGGCGGGGTTGGCATATGCAAGCTTAAGTGCTACATATGCAGTGTGGATAGGGATCCCCAGCTGGGTACTTTCTGGATTCGAATCGACGTTGCTCCTCGGTTAATGGAGACTTGATCCACTGACTTACTCCGAAAAGTGGTTCGGAACTAGGTGTTTTTGAGAATGATTAAGAAATTGAAAGAATGTGACATATGAGAAGGAATATTGGAACTATGGTTATGACTAAAATAATATTGAGATGAAATATTGAAATAGGATGGTAATGCTTTTCTGCAAAACTCTTGAACTCTTCCTCACAGCCTTACTTTGAGTCCCCTCAGCCTGCATTCCTGAGTCTCTTCTTTCTCTTTAGTCGGGTAAGTCTTGCGGAGTACCCCAGTACTCAAGGTTTGTTAACCCCTGTTGCAGGAAGTCAGCAGCCGGAGGTCTGTCTTGCTCCCTGCTGCGTGATGCTCGTTTGTGAAGGAAGTGATGATGAGTGATGTTGGACCCTTGGGCAGGGTTCGTATTATTATGTGTATCTGCTACCCTGATGCTACTTCTTTTTAGGTATAGATTGTAATAATTGTACTATGAAGTCTTCCGCACCTTTACTCTGATGTATTTTATTATGAAATGTTGTAACCCTGTAATGGCTTCGCAATGGGATCCTTTCGGAGAATACGGGCGCTTATATAGCCCGGGAGAGCCTTATAGATCATCTGGGACACGGGCCCGGCTGTCAGAGATCATTAGTGACAATGACAGGTGCCCGTGGGCCATGTGATTTGGGCAGTTCTGTTACAGTCAGGTAGAGCCAGGCAAGGGGCGAAAGACAGGGCATGTTTCAATTGCTCAAAAGACTCAGTATGTAAGGGGGTCCATACAAAGTGGCTGTCCTTGCAGAGGAGCTGAGTCAAAGACTTAGCCATGATGCCAAAATTCTTGACGAATTTCCTATAATATCCTGCTAAACCCAGAAATCCCCTGACTTCCTTGACATTTTTGGGTGTAGGTGAAAGGTCGAGATGGCGGACTAGAGGGGGTGAATAGTCCTTTTTAACAATTAATCACAGCAGAATAAAACCTAATCGGTTTTAGCAACGATTCACCCCTCTAACTAAATCTCTAAGCATCTTGTAAAAGATCCTAGCAAGAACCAAAGGTGCTAGCCTAGCTTGAGCTTCCGTAAACCGTTCTAACGCAAGATCACACAATCCTAAACGCTAGTACTTCAAGCACCGGGGGAGCTCTTACCAACTAGCAAGCAAAAGCGCACTAAGCACCTAAGCCAACTAAGTGCTCGATGACAAGGATACACAATCCTAATCAAGGAGCGCAACTTGCTTAGCTACACAAACTAAGTAAGGCACTAGTTCTAAGCTACACAAGCAAAGAACATGAGTGGCAAGCTACACAAGCTAACCGATCTCACAAGAGCTATAACTACACAAGTAAAGTAAGAACAACAATAATAACTTGTGTAGGGAAATGCAAACTACCGCGACGGATGATGTAGAGGATGAAACAGTGATTTATTTCCTAAAGGTTCACTTGTTGCCACAAGCTATGTCCTCCGTTGTGTCCACCTACACTCCGTGGCTCGGTGGCTAATCGATCACCAAGATCAAGCTCTACCAAAGAGCGCCACAAGAACCTACCCGACGAGTGAGATGTTGAGTGACACGCTCAACTAGAGTTGCTCTTCGCGATCTCCCACGGGGCGAGCACAACACCCCTCACAAGCACTTCTCCGGAGCCAAGCACAATCTCCCTTGCTTGCTTCGACGGAGCCACAAGCCACCAAGCCGTTTAGGAGGTGGCAATCTCCAAGAGTAACAAGCACACCGACTTGCAACACGATCACCAAGTGCCACTCGATGCAAACTCTCAATGCAATGCACTAACGATCGATCACTCACTTCTCCGATGTGAATTAGATGAGCACAAGTGAGTTGGAGAGCACTAAGCCAAGCACAACCAAGGGAAACACATTCCCAAGGTGCTAGACAACCTCTCTTGGCCGGTCCTCACCTCTAATTTATAGCCCCCAAAGAAATAGAGCCGTTACCCCCTTCAAAGGGCTCACTGTGTACACACCGGACGTGCAGATTAGTTCACACTGGAGCGTCCGGTGGTTGTCCGGTGCTCAAAACGTCAATTAAACTAGCCATTACGCAGCACCCGAGAGTTCTAGGGTCGCACCGGACGCGTCCAGTGGACCCCCACCGGACACTGGGAGCGTCCGGTGCTCTTACGCAGCCCGTTCAGCGCGTTTCGCACTGGATGTGGGAACAGTAACACCCTTGCGTCCGGTGCTACTGTTCACGTGTCCGGTGGTTGTCCGGTGCAGACAACCGCTCACTAAAGCGGCGATATCTCTTAGCTCCGAACTCCGATTTTGATGATCTTGGATATTTTGGAAAGCTTATTCAGAGGACTACACAACCCATATGATTGCATAATCCAAAACTCAAAGGATAAAAAGCAGTTTATCCATCCATGATCCAAACAAGTTTCCCGCGAGCTCGAAACTTCAACCCTTTTGCAAATGTGCCAACTCCAAAGTGTTCCACAACCTTGTGCATATGAGTTAGCATTTTCACAAACATTTTTCAAAGGGTTTTTCACTCTTTCTTTCCACACCACTCGATCCTAGTAATGCAAAGTTAGATCACTCCAAGTGGCACTAGATGACCGATATGCAAACAAGTTTGCCCCTCTTGATAGTGCGGCCATCTATCCTAAATCCAATTAAGCACTTCTCTACTCAATCTTAGACCGGTGAAATGGAAAAGCCCTAAGTTGTACCTTTGCCTTGCGCTTTCCATTTCGATCACCGTCTTCATCTCCATCTCTGACACCATCGATGCCGGTGCAACACATGCACCAACACCTCATGAATGATATGATTCACTTCATATCATCACGTGGCTTTTGGTCCATCGATCCTCAACTTCACTTGCTCTTCACCGTTGCATTGGTCCATCGGCGGCAAGCCCACTAGCTTGCCCTTCACACTTGCAACCGGTCCGTCGACGCCAAGTCTTTTCTTGATCTTCTCCACCTAGCCACATGACTCCATGTCATGTATCATGTGCATTAAGCTCCTTCACCATCACATGTGTGAGCTAAGCATGATCTCCAAACCATCTCCTCCTCCATGGCATAGATGCTCACACACATGTACCTGTGGACTAATCACCTGTGTAACCAACACTTAAGCACATATTAGTCCACCTAAGTTGTCACTCAATTACCAAAACCAAACAAGGTCCTTTCAATCTCCCCCTTTTTGGTAATTGATGACAACTCTGCAAAGATATGGAAATTAATCGCATTAACCAAGTTAGCTCTCCACAAGTGTAAATTACTAACTTGGGTTTGGATTTTATGTTACTTATCCATCTTTAAGCTCAAATCTTTAGAATTGGATAAGCTTCATAAAACCCGACTTGGTAGTGTTAACTCCCCCTATAAGTGTGTTCAAATGGTTTGGTTTCAAATTTTCACATATGCATAAATATGGAATTTATGGGAGTGCCAACACTACTAAGTGATGCTAAGGTGCATAGGATAAACCTTTGTAGCGTGATACCAATTGCTCGATACCAATTGCTTGAAGCCAATTGAAGTTACACCACTAAGTCCATCTTTAGCATCATGATTAGCTAGACAAGCAAAACTACTAGATACCCCGTGAGATCAACATTATAAGCAAGGTTCTAGTAAATATTTGAAAAACACAAGTCTAGCTAACAACATATACATGCTAGTTATCAAATCGGCATTCAAACCTATATTAGCAAACACCACACAAGAGAGGATACCACATGTAGATAAACTAAATGCAAATGTGAGCAAGCATATGAATATGCACATTTCAAATGCAATCAATCATGTTCATGAGGTTGCTCCCCGTACTTGTGTGCTTCTCTTTTGTCCAAGAATTTTGATCCCCTTGTAATCATCAATCATGTGAATCATCCTTCTTGTTGGCCCTTTGCTCTCCCATCATCGGACTCCATGATGTGAATCATCCTTCTTGTTGGCCCTTTGCTCTCCCATCATCGGACTCCATGATGGTTCATCGCATACTTCCATCCATCTTGATTATCTCTCCCGCTTGATCATGTAATCCAATATCTCTCCCTTATCACACAATTTAATATTTTTGTCCAAATCTCTCCCCCTTTGTCATCAATTTTCATAAAAGGTCAAAGCACTTGTGACAAAGGTGTGTGTGAGGGATGTTGAGGATAGATGCTTGCACATTTGATGGACACCACCATTTTTGAGTTGGAATGACACCACTTGAAAACCATCCATAGGATGAGATACCACATGTTAGGACCTTGCATCTCTTGACACAAAAAGAATAAGTATCTCCCCTATGTCATATGATCAGTCATCCACTTGAACTTGAGCTCTTGTTGGTGTGGGAAGTCTTCATCTTGATGATCACTTAAAGTTGAGGATCACTTGCACAAAATGTTGGATACCACTTGTATGCTTAATCTAGACACCACTTGTGAGTACCATTGGGTTGGACTTATACCACTTGCAAGGATGCTGTCATGATGATCATAGTACCACTTGATGTTAAACCACTTTTAGACATACACGATGTGTAGTAATACCACTTTTGAAGAATAGTGATACCACTTGATGGAATAACCATGTGCATGCTACTAGTGATTTGGTGAGTCTAGATACCATTTGGAAAGAATAACTTGATATCTATTTTCATTGTTGTCTTGTGCTTCTTGAACTTATCTTGTTCTCATGAGCTTCTTTCTTGATTAGTTCAATCTAGCAAACTTGCACAAGTAATCTAACTTAGTTTGAACCAAAGACAAGCTTCTTCACGCCTCACACTAAGGGTTATCTTGCCTATGTTGAATTAGATCCTTTTTGCTCATTTAACTAGTTCAAACACTAGGTTCACATGCTCATGACCAAGTCATATTTAGCCACTAGATCAATCAAGACATAGAAACAATAGTGGCATCATATGAACTTAAAAAGCATTTGATTTTTTCCATGAATGCTCATCTATGTATGACTATATGTTCTACACAAGTCCTTAGCAAAAATGAATGCATATGCCATACAATGATACCTTTGCTATCTCGGAGTAGAGGATAGTCATTTCAATTCAATCTCCATAATAGCAAATGTGAAGTCCATTTGAAAGGTTGATGAAGACCAATCATCAATAGAGAAATCCATTCTTCACCATATGATTTGAAAATTATTTATGATTAAGTGCTAGCTTCGAGTTGTAGTTGACTTGCTTCTTTTCTTGATCAAGCTTGCATGAGAATACAACTTGTAGATGATGTCACTTGTAGATTCTTATGTACTTCTCATTTGGGTGTTACTTGCTTTCTAGATCAATCTTTTGATTTGCTTCACCTAAGCATCTCCAATGATTCTTCAAATCACCACTTTCATGTTAGCCTTCCAAGACAATCTTAGTTTACGTACAAAAGGCGGCATGCCCCGACAAACGGGAGAAGTGACCTCTCTCCAAAGAACCATTTTCAACACTTACTTGAGTTGCCTTTGTTTGATTGATCCAAGGACTAACTAAGATGACAAACTTGAATTCTTTCTTTGAGTCCATTTCTTTCTATCTAATTGATCTCATGTCAACTATAGGACTTAAGTTTTATCTCCACTTTGCTTGGTCTTGACCTTCACTTGAATATTTCTTTCTTGACCCAAAAACCAAACAAAAGAGACTCTCAACCACTTGTAATCATAATTCCAACTTGAGAGCCTTTCAATGCAAGAGATACTAAATATTGCCAATAATTCTCTCTTGTGGACAGATTCTGTACACCTAATATGCTATAACTGCCAATGTATATGTCTATTTTCTCCACACTGCTACATGCTGAAAACTGCTACACATGTGTTGACAAGAACTACTCCAAAACCAAAGCAATCCTTATCCAATACTCATGAAACTTGTACAGCAACTTATACCATAAGTGTAAAGCATGAATACCAAATTTCAAGCCAATCCAAATAGATTTGATCACTTAACCATGGTTTCTTCTCAGCTAGCTCAGATTTCAGATTTTGGACAGATTTGAACAATTGAGCTAATCTTCATCAAATTGAATTAAACTTGAGATAAACTAGCTTTAATACTCTCACAAGACATATTTCCATTCAATCCACTTACTAAAAGTCATCTCATGATTATATCCAACCAAATCTACTCAAATTTGATCACTAAGCAATTATTCCGTTCAACCATCTCATTGCAAGCAACATATGCATATTTATCCAATTAAATCAACTCATATGCATCCAAATATAATTGATCAATAAAATATATACCTTGAAGGTCCATGATCACCCATTTGCAAGCTTCAACCTACTTGTTTGCAAGTCATCAAATAATTAATCGTCGGATCACCCACAATTTGAACTTCTGCACTTGTATGAGTTAAGCACTTGGACTTCACTTCTTTTGACTTGGCATTGGTTTGGATATGCACTAGACTTCATGACTTGACTCAACATATGATGATCAATATGAATACCAATTGAATCAAGCCTCCAATGCCATGGTACCTACACACATTTATCCACTTTTTGATGGTACCCAAACACGTTTGGGTCCTCTCAAGTTAGGTGCAACATAGTTAGGCATTGCCTTAGTATGAGTAGCGGGATGTTTTGCAATAGCAAACAAGGAGGTACCATTGTCATCCTTCCTAAGCATAATATTTGCATTAATTGAAATAGACTTAGGAATGTTACCTAGGGGACATGAATCGGCCATGTGTCCCCTTTTCCGGCATGAATAGCACCTTTACTTTGCTTGAGCCTTCTCTTTCTTGCTCATGTTGTGCTCCTCATTGCCATGCCTCACATGGGTTGCTTGAGCCTTCTTCTCTAGATTGCTAGGACACTTAGAGGCAAAGTGTCTCATGTCTTCACGTTTGACAAACTTGATGTGAGCCAAATCATTCTTCGTTTGATTCTTGCTCATCATCTTGTTGGCATCTTGGATGTGAGTTGGATGCCTTCCTCTTCCACCCCTTCTTGTCTTCTTCTCTTTCAAGTCACCATGGCATGATTCATGATTGGTCTTGACTTGATCTTGGGATGTCTTTTCTTGTGGCTTCGCTTAAGACTCATCTAGAGGCATCACAAACCTCTTGTTGGTACACATAGAGGTTCGGTGACCTCTAATATGACACTTGGAGCATCTAATGTGCTTGAGTCTTTCTTCTTCCTTCTTCAACTTGAGCTTCTCTTGGTTTGGGCATGATGAAGCTAGATGCCCCAACTCATGACATGTGAAGCACATGAAATGAGCAAGCCTTTCTTCTTGTTGTTTCTTCATTTCTCTTTCATATCTTTTCTTGCCCCATCTCTTGACCTTGATCTTGCTCTTGTTGAAGTGTATGACACTTGTGTCATCTTGGCTTCTTTGCGTGTTAACTTTGCTTGTCTTGAAGCCAAGACCACTCATGTCGCCCACCATTCTTGCATCCTTCAACATGTGGTTGAGAGCGACACTTGAATTGTTCCACCTCTCAACTATGTTGCTCAAATTCTTCACTTAACTTTTGAGCTGATTGTTCTCCATCAAAATGTTAGTCTCACAAGACATAGAAATAGAACAAGTATCTATATGAAGAACATGGCATAGAAAGTAAATCATCACAAGAGGTGGATACATCCTTCACACCTACATCACAAGGGTTAGCAACATATGATTGATCATTTGACCCAAGTGTTGGTGCTTCTTAGCGTCAGCAGAAAAGTCTGCAAGCGCATGAAAGTACCGTTGTAGCCTTCACCCGGAAGTATTCAGGGTACCGTAATTTCCCAGAGGAACGGTCTTTGTACTTAGTCTCTTAAACTAGTTTACTCAGAAGAGATGGAAGGGATAGCTTGGGTAGAGAGGTTCTTCTAAGGTCAAACGCATATAAACGATGGAAACTTCCCCACTACTTGCTTGCTTCAGGCCCACTGACGCACCTGGTCTGCCAGGCGATACCAGTATCATCGCTATTCCGCGTCCGAACGTGGGGGGATGCTGGTACGAGTGGACAGGGCTGTCACCACCTGCCACCTACCCCTCTGCCCGTGGGCGCGCGCAACATACGAAGGTAGACTCCGACCTAGACACCACGTCTACGAAGGCGACTAGTACTCTAGCGGCGTACAGGAACATCCGTCTCTATCAGGAGTCCTCTTACTAGAGCATCCGTCCAAAGGACGAACGACGATCCCACAAACAAGTAGCTTTATGGAAGTAACATGCTTAATGAATCAAACCAAAGTTGAACACGAACTTCTTACTTCAAGTAGCAAGACGATCGTAGAGGTACAAGTTGGATCGAGAGCCGACAAGCCCGGCACTTCGTCTACCCGGAGGTAGAACTGCTTCGACTCCGCTCTTTCTCCAGCTCTTGTCCCTCTCTCACTCCCTATACTAAATTAGCTATAAGCTAATGGAATGGAGCTTGCTCTTCCTCTCTACATTGTGACCTCTTGTGTTGGTGAATCCATTGATGAATAGGGTGTAGAGAGGAGGCCTCCTTTTATAGCTTGAGAGGAGGGGGTTCTATGCAAAAGGATCATCCTCACATGGAAAGATCCAAACCGATCTCCAAAGGGTGGTTTCCACTTGTCATCTGTGTTGATCGTAGGTGGGACCGTCATTGGGGAACCGCCCTACACCTGTCAGAAGAAAACTGGGACCAAGAGGCCCTACCAGGGGTGCGGCCGGTCCCGGGGGCGGCCGGTCCCCTGGTGGGCTCATCCGGCCACCGCCTTTTGGGAGCACGTGGCCTCATCGATAGCTTCGTTTTGACTGGTGATTCAGCCCAATCGAAGTTCGGATGAGTGAGTTATGGCCAAAATACTCAAGCTTACTCGTGGAGTCCTAAATTGGATTCGAACTTATATATCTTTTTATTGGGAACTCCAAATAATGCAAATAATATATGCATTTTGATCAACGCGATGAGCTCTCCGCAATGGTGTAGTCCATTTTATTATTTGAGATACTTTTATGTTGTGAAAACTTGGATATTCCTGCAACATAGTGGAAAACACCAAAACTCGTGGAACTTGTTAATTAAAGAATATTTTTCTATGATGTTCCATGGATTTATATTATTATTGGTGGTATAAAATGTGACTTAAGGACCACCAACACCAAGTGATGAGCTCTCACTAGTTTTAGATTTTTCATTTGAAAGCTCCTTAGTGAGAAAATCATGGTCTTTTACCAAATTTTCATGAGCAACACAAAGCTCCTCATGAGTCAGTTTTAGCTCTTCATGTGAACAACTCATGGCATAAAGTAGATGTTTTTTGTTCACATGTGTTCTTTAGAAAAGAGTTTTCATTTGTGAATTTATTTATTTTTTTAGCCATATCTTTTTCTAAAGCATTAGTGAGTCAACACAGAAGCTCAAAATTTGGATCATCATAATCAACGATCACACTACCAATAGATACCTAGCCGCCACCGAGTGACGTGTAGCAATGTGATGAGGATGTAGAGCTTGTGGAAGCATCACTCTTAAAGCCATCATCAAGTGACCTTGAGGTAACATCATCAACCGCATCACTTGTGGCTTCCTCAACTCCCTTGTTAAGTGATCTTGGGGTAGCATCATTATCACCATCACTTGACCAAGCGGAGGAGCAACTCTCCACAACCACGGAGTTGTGAAGGTACTCATGATCACCAAGCTTTTACTCTTTGGCTTCATCATCATTGGAGAGCTTTCCATACTTTTCATTGAGAAAAGCCCAAATCTCATGGGGTGTCTCAAAATCCATGATCTCTCAAAAGATGCTACTATCCAAAGATCTATAAATCATGTTAATTGCTTGGTAATCGACTTGTAAGCATTTCCCTTGACCCTCGGTAGGATTGTCCTCATCGATCGCATGGGAAAAGCCTACATCTACGATCCACCACATTTGAGGAGAAATAAACTTAATATTGCATTCAATCCAATTTCTCCACCGTGCAAAGTGTGTGTCGTCAAATGTGTATGGACACTCAACATCTAGCCCATAAGTCGCCATCCTCTTGGGTCGGTAAAGACCACAAATGAGAGACCAAGCTCCGATATCACTTGAAAGGTCGAGATGTCGGACTAGAGGGTTTAATCGCAGCAAAAATAAAACCTAATCGATTTTAGCAACGATTGAAAGTGCAATCACTCCCTAATGTGGGTTTTGGTATTGATGACTAGCAAATTAGAGAACTAATAATTTCTATCGAGATGATGAGCAGGGAATCCATGTGAGATGATGATATATTGTTGCAAAGAACTTAATGCTAACTTGCAGCTGCGGTGACCAACTCAAACGGAGGTTTAACTTAGTTTTACTTTTGAAGAGTTTAGGGATGTCGTACTATTAAGGATTTCTTAGGGATGCCAGTCAAATTGTTGAATCAAGTGCTCATATCCCAGAAACAACATCTTCACACCTAGACAATTCCAGAAATACCTTGTTTACCTCTTTCTGCAGGATATTGCCAGTGCAGCAGTGCCGCAATTAAAGGGCGGTAGTGCCGCACTTTAACCGACCGTTGGATGACAGAGTATAAATACTACTTTTCCTCCTCTCAACGGTCTCTTCTTCCAGCTCTCGACTTTCTGCCCGTTACAGACAGAAAGGCACCTTCCCTCTCTCCTCCATTATTGACCTTGAGCTCAAAGTTGGATCTCCGCTTTTCACCATAGAAACTTGAGAAAAAGGGCAGCAACCTGCGAGTTGAGAATAGATCTACTGATTTCCAAAGTTTGACAGCACTAGGTTCCCATTTGGCCGGCGTTCTTGAGTTCTACTCCTTGGAGCTTTGCTCCTAGCCGGCTAGACGTCGCCCTAGAGCTTGCCAACCTGATTGTGGCAGCCTAGCGAGGTTTGTAATCTCGTGTGCAGCTAAAAAATCACCCCTCTCTTCAAGAGTTCATTCTCTTGATTTGAGAATGAGGAATAAGGCAACCTTTGTGGTAACCCTAGCCTTTTGTGGCAAGCCTCAACAACATGGAGGTAGGCAAGCCTTGATGGCGAGCTGAACCACAGGATAAATCACTGTGTGCTATTATCTTTTTGTTTCTTGTGTTGTTGATTTATTCTAGGGTTTGGCCTGATTCGGTGATTTGGAGTATTTCTATGGTATCCAGTCTTCGAGCTGTGAACTTGGGTGAAAATCTAGAAACAAGCTATTGGAAGTATACTCTTTCTATCCATATATCACTTGCGCAGTTCTGTTTTAGTTTCAGAGTGAGGCAGTGCCGCCCCTGGGGTACGGCAGTGCCGCTCTAGGTTTTGACCTCTGTTCGAGTTGAGTTTTTGCAGGCCTATTCACCCCCTCTAGGCTTCCAGTCACCCTACAAGTGGTATCAGAGCCAGTTGCTTCGTATACGCTTCACCGCGTGAAGTATGGAGCCCGGAGGAAGTTTAACTCGATCCGCTCGAGTTGATTCGAAGGAGGTGGATCTTCACAGCACTGACACTGACTCTGAGAGCAGCGAGCTCTCAGCCTCCACAGCGAAGGAGAACCTTCCCCTTGTTGCCTCCGACCCCGACAAAGGGCAACAAGATGAGGAAGAGAGAAGAAGAAAGAAGGCCGAGAAGAAGCAAAGGAGAGAAGCTCATGAACAAGAAAGAGAGAAGAAAAGGCTAGCTGAGAAGAAGAAAAGAAAAGAAGAAAGAAGACTCAAGAGAGAAGAGAGAAAGAAGAGAAGAGAAGCTAGGAAGAAGGAAGAGAAGACCAAGGCAGCCAACACATCATCTAGTGAGCTCTCTAGTAGCTCCGAAGATGGCGATGATGACGTCTCCTACCATGCCTCCAAGAAGGACAAGAGCAGCACCACCACCAAGAAGAAATATGCCGCCGTATCCTTTAACTATGCTCTTATGACTAACCGTGATCGCAAGTCTTTCATCAATGTGCCCGCGGACAAGTTACCTCATTTCGATGGGACAAACTTTGCCAAGTGAAAGCACTTGATGAGGGCTTATCTTATAGTTCTTCATCCCGGCATTTGGGAGATTGTGTGCAATGGATTTGAGCCTCCCGTCGATCCCGAGCAGCCCACACATGAGGAGCTATTGGCTATCCATTTGAATGGGCAAGCCACTAGTGTGCTACTTAGTGCTTTGGATGAAAATGAGTACAACCGGGTGATGGGAGTTGATGTGGCAAAACAGATTTGGGACACTTTGCATTTAGCTCATGAAGGTGTTGATAAAGTTAGAAAGACAAAGATTGCTATCTTGAAGGCCAAGCTCAATAGGTTTGTAATCTTGGATGATGAAGGTCCACAAGTTATGTTTGATAGATTGATGACACTTGTTGGCAAGATTAGAGGCTATGGATGTGATGACTTGGATGATCACAAGGTGGTGCAAGTCATGTTGGAGGCTTACTCACCTAGAAATGAGACCCTAATCACTCTAATTAGGGAAAAGAAGAGATTTGAGCTATTCACACTAAATGATATTCTTGGTAGATTTTTGACACATGACATGCAAAGAGAAGAAGCAAATCAAAGGAGAAGGACTGGTGAGTTGCAAGCCAAGTTGGAAGGCTTGAAAGTGAAGGAAATAGCACTCAAGCCAAGCAAGCCAAGTCAAAGCAACAAGCACAAGGGCAGCAATCAAGCAACTTCAAGTAAGGGCAAGGAAGTCAAGCAAATTTCAGCAAAAGATGAATCTACAACATCCTCTAGTGAAAGTGAAGATGACAACACCAAGTTCAAGGAAATAGAAGATGTGGCTCTTTTCATGAACAAGTATGGCAAAGGTTTGAAGAAGCAAGGGTACAAGCTTGTGAAGAAGAGATTTCCCAACAAGAAGAAGAGAACTTGCTATAAGTGTGGTAGCACCGAGCACTTCATTGCCCAATATCCTCATGTTGAAGAAGATGGCAAGAACAACAAGAACAAGAGAGAAAACAAGCCAAAATACAAAAGGGGCAACAAGATGGAAATGGGAAAAGCTCACATTGGTCATGAATGGGACTCAACATATGATAGCTCAAGTGATGAAGATGAGAAGATTGCAACCGTGGCTATCCAAAAGACATCTTCACCACCAAAGCTCTTCAACAACTTGACCGATGATGATGACTACCCCCTCACATTTGTCTTATGGCAAAGGGTGAGAAGGCAAAAGCTAAATCCAAACCTTCCCCTTCTCCTAGTGACATCTCTAGTAGCGATCTTAGTGAAAACTCTAGTGATGATGTTTCAAGTGATGAGGAGCTAGATAACATAACCAAGAACTTGGACCCTAAAACTAAATTCTTCATCTCTAAGCTAAAGGAGAACCTAGGGAATGTCCAAGCCGAGCTAGAATCTAGAGAGGAACTTCTTATCAAACAAGAAAATCTCTATATTGCTAGTAATGAAGCACTTATTTTGGAAAGAAGTGAGGTGGAATCCTTGGGCAAGGCTTTAGCCAAAGAGCAAGAGGACCATGCTATCACTAAGAAGGCTCATATTGCACTTGATGAAAAGTATTGTGTCTTATATGAAAAGCACAAGGAACTTGAGTTGCAATATAACCTTCGTTGGGAGAGTACCTCAAATCCTTCTAAAACAAATGACATCTCTATTCCATCCACTAGCAAAGGGTGTGGAAAATGTCATGATCTTGATTTGAATATCTATGCTACTAACCTTGCAAACATGGAGGCTATGAAGGTAGAAATAGCAAGGCTCAAAGAAATAATTGCCAAAGAGAGCAAATCTGAGATCAAGCATGTTGGTGGCCAAGTGAATCAACCAAAGAAGCCACAATTCAAGGATGGAAGACATCCACACATCAAAACCGGGCTTGGGCATCAACATAGAGGCAAAACAAATGGGAGAAAGGTAATAAATGGTTATGAATGTGTGTATTTCACTTCTAGCAGCAGTGGAAGTACAGAGGGACCTGCTGAAATGTCCTAAATGGCTAGAGGGGGGTGAATAGCCTATGAAAATCTACAAACAACACTTAACAAGCCGATTAGTAACAATAGCAAGCTTTGAAAAGCACTAGCTCTAGCCTACACTATGCAAGCCACCTAGACAAGTATACTACACTATGATGACTAGTTCACACTCAAAGGCTATGTCACTACTATACACTACTCCTAAGTGAGCAACTAACTAACAAACTACATAAGAGAGTAAGTACACAAATGTAAAGAGTAAAGGTGATTTCAATACCCCCGGTGTAGAGAAGAGATGAAGTCCAATATAACCAATCAATCAAATACAAGAGAAATCCTCGGTAGAGAGATGACACAAGATTTTTACCGAGGTCCACTTGCTTGCCGGCAAGCTAGTCCTCGTTGTAGTGATACACCCACTTGGAGGTTCACGCACTAATTGGCATCACACGCCAAACCCTTCTCAAGGGTGCCGCACAACCAACACAAGACGGGGATCCACCAAGCTACGAGCAATCCACTAAAGATGCCTTTCGCGATCTCCCGCGGGGATAGGCTCAAGAACCCCTCATAATACCTTGATCGGAGGCGGAGACAATCACCAACTCCCCTCAACGATCCTCGCAGCTCCAAGCCGTCTAGGAGTCGGCAAACTCCAAGAGTAATGAGATAAACCGCTGCGAATCACCGCTACCAAGTGCCTCTAGATGATCTCTATCAGTGCAATGCACTTGATGCTCTCCAAACTCACCAAATGATGATCACAATCAAGTAGGATGAGTGAGAGTGGAGTGGGAAGGCTCACAAGTATGCTATGATGTTCAGGAGTGCCAAGAGTTCCTCCCCAAACCAGACAAGTGACTATTTTTAAGCCACACACAAAAAACTAGCTGTTTTAGATTTCACTGCGTACCGTCGGACTGTCCGACGTCCACACCGTCGGACTATACCGTACGGTCCGACGCCCCGGATGAACGCCACTGTCACTAACCGTTTGAAGTCGAACGTTGGATCACAACAGCTAACTTCCCGCGCTAAACGAATCGTCGGACGGACGAACGTCGGACCAACACCCGCGATCCGACACCCATTGCCATTGCACCGTCGGACTAAAAATACACGGCGCGTCGGACCAAACGAAACCACGGTCCGACGTTTCCAGAGAGCTCCCCGAGCCCTGAAAACCGTCGGACGTTGGTCCGACGCTCACCGTCGGACTAACGCCGAGAGTCCGACGCTCTCAGAGCTCGCCACGTGTCACCTCTCGCACGATCTGCACCGTCGGACGCTCGGGCAAAAAGTCCGACGCTCCGAAACTGAGCGTCTGACGCTCCTCCGCAGGGTTAGCCATCGGACCGAGGCTAATGGTCCGATGCTCTGTGACTCTACGGTCCGACGCTCTATTTTCTTAGGATTTTCACTCAAACCTTTCACCCTTTGTTCCCATGTGCTAACACCAAGTGTTCTACACCTTGTGCACGTGTGTTAGCCTTTTCAAAAGAGTTTTCCAAGGGTTTGTTAGTGTCACTAGCAACTATATGCAATGCAATGATCATGAACACCTAGTGGCACTTGATAACCGTATTTCATCAACGATTTCGCCCCTCTTGATAGTACGGCTATCTATCCTAAATGTGATCCCTCCCTCTATGGAGTCTTGATCACCAAAAGCAAAAGAGCTCCTATGGATTATACCTTTGCCTTGAGCTCCTAACTTTTTCACCATCTCTTGATGAAGCTTGTGGACTCCTTTTGATGATGGACTTATACCATTTGCATGGATGCTGTCAATAGGGCTTTCTCCTTTATTGATGGGCTTACACCATTTTCATGGACGCCGTCATCGCCCTTCACTTGTGGCCTCCACCGACCCGGTCCTTTGCTTTATCTTGCCATTTGCTAATCAATTCTCATGAAACACTTAGAGCAATCGTTAGCAAACTAGGTTTCATCAATTACCAAAACCAAACACGGGCTTTCAATCTGCCCTTTTTGGTAATTGATGACAACCTTCACAAAGATATGAAATGAAAACCACGTTTGCACTTTGGTAGTATTAGCTCCCCCTACATATGTGATTCCTTATGTTTGGTTCAATTTTTCACATATGCATGAATTTGAAGGTTTGGGTGAGCTACTACTATCAAATGATGCTAAGGTATATAGAATGGACCTTTGAAGCGTGATACCATCAGAGTTGCGGAAATATACCATCCTTAGCACCATTGTTTACTAGTCATGCATCACAAACTCAAAATACCTCGTGAGATTAACATTTAAGTAAAAGAGGTACTTTGTATGACATGTAAGTCCTATGCATGCTAGTTTGTCAAATCACCATTCAAATCCTATTTCTAAGCATTTCACCAATTCAAACAAGTATAGGAATTGAAGTTTTGACAATGCAACAATTCATATGTTAATGCATACACAAATGCAACAACTTATTCATGAGCTTGCTCCCCCTACTTGTGTGCTTTCGAATTTTTAATTGACCCCTTTCCTTTCTTTGTGACTTTCTTCTCCCCCTTTGTCAACAATCACCAAAAATGGTGCAAATTATGGGAGTATCAAGTCAATAAATGGGGTTTAGTTCATGTTCACATTGGTTCAATTTAGATCACTTGCCTAGAATATGTAACTAAGTTTGAGCCAAGGACAAGCTTCTTCACACCTCACTAGTAGGGTTATCTTGACCATGTTAAGTTACACATCATGAGTTCATGTTCTAGATTCAACACTAGGTTTGCAAGCCCATCAATATGTCATATGCAACCACTTGATCATATAAGCATAAAGAACAAAAGTGGTACCATATATACATGAAAGCATTTAATTTTTCATGAATGAGCCTATAAGATGCATTTCATGTCTACATGAACTAGACAAATCCTTATCTAAGTATGAATGACATGTCAACCAATTTTACCTTGCTTTAATCGAAGAAGAGGCATGTCATATAATGTGGAATGCTTTTCACTTCATGATGGAGTAGTCTAATATGTTTAGCTCATTTCTCAACTTGCAAAATCTTGACTCATCAAGTGGCTTGGTAAAGATATCTGCTAATTGATCTTCGATGCCAACACTTTCAATTGCAATGTCCCCTTTGATTTGGTGATCTCTAATGAAGTGATGCCTTATGTCAATGTGCTTTGTTCTTGAATGCTGCATGGGGTTGTTGGTTAGCTTGATAGTACTCTCATTGTCACACAGCAAAGGCACTTTCTTGTATTTCAATCCAAAATCACTCAAGGTTGCCTTCATCCAAAGCAATTGTGCACAATAACTTCTGGCACTAATGTACTCCGCTTCGGCCGTTGAGAGAGCAACACTATTTTGCTTCTTTGAAGACCATGATACAAGTGACCTTCCAAGCAATTGACAAGTTCCACTAGTGCTCTTTCTATCCACCTTGCAACCGGCATAGTCGGAGTCCGAATATCCAATAAGCTCAAAGTTGGACCCCTTAGGATACCACAACCCAACATCTTGTGTGCCCTTCAAATACCTCAATATTCTCTTTGCGGCTTTCAAATGACTTTCTCTTAGTGAGGCTTGAAATCGTGCACACATGCACACACTAAACATGACATCCGGTCGAGATGCGGTCACATAAAGGAGACTTCCAATCATTGATCTGTATAGCTTTTGATCCACCATTTTGCCACTATCATCCAAGTCTAAATGCCCATTAGTTGCCACAGGAGTATTCATGGACTTTGCATGTTCCAATCCAAATTTCTTCACCATGTCCCTTATGTACTTGCCTTGACTTACAAATGTACCATTCTTTATTTGCTTAACTTGAAGACCAAGGAAGTAGCTAAGCTCACCAATCATGGACATTTCAAACTCACTTGCCATCATATTTCCAAATTCTTCACAAAAATCTTGATTTGTTGATCCAAAGATGATATCATCCACGTATATTTGTAACACAAACAAATCTTTGCCAAGCTTCTTAGTGAAGAGAGTTGTATCAACCTTTCCCATTTTGAACCCTTTTGAGAGCAAGAAATCTCTCAATCTCTCATACCATGCTCTAGGTGCTTGCTTCAAACCATACAATGCCTTTCTTAGCTTGTACACATGGTTGGGTTTCTTCACATCTTCAAATCCGGGAGATTGTTCCATATAAACCAATTCATTGATGTACCCATTGAGAAATGCACTCTTGACATCCATTTGATATAACTTAATTTTGTGGCCACAAGCATAGGCTAATAAGATTCTAATGGCCTCAAATCTAGCAACCGGTGCATAGGTTTCTCCAAAATCAAGACCCTCTACTTGAGTGTAACCTTGTGCAACCAATCTAGCCTTGTTCCTTATTATTATGCCATCTTGATCTTGCTTGTTTCTAAAGACCCATTTTGTTCCTATCACATTGTGTTTCTTTGGTCTTTCCACTAGCTCCCAAACTTGATTTCTTGTGAAATTGTTTAGCTCTTCATGCATGGCATTAACCCAATCAACATCTTTCAATGCTTCCTCAATCTTGGTTGGCTCTATGGTTGACACAAATGAGAAATGCTCATAAATTTGAGCTAGTCTTGCTCTAGTTTGAACTCCACTTTGAATACCACCAAGGATTTGATCCAAAGGATGATCCCTTGCAATAGAGACCGGTTGGAGAATAGGAACTTGATCATTGGATTGAGATCAACTAGCTTGTTGATCTTGCACTTGAGATTGATCTTGTGAGTCACTTGCACTTGCTTCATTTTCAACTTGCATACTAGTATGAATTGCACCATCATCTTCATCATCATTGACTTGCCTTGGCCTAATATCACCAATATCCATATCTTTCATTGCATTTGCCAAGTCATTGCCTATCACGTCACTAAGATTTTCAACTTCATCTTGAAAGCCTTGGGTTTCATCAAATTCAACATCATGTACCTCTTCAAGAGTACCACTAGCCAAATTCCAAACTCTATATGCCTTGCTTGTGGTTGAATAGCCAAGTAAGAAACCTTCATCACATTTCTTTTCAAACTTGCTCAATCTTGTGCCTTTCTTGAAAATGTAGCGTTTGCAACCAAAAATCCGAAAATATGCAATGTTGGGCTTTCTACCATTCAATAGCTCATAAGGAGTCTTTACAAGCATACCATGGCAATATAAGCGGTTGATGTAGTAGCAAGCGGTGTTGATTGCTTCGGCCCAAAAAGAATGACTAACATTGTATTCACTTAGCATTGATCTTGCCATATCTATCAAGGTTCTATTCTTTCTTTCAACAATGCCATTTGATTGTGGTGTATACTTGGGTGAGAATTGATGTCCAATGCCATACTCATCACACAATTCATCAATCTTGGTGTTCTTGAATTCACTACCATTGTCACTTCTAACTTTCCTGATGGTTGTTTCAAACTCATTTTGGCTTCTCTTGACAAAAGTCTTGAATATATCATACACTTCACTCTTATCAACTAGAAAGAATACCCACGTTTACACCAAATTTTGGGCTGGGAGCCGATAGCCGATACCGGAGGAGGATAACCGATCTCGGAAGCAGATTCCGTCCAGCGGAAGGAAGGAAAATAGCCGATTGAACGGTGAATCGGTTATCGCGCGAAGGTGACAGGAGGCGTGCAGCGTCGGTATTGGTGACGTCATCCAGAGTCCGCACTGCCAAGATGTGATCACGATCGGAGTCCGTTATGAAAGGAAAGTTGGGACTCCAAGTTACCTTAGATATAGGATAGTTTGTTGGTTTCCTTATCTATTAATGAGTTGTAATTCGATTAGGACTCTAGCTACGCTCAGGGTATAAATATAAGCCCTCAGCCATTGTAAAACATACAACAACATCAATACAACACAACTTTCGGCTCCGGCCAACAAACCCTAGAGTCAGTCGAGTCCGGCGAGTTACTTCATCCAAGCTGGGTGTCATCCGGTGGACGCAGGCTTGCTTGTAAGTATCGTCAACCCCCTGTTAAACTATGTCTTTTTAGCGTCATTCGGTGGACGTGGAAGCATGGCGGACCAGGGTCTTTGCTAAGCTCTGTTTCTTTGGCGTCATCCGGTGGACGTGGGAAGCACAGTGAGTCAAGGATGATTCACGCTGGTTTACCCGATCAATCTGTGTTAACCGTCATCCGGTGGACGAGATGCAGATTAGGACGGTTTTCACGCGCGGATTAGTTATCGATTCGTGTTTGTTTGCTTGATTAATCTATTAGTTAACGTCATCCGGTGGACAGGCTATAGATTAAGACAGTTTGCATGCATGGATTAGTTATCGGCTCTAGTTAAATTTGGCAGTTTAGCTGGATTCATTAAGTTACCGATGTTGCTTATGTTTATTGTTTATTATTTAAAGCAATCATCAATTTGCCCATCCTGATCCATATGCGTCGGTTTATATCTAATAGATCTATATGTTCAATGAATTATGCTTGCCATTTGTTTTATATTGATAAGATAGAATGCTTTACACCAGCCGGTTGTATTTTGGATCTAGATTAGATACGGGTCGCACTCAAGTAATAAAATAAACATTGTCTAGATTCAAAGGTTAACGGATTTAAGTTGCAACTTCATCATGACTGCCTCGATCCGCTCGATCTCCACTGTTGCAAGATTGTAATTTAGATCTATTAGCCGGAGAGTTGAAACATTGGCTACTTTATAGGCTTGTATGTTGCCCGTATACACTGAATCGGCTAAAATAGCCGATTTCATCTTGTTTTACATTGTGACATCTTATGATTATGATAGCTTGCTGTGACTACATCTTTTATAGCATATTTCCATCTAATGCAAGTATAAATCATTGAATTTTTGTTTGAATCGGTTAACTTGAGTTATAATGCATGTTTCGCTACAATCGGTTCATAAGATAACGGAATCGGCTTTCTAGTCGATCTCCCATTACATCGGCTCTTCGAGCCATACAGTTGTAACTACCTGGACACACCGGTTAGTTCCGCCCTGTGATTACTAATTACTATCTTTTTCCTTGTCAAATGCAGGTCAAATTGACTGGCACGCTTGGGTGTTACTGACACTCTCAGACCGGGTCCGAAGCTAACTGGATCTGCGAGAGCTTTACTGCCTCAAGGGTCGTTTCCGGCTTCGCTGGTGTGTTGGGCTTAGGGAACCACTTTTTGCGGCAACACACTTTTTGGCACGCCCAGTGGGACAATTCACTGAAGACCATGGCAAAAGGGAAGGCTGCGGCGGACGGCCCCTCCAGGGATGACGGTGTCCTCAGGGTCAGGGTCGAAGATCTCAGTGAGGAGGACGCGGCAGTGCTGAACAAGATTGTTGAGGAATTCGCTGATGCCTGCCTGCTTTCATTCAGCAAGCAGCGTGATCGCTCTATAGTGAAGAAGAATGCATTCCCGACATGGATCATGGACGGCCATTCTGATAAATCTGAAAAGGAGTGCAAGGCCGACCTCAAGCAGATGCTGGAAGAAGCGACCTGCGAGGCCGCCTATTCAGCAGTTGGCCATCACCATAAATCCTTCCTGCAGACATTCTATAAAATTATGAAGACTGTTCTCAAATGGAAGGATTGGGAGTCTCTGCGTCCGGTTTACTTCAACATACCTGCAGAGGATGCAGATCCAAAAGCAGCGGCAAGGACCTCCAATTCCTCACCGCAATAGCTGAGCCAGCCGAAAACGCCAGGGCAGGGTGCCACTGCGGCCGGTTCGGCTCAAAAAATAGCAGCTTCTCCCAGATTATACAAAGATCATACTCCGGAGGAGCTCGCCGCTTTCATGCAGGCCACTGGACAGTCGGTGAACTCGATGAACTCATCAGCGGTGAACCTGACAGCTGGAAATACGCCGGCGGCAGACGTGGCCAACCCAACTCCTGGATACCATGAGGGGATCACATATCAAGACCTTCAAGCAGCGCCGCATCCGGGGTACGCCCAGACACCCAACAATCAGTTGCTAGAGCAGATGAGTGCCATGCTCCGTGATACGTTCGGTTTACAGCCGAAAACCGGGACTGGAATCAAGTACAGGCGCCCTTACCCCGAGTGGTACGACCGAGTGACATTGCCGCCCAGGTATCGCTTACCCGACTTCTCCAAGTTCAGTGGGCAGGACGACATCACCACCATGGAACAAATCAGCCGTTACCTGACCCAGCTCGGCGAAGCTTCGTATGAGGTAGCTCACAGGGTCCGGCTCTTTCCGCTATCACTGACAGGGCCGGCGTTTAGCTGGTTTGTATCTATGGAGCCTGGCTCGATTCAAGGCTGGGAAGATCTGGAGACTAAATTCCATAATTACTTCTTCTCTGGCACTGGGGAGAAAGACATCACAGATCTCACCAACATGCGCCAAAAGCCGAATGAACTTGGATCGGCTTTCATCAAGCGGTTCAGGGACACCAGGAACATGTGTTACTCTTTGAACCTGAATGACAAGCAGCTCGCCAAGATAGTGGTCAGTGGGTTGCTCCCACACGTCCAAGAGAAGCTTGTGGGCACCAACTTCAACAGCATCAGCGAAGTGATGCAGAGGGTGGCCGCATTAGAACAGCAGGCCCAGAGTTTCAAGAAGGAATCAAAATACAAGCAGGCCTACGTCTACGATTCCGACTCAGAGGATGTAGAGAATGAAGAAGTGGCTGCTGTTGAGCTCAAATGGGGGACAAAGCCCATGGCCATACCGAAGGGTTGGAGCGCGGAAGATCAATACGACTTTGACACGTGCAAGCTGGACAAGCTCTTCGACCTGTTAGTCAGTGCAGGCCACATCACCTTCCCAGCTGATTACGTCAAGCCATCTCCTGAAGATTTGCAGGGAAAACCGTTCTGCCAGTACCACGGCCTCACCTCACACTCTACAAACAACTGCCGCAATTTCAAAGCAGCAATCCAGAATGCTATTAGGCGTGGTTTGTTGAAATTTGAGGCTCCTCCCAAGGGGAAGATGAAGATCGACAAATTTCCATTCCCGAAAGGGCAGAACATGGTCCAGATCGCGAATCCTCTGACTAAAGTAAAGGTATTAACCTCCGAACGGGCCAAGAAGAACTCCTCAGTTGATACCGATGCACAAATCACAGCTGAGGAGCTGGCGCTGATCAAAGGAAGGAGGGAGCAGAATCAGAGGCAGCCGGAGCAAGGAGAATCCAGCGGCACCAAGAGCAGGAGGCCCACGCACCAGCACCTTCTGAACAAGTGGCGGCGACAGAAAGAGAAAGATCATCAGAGGCGGCTGCAGCACGAAGAAGAGGAGTACTGCAGGTGGCTCTGCGAAGAAGAAGAGGCGCGCTATCATGAAGAAATGGCCCGCCACCGGGGAGGTGAGGAGGATCATTGGCATTGCCCATTCTTCCAACACTGCTGGAATGAAGGCTTGAGACTGCCAACGCTGCGCAACTGCCCAGAATGCAGCGATCAGTACCGAGAGTATAGGTAGTCCCAGGTCAACCGCCGGTCTGTGCATCAGAGGCTGGGGAGCCCCCACAGCCCGCGGGATCGGCGTGAAAAAAGCGACTCGCGCGATCGGCTTGATGAAGCGGTAGTTGAACGCCGGCAGCCGGTTTGGCAAGAGAATCAGTGGTGCCCAGGGGATCTAACTAGGAGCCAAAGGCACCAGGTGCAGCGGCTCAGAAACAGAGAGCTCCAAGCTGAGGGGCGTGGCAAACAGGTGTGGCGCGAGAAGCCTCCAAAAAATAATGGAAAGGCAGTAGCCGACGCACAGATGGTGTTCGTGCTGCCTGCAGAGTTCAGAGCCAAGAAGTATGATACCGAGTCTGACTCAGACGATTTGGGATCAGAAGACGGAGTGGCCAAGTTAGTGCTCGCACAGCAAGCTACTTTTGATAAGCCAGCCAAGAATCGACATCTGAAGGCTCTCTATCTCAAAGGTTATGTCGACGGCATGCCCATGACAAAGATGTTGGTGGACGGTGGTGCCACTGTCAATCTCATGCCCTACACTACATTCCGCAAGCTAGGCAAGGGTCCTGATGATCTAATAGAAACTGATCTGATGCTCAAGGATTTCGGGGGCAATTCTTCCAACACTCGGGGGGCAATCAACGTTGAGCTAACAGTGGGGAAGAAGACACTGCTTACCTCCTTTTTCGTGATCGACAGTAAAGGTGCCTACAGCTTGCTACTCGGACGCGACGGGATTCATGCCAACTGCTGCGTACCATCGACCATGCATCAGTGCCTCATTCAGTGGCATGGCGATGAGGTCGAAGTGGTCCCGGCCGATGACTCGGTCAGCGTGGCGACGGCGGATGCCACATACTGGGAAGCTGGGGATCATGACTGTTTCTCTGGCAAGGCTTGGGAAGGAGGCTCCATCAAGGTCAGTGATGAGAGTCAACAGCCGATCAGGGCAATCGGCTCTGAGTCTTTTTATTAAATGGAGAATCCGATCGACGGCACAGAGGGTAAGTTGGGGCAAGGGTTCACGTCGGCCGACAAGCTCGAAGAAGTGGATGTTGGACCCGGTGACAGACCAAGGCCGACGTTTATTGCCACTAATTTAGACCCAGAGTTCAGGCAGGAGCTGATTCAACTGTTGAAGGAGTACAAAGATTGTTTCGCCTGGGAATATTATGAGATGCCTGGATTGGACAAATCTATTGTTGAGCACAGGCTACCTATCAAGCCAGGGTTTCGGCCACACAAGCAGCCTCCACGTCGTTTTAGAGAGGATGCTCTACCCGACATTAAGGCCGAAATCATGAGGCTGTTAGAAGCCAAGTTCATTCGAGCTTGCCGATATGCCGAGTGGATATCGAACATCGTCCCCGTGTATAAGAAAAATGGTAAATTGCGAGTCTGTATTGACTTCAGGGATTTAAATAGAGCTACACCGATGGATGGCTACCCTATGCCAGTAGCCGATATGTTGGTAGACTCGGCTGCTGGGCACCAAGTTATTAGCTTCATGGATGGCAATGCTGGTTATAATCAAATTTTTATGGCTGATGAAGACATCCCGAAGACCGCCTTCAGGTGCCCTGGTGCGCTTGGTTTGTTTGAATGGATGGTCATGACGTTTGGTTTGAAGAATGCCGGTGCAACATATCAGAGCTATGAATTATATATTTCACAAGTTGATCGGCAAAGTCGTTGAAATTTATATAGATGATGTGGTGGTGAAATTCAAGAGCAATAAAGATCACCTGGCCAATTTGAGGACCACTTTGGAGTGCACGAGGCGACATGGTCTGAAGATGAATCCTAACAAGTGTGCGTTTGGCGTGTCAGCTGGCGAATTTCTGGGATTCATGGTCCACCGCAAAGGGATAGAGATCGGCAGCAAGAGTAGGAAGGCGATCGATGAACTCGTACCTCCAACCAACAAGAAGGAATTACAGTCTTTACTTGGTAAGGTTAACTTTATCAGAAGGTTCATTGCCAACTTATCAGAGAAGGTGCTGCCGTTCTCACCATTGTTGAAGCTCAAGAATGGTCAAGAGTTCAAATGGGGTGACATGCAACAGAAGGCTTTTGACGAAATCAGAGAGTACATGAAGACTCCCCTGTCTTAGTACCGCCACGGACAGGGAAGCCTTTTAAGTTGTACGTGACGGCCGAAAGCCATACCATTGGATCGGCCCTTTTTCAAGAGTTTGAAGGGAACGAGAGAGCAGTCTTCTACCTGAGCAGGCGGCTCCTTGACCCTGTGACAAGATACACACCGACCGACAAGTTGTGCTTGTGCTTATTCTACTCATGCACCAAGTTAAGGCACTACTTGCTTGCCTCAGAATGTGTGGTGGTGTCCAAGGAGGATGTCATCAAGCACATGCTTTCGATGCCTATTTTAAATGGTCGGATAGGCAAATGGATCCTGGCGCTTTCAGAGTTTGACTTGAGGTTCGAATCGGCTAAGGCGGTCAAAGGTCAGGCGATAGCTGATTTCATTACACAGCATCACGGAGTATCGGTTAATGTAGCGGATATAGCGCCATGGACTATGTTTTTCGACGGTTCTTCGTGCAAGCAAGGTGGTGGCGCCAGAGTAGTGCTCATCTCGCCGCGGGGTGTGCGTTTTGAGTATGCTTTCCAGATAGGGTCGATTGTCACAAACAATCAGGCTGAATATGAAGCCGCGTGGAAAGGTTTTCAGCTTCTGCATGAAGCAAAAGCCGATGCAGTCGAAGTATTTGGCGATTCACAACTAGTCATCAACCAATTGCTCGGCTTGTATGAATGTAAAAACGAGATACTCAGAGGCTACTATGATCAGTGCCAGGCTCTCATCAAGAAGTTCGTGACGATATCTCTCTGTCACATCCCCAGGGCCCAGAACCAGGAAGCTAATCGGCTGGCGCAGAACGCGTCGGGTTATCGGCCGATGCAGGAGATTTGTAATAACGAGCAATCAGCTGATGACTGAAGGGGCGAGATAGCAGGTTACCTGGCAAATCCTTCACAATGGGTCAGCAGAAAGCTAAGGTACAAAGCCACCAAGTACGTGTTGTTGGATGGTCAGTTGTATTACAAGACTGTTGAAGGAGTGCTGCTCAAATGCCTGGGGGCAGAGGAATCAGTAAAGCTGATGAGCGAAGTACACGATGGAGTCTGCGGTGCACATCAATCAGCTCACAAGATGAAGTGGATCATCAGGAGGACTGGTTACTATTGGCCTACGATGCTGGAAGATTGTTTCAAATATTATAAAGGGTGTCAAGAATGCCAAAAGTTTGGAAATATACAAAAGTCTCCAGCCTCTGCTATGAATCCTATAATTAAACCATGGCCGTTTAGGGGATGGGGTATTGATCTAATCGGCCAAATCTACCCATCATCGAGCAAAGGTCACAAATGGATCTTGGTGGCGACTGATTACTTCACCAAGTGGGTAGAAGCCATTCCTTTGAGGAACGCCACTTCAGCTGACGTGATCGAATTTGTGAAGGAGCATATTATTTACAGGTTCGGCATACCTCAGACGATCACAACCGATCAGGGGACAATGTTCACTTCAGAGGAGTTTATGACCTTTGCTGACGACATGGGCATCAAGATTTATAATTCATCGCCGTATTACGCACAAGCCAACGGACAAGCAGAAGCCTCCAATAAAATTTTGATCAAGGTCATCAAGAAAAAGATTGAGCAGAACCCCAGAAAATGGTATTTGCATTTGAGCGAAGCACTATGGGCATATCGCATGGCCCCTTCATCGGACATTTCCCGAGGCGCGAAGCGAAGCACCATTGCTTTGCATTGAAGGAATGTCGCATCTAATTGGATAGATCCGCGATTTCAAGTAGTTCGTGCTTCGGCAGCTGGGGACTATAGGCCATGAAAACCCACCCCAGGTAGGTCTCATGATCTAAATGCATGAAATAAAAATACTTGACCAAGACAAAATGACAAAATCCCTTTCTAGATCTATCTCAACTCACAGCATGGATCGATCAAGGCTTCACCTTATGAGTTAGTCTATGGACACGCTGCTGTCTTGCCATGGGAGATTCAGTCTGAGACACGGCGTGTCACGTTGCAAAACAAGCTTACAGCCGGTGAATACAAAGACATTATGATGGACAGTTTAGAAGGTTTGCACTGTCATCGGCTTAGGGCTTTGGAATACATTGAAAAGAATAAGGTATGGGTGGCCAAGTATTACAACACAAAGGTAAGAAGCAAGAGCTTCACCGAATCAGAGCTAGTATGGAAAGTCATTCTGCCTATTGGTACAAAAGATAGCCGATTCGGTAAATGATCGCCAAACTGGGAAGGCCCGTATCGTGTGGTGGAATGCGCCCCGGGCAACGCTTACATCCTTGAAGACTTGGAAGGACAGAGACTCGCCCGGGCCATCAACAGGAAGCATCTGAAGAAATACTACCCTAGCATTTCAGTTGGGGATAATAGCCGATTCATGTGAATCTGGCTCTAACAGCCGATGCCGTACAAGCGGATCGCCTTCAGGACAAAATGGCCGACATCGTATTAACGAGTCGCCCTTAGCACAAAAAAAGAGAAGAAAATAATAAAGGAAAATACATATATGTATCCGAACACATATGGAAATCAGATTGATGCTTTTGAAGGAAGTTTTATTTCTGATTGTGCTTACAGGAGTCCTATTACATTCTAATCATGCGTAGCTTTATCTATAATGTCCTGGGCGTCGGTGACAGCCACGACCTCGTCGGCATGAGGGAAGAAGTTCGCCAGTTGGGCGCTGGCCTCCTCCATGTTCTGGCCCTCTGGGAACCCAGGCTCGACGGCTTCTAGAGCAATGCCGGAGCGGAGTCGCGCGGCTGTGAGAGCCCCAGTGGCGCCGTGACGAACGCCGGCCATGGCCACCTAGGAGACGCGGTGGTGAACATCCAGGAGCCGTTCCGCCTGCGTGTTGCCATGCGCATTAACGGCATTGGCGGCGGCCTCGGCGGCCACACGTAATTCTTCAAGCTGCGCAGTCAGGACTGCAAAAGAAAAAACTGTCAGAATGAAGGTGATTGTTAGCACGTCACAATTCAAGTTATTACCGGCCACTGCAGCGTCCGATTCGGCGAGTTGGGCTTGCACCCTGGCCACCTCGGTTTCAGCGGCCGTAAGGGCAGCGGCTTGGGCTTCGGTGACACCCTGCAGCCTGGCCATTCTCCTTCGTAGCCTCTGAGTAGAGGTTACGGTACTCCACCATCTGGTGATGGAATCGACGACCGTCGGCGGCGGTGTAGGACCCGTCAGAAGACCCCGATTCTGATCCAGCGCTTGGGGCCGGACTTTGAGGGGGTTCCTGAGGAGGCGCAGTTCTGAGAGACCGGGTGTCCACGCCAATCGGTGCTCCCGATGGGAAAGGAATCACGCGGGCCTGACTGAAGGTTGACAAAAAAGCAGATGTGTCAGAATCGAAAGAAAACAAATGTCTTGGGTACAAACTGATTTACCTGCTGTAGATGGCTAACTGCCGGGACGTCACCCAGCGACGACAGCCGTGATGCGGGTCAGCAGCGGCATCCGAGCCAGGGGTGGCTCCAGCGGCTGCAGGGATGGCTTGAGACGGCCCGGCACCGGTTCCCGAACCTCCGACGCCGGCAGTGCCCGCATCGCTGCGCAGGACGGTGATGGTCAGATTAGATCCGGTCGATCTATCAAGAAGTGAGCAGCAGCCTTACCCTAACCAGGCTTGCAGGCGATGCCTCCGTTCACCCACGGCTCGTAGGCTCCGGGTGAAGTTGTCACCTTCGGCGGAACTTGAGGCCAGCCGCTTGCCGTGGTTTCCGTCGCTAGCCATGGATTTGGGGGATTTTGTTTTCTCTGTTCTGAGGAGAGAAGGTCGGGAGAGCGAAGGCTTCGATGTTGCGGTTGCTTGTCCAGGCCGAGTGTGTATTTATAAAGATGAGGGTATTGAGACGGTTCCTCCTCAGAAGGCGAGACGACGCGGCGGATTTTAGGTTGCGGTTAATCCGCGTTTCTTGAATCCGGAACAGTTGCCGAATCGGGGAGACGAAGCGCCGCCATCAATGGTCGCACACCGATCGGCTTTTGTGGGTCAGGCTGTTTAGCCGATCCTATTGTGAGTACCCACAAGCCGATTCATGATGGATCTGGCTGAGGGGTTAGTTCCAAAGGAAAGCCGAACAAAGTCGATACTAAGAAGTACGCCCGAAACCCGATTCGTATGCAGAACAGGTCAGGCTATGTGATTGATTCTGAGGTACAAAGCAGTTCGAAAGCCGATTCGCATACAGAAGTATATCAGGCTGAACAGAGTCAGTGCAAAACAAGACAAAGTCGGTATTAAGGTGTAAAATCGAAATGCAGATCAGACTAAGTTGTCAAATTCAGGGTGAACAGCACATGCCAAGCAGTATAACCATCATATTATAAAGATAATAAGGATCGAATTAGTTCTACTAATTCAGCACGGAGCACGTGGCCAGCCTGCAGCAATTGTTGATCTCGGTTTTCAGTGAACTGCAACAAGTTTAGGCGTTGGCATGACTTTCTGTCTGCAACGATCAAGTTGCTGATTTCCTTCTTTTTCTGGAAGAGCTCGATCGTGCTGGTGGAGATGGTGATTTCGCGCTCACTGATAGCCGACTCAACTGCTTCCAATTCTTTTTCTCAGCTGGTCTCGTCTTGTTTTCAATGTCACCAATTCTGTTTCGGCCGTGCTGATGGAGGATTTGAGCAACCTGGCTCGATTGGTTAATCCGGTGGCCTCTTGTCTGTTGATCGATTTGTTGCTCCTTAGCTGTTCAAGCTCTGCCAGGTTCTTGTGAGCAGTGATGATCCCTGATGCTGTAACTTTAAGATCGTCAAGTCTTTGCAGGGACTTCAAGGCTGACAGATTGGGTTGCTGCTGGACGAGTTCCATTATTTGATCAATCAAATCGGGATTCGAGGCCAGAGCGACTAGATCACCCTCTAGTGGGGTAACAGTGCACTTAGCCGATTGTTGAAATCTGGCTCTGAAAGTCTCTCGGAGGAGGAGGCCAGTTCATCTTTATCACAGAACTCTTCTATGTCGAATGGAAAGCTAGGAGACAAAGGTTTCGGTGCCTACAGTACATACGTTCTCCCATCAATAAAAACGGGGGAAAGGGTACAATATAGATTAATTGTTTTCTGGCAGAGATGGGATACCTGAATGGGGCCTGAAGGTTGTAGAGTTGATGTCGATGCTGTTTGTTCGACTAAAGCGGTTGTATCTTTTGCGGCATGCGGATCCTCGGTTGTCACTACCTCAGGTAGTTGGGTTTCTGCAAACCAGAAGTAAGAACAGTATGGAAGCAAGGATAATTGCTAACAGCCGATTAGGAGTTACCTGGATTCCTCTTAGGGGGCAACTCCTCTTCTTCAAGGTTCGCCCAGATTTCTTCGGAAGGGCTGTTCGGCTGTATTTTTGAAAAGAAGATTTGGTCAATTAGGACATTTAAGAAAGAGGAACCCAGTGAGTAGTACCTGAGTTTTTGCTCCTTCTTCCCGGATCCCTTCTTCTTGAGCAGCTGATTCCTCATGGCCGGTAGATTCTGGTGGTTCTTCGGCCTGTTTCTCTCCCAAGGTACCTTGAGTTGGTTGGGGATTCACCTGGTAGAAAGTCGATTTAAGAGTCGGGGCGTACTGAAGTAAAGGAAAAATGCTACTGGGTATCTGAATTTTTCTTATCGATCGGCGTTTCTTGGGAGTTTGCTTTTGGAGTTGAGATACAGCTGGTCGTTTTGAAACAGAAAGGGAGGTCAGTACAGCAAGGCCTGCCATTAGTTGACTCAGCGTTGGCGCTCGGGAGCCTAGTCTTGCTATTGGACAAGGTGGATAGTATTCCATTCGCTCAGGTGGATTGGATGATGGGTCCTGCGAGAAATATCTGTTAAGTAACATGTTTGAATAAAGCCGTTTTTATTGGAATCGGCTGAGAACACTTACTGCTCGGAGAGATTGGAAGTTTGAATCTAGGGCTCTGCATTTGTCGTGGACGGTTTGGCAGAACAAGTGAGCGTGCCATTGTTGCCACCAATCGTCAAAACTCTGATGAGTGATGCAGATTTGATTCCACGGCTTCGGCGAGAATGTGGGCAGGTTTGCTCCAAGTTGAAAAATTCTGACAGCCTGAAGGTGCTCTGTAATGTTCACCCTGGGTTTCAATGTATTCAAAAAAGGGAGCCGAGGGGGCAATTGGCCAAAACCTAGCTGCTTGCTGCTATGTTTGGATGATAGAATTCATAAGAAGGATAGCTAGTTGCCTTGCCGCTTGCGCTCCGAAGGTGCTTGAAGTCTGCTGGTAAGGCACAGGGTTTGATGATTGCGTTCAAGATACTGATAGCCTCGTCATCAGAGCACCCATTGTTGAATTTGAAGCTGGAGGGCGCTGGAAATTCATCTTCATCTTCATAAGGGAACCAGGTAGTAACATTTGGTCCCAAGCCCCTGTATAATGTCTCCAGCATATTGCCCTTTGAGGTTGAGATGGTTATGGCAGAGGCAGCTTCACCAAAACTTTGACAGCCTCTGGTTTTTGGGTCTTCCTCCTCTGAATACTCGGTGGATGGAAAGTTGAGGCCTTGGAGTTGTATTCTTACCAGCTTATGCAGGTACAGGTTGATCCATAGCTGTACTAGCCACCAAGGGCCTGTTATGCATTGCACTACTTCACCTATGATCAAGGAACTGAATACTCGGCTCATAAGCCTGTATGCTGCACCCAACAAGAGTTTGCCCAGGGGGATGGAGTGCCCTTGAGCCAGTTTCTCTGCTAAGACCAGATAAGGATATGCTGGCCCGGCAGTGGCGCCACAGAACATGAACCTTTCAAGCCACATGGTCAAGAATGCGACATGTTCTTTCTCGCTGACAGAAGAGGAGTTTTTCTGGTGGTGTTGAATATAACCACTCCATCCTTTGTATGTGTCCAGCTTCGGGAAATACGGGTCCTTCTTGCCACTGGAGCAAAGATCCCAGATATCATATGATCCAGTAATCTGAAGCCCGGTGAGCATATGGATATCGTGTAACACCCGGAAATTTTCAATTTTTGAAATAGGAATTTAATTTGATTTATTTATGCAATTGATTGAGCATTTAATATATAGAATAATATTTTTTGTGAATTAAAATAAACCCTAGGGCATAGAAACATGTTATGTTGCATACAAGCCGCTGCACATATTTATTTCCTGAGATTTGATTGGATTTTGTAAGGGTTCAAAACTTAGTTTGAAAAGCCATTTGGAAAACAAATTTGAAAATGAATTGAGAAAATTAGAAAAGGGAAAACTCCCTCCCCTTCTCTGCAGGCCGAGCCGGCCCATCCCCTCTCCTCAGCCCAGGGCGCTGCCCCTCTCCTCCTTCTCCGCATGGGCCGAGCCGGCCAGGCCGAAGCCCAGCTTCAGCGCAGCCCGCCTCCCCTCCTCTCGGTCTCGCTGACACGTCAGGCCCACGGCTCAGCATCGTCTCCCTCCTCAGGACGGAGTCCAAGCGGAGCACGAGCGCCGCCTCCAACAGAAGGCAACCGCCGGATTTTTGGCCGAGTCCATCCCGTGCATGCCTCCACTGGCCCGTAAAAGGAAGCCGCAACCCTCTTCCCCCGCCGCTGACGCATAGGGCCCGCTGCCCCGCGCCATCCCCTTCCTCCAGTCGGAGTCCGCGCGAGGCACGAGCGCTCCCTCAGGTCGAGTCCCAACCGAGTCCAGCTCTCCTACACCTCCCTCGCGCCCCTATATAGGTCAGCCGAGCCCTGCCGTCCCTCCCCACAAGTTTCCAAGCAAGCCACGCCCTCCAATCTTGCCCTAGCCGCCGCCCCGAGCTCCGCCGTCGCCCCGAGCTCCGCCGCCGCCGTCGATTTCTCCTCGGGAAGACTTCTCCGTCGAAATTGGTTGTTCTCCAAGCTTCGCAGCAAGGTCAGGAACCTTTCTGACCCCTTCTCCCTCGGTTTTGTGCACTACAGCCATGATGCTGAGCTTCGCCGCCACCATAGTTCCGCCACCTAGCTCGCCGCATCCTCCCCGAGGTACCTCTGTGGCAACCGAAACCATAGATAGGTTCGGCTTGAACTCCTCTTGCTTCCCGACCAGGTCCCGAGGTGTGCCGAGCTTCCTAGCCCCGAAAACGCCGTCTCCGGCCATCTTCCGGCGAGGAATCGGCCGGGCGCCGCCCGACTCCGGCGACCAGAGTCGTCCCTCTTTTCCCGAGCTACCTGCGCCGTCCACGGCCGATCCAACGGCTCACAGTGAGAGATACCCTTTCGACCAGCACTTTTGCAAAAGAGCCCCTGAGCTTTTTAATGTTCTAACCCGCGATCCTTTGGCGTATTTCTCAGATTTCGCTTTCCGATTTAGAAGACGTATTTTCCTCGGTTTAGATTCAAAAATACGTTTTCAATATTTACAAATTTGCCACTCAGTTTATTTCGGCCATATTTTATTCGTTTTAGCTCCGATTTGATCCGTTCAACTCTCGTTAGATTCGTAATTTCGTAATCTACCTAATGATGCTACTGTTACTCATGTTTTCAACTTTTAAAATTCGAGATTAGATTTAATCTATTATTTTATTAAAGTAAAACTTGTTTATTTCATAACTTTCCCGTTTGAACTCCGATTTGCATGAACTATATATCGTTGGAATCGTAGCGACGCGTAGATTATTTTTATACACTTTTCAATCTGTTTTTCCACTGTTAGTGTACTGTTTCTAATATAGATCTTGTTTGCTTCGTGTATGATTGCTACGATGATTGTGTGGTGATTTTATGCTCGAATTCAGACGGTGAGCAATACGTAGGTGATCAAGAGTACACGGAGGATCCAAGTTCTCCAGAGCACTTTGATCAAGGCAAGTATAGCATGGACCATCCTTGTTGCCTATTCACCTTAATCACTAAATTCATGATGCATGTGTCTACCTTGGCAACCATAGTGTTTATTCCTAGTTTTGATGACTTGATCCTTGTTACCTATGAGATTGCATTTGAGTAGTGATGCTAGTGCTTGATGATGCCATGATCTTATGAACTTGATTAATTAATTATGAGATAAAGATTAAAAGATGCTTTTTAGCAACATGGACTAAGGACTTATCTGTAACTATGACACCGGGACTTACAGCGCAACCATGGGGGCTATATGGCTCTGGCTTTAGTCAAGTATGGAGTTACTTTCTACCATGCTATTAATCTTGAAAGGTTCCTTGCCGAGCTGGTTGTTTTGCGGCTCCTGTCCTTGTGTGTACTGCTGCGTGTGTGTGCCACTTGGAAGGAGGGCTCTACCGCCCCTTGCCATTGCGCCCGGATTGATTAGTGACATGTTAGCGAGGCTTTTGAAAGACTTCATAGTGAACCCCGCCGATCTACCTTGGTAGTGGATCGAGAGGCTGATCACCTCGAGAAAAAGGGTAAATCACGACTCATGGTGAAAGTGTGCAACCTCTGCAGAGTGTAAAACTGATATATCAGCCGTGCTCACGGTCACGAGCGGCCTTGGACGTCTTACAGGAATTTAACTAATTGAATATTGATTTATTTGAAGTTTCTATTGATGTTTATTCCATATTAATTATCATGTTTATATGATCATGCAAATCTTGTTCCTTGGTATAATCTATTGCTGCTACTCGAATTGCTAAAATGTGATCAACTAAAAGCAACCGCTGTCGACCAGTGTCAAGCCTTATTTGAGCCTCATAAACCCATGTTATTCTTGTTGAGTACGACATGTACTTACGCTTGCTTTATTTTTTATATTTGGATAAAAATCCCGGATGGGTAACAGATGACTATGAGGATTCTTCTGAGGATTATTAGGATTGTGTTCACCAGTCAACTATTCCCTGTGGATTGGAGTTTCCACGAGAGAGAGATATATATTCCGCTGTTATTAATGTAAAGACTCTGTGATATTATTCATTATATATTAAACCTTATGATGGTACTATGTAATTTGTCGCTTATGTGTGTGATTGATCTCTGGGCGCACATAAGTTGGTTCATTCAATTTTATCCTTAAAATTGGGTGTGACAGATTTGGTATCGGAGCATAGGTTGACTGTAGGACGCAAACCTAGATAGAGTGGACATTTTATGATGTGTTTTTCTCATCTTATTCATGCTTTCTACCTTAACCTTGATAATTGCTATTTTATATGCTTCCCGTACCCTTATTCCATTATGAAAATTTATTTTCTCTTCTTATTCTAAGATCTATCATGCTTTCATGCTTTCTCACCTTGTTCTATTACGAAAATTTTAATTTCATTCTCATTCTACCTCTGTCTTGGTCGAAAACTAAGAAGATGAGATATGATCGCCAAACTACCCCATAAGTGTGTTGGAGAAGCCAAGCCACAAGCCTGACTGTCAATGTGAGGATGAACTTAGGAATCAAGAAAAGATGCCAAGATCGATAAGGAGAATCACGATAGAAGTCCAATTAGACAATAGAACGATTTAGATTTGAGTCAAATTGAGTCGAGTCTTGTGTGCGTGTGAATTTTATGTGCTCGTTGCTTTGTGCTTATGAATTATGAGTGATTTGGTTCTTTGTAATGAGTGCTTAGGATTATACATATGTCTCTAAATCTCTTAATTAAAAGATTTAAAGGGTAAAAAAAATTAAATAAATAATTAGGTTGAATAAATTTGGTTTTCTCAAAATCTGTTTTTCAGACCTCTCTGTCTTGTTAATTATTCTTAATTAATTTCATAAATTCAAAAATTATGAAAATTTCAAGGGGAACAGTAGACTTCCAACCCTTTCCGTGGACTCAAAAATCACAGTAATATCTAGTATGGTTTGGGAGAAACAATTGATGCAAGTTAAGATTTCTGCGCAGTATGGCAGACCGGACAGTTTCTGTTATTGTCTATTTTTGGTTAATCTAACATCAGAATCTGGAAAAGTGGTCCACATGAAGATTGTAGAGAATTTCTCAGGCTTTCCAACAATATGGAGAATGCCTCTGTTTGATTTCTGAACCTCCAGATATGATCAGTTTACTATGCTGCTGTTATCGGATCTCGCCCAGAAATTCAGATTCATGCCTTACAAGTGTTTGCATAATAGAAAAAAAATTCTAAAACTCATTTATATGTTGAAAAATAGATGGCCGGCAACAAGAGGAATCCTAATCCACCACCACCACCACAACCTAGCATTCAAGATCTCATCGCTTCGCAGACACAGTTGATGGAGACAATGATGCAGTTCATTCAAAATCAACCAGCTGGAGGACCACAACCTGCTCAACCTCAAGCTAGAGATAAGCGAGGAGAATTTTTGAAAGGTCGTCCACCTGTGTTCAACCACGCCGCCGACCCATTGGATGCTGATGATTGGCTTCGCGCCGTGGAGAGACAACTCACCATTGTGCAATGCAATGATGAGCTGCTCAAGAGTCATCTGAAGGCCCGGTGAGCATATGGATATCGCCCCACGGGTAATGGTTTTTGGACCGTCTCCGAACACGAAAGCATTCAAGGAGTTGGACCAAAAATGACTGGCAGCGATCAGGAGCGGCTCGTTCCTTGTCATCTCTGATAATGATAGGTCAAGACATTGGCTCAGATGGTGCATCTCCCAGTCAGCGTGCTTCTTCGCTGCGACGCGACGGAACCAGTTCCTCCACCCAGCAGGTGCCCTTGGCCAGTTTCTGAAAGATTTGGCCCAAGAGGAGGCGCCCATCATGGAGATTCAGAATGGGAGCTGGTTGGTTTCTTGAATGATGAAGTCTTTGGGGATCGGATTGTCCATCGGACCCAGATAGTAGGTATTGGGGATGTCCTTCAGTGGAATCAGAATATCATTCCTCAACACCTGGATTTTAAAACTCGTACTCAGTGAGGTTGAAGAGGGATTCACAAATCAGGGGGGCGGATCGATGAAATTGATACCTCAGGAACCTCAGGAAGGAGTCGCCATTAGCTCGGGAGTGATTTGACGGTGACGAATCGAAGCTGGCGGCGGACGAATCAAAACTAACAGCGGCAGGATTGGAGCCCGTGGCGGAAGTTGCGACGGTTTAGGGTTTCGTTTTGGTGCGAAAGTTCGAAGTGCCGAGAGGGAAGCTGCGTTTTGGCTATTTGAAGGCTCAAGCGCTAATTTCGGAATAAACCAGTTTATTCCAAAATTGGGGGGCATGTGTTAACACCAAATTTTGGGCTGGGAGCCGATAGCCGATACCGGAGGAGGATAACCGATCTTGGAAGCAGATTCCGTCCAGCGGAAGGAAGGAAAATAGCCGATTGAACGGTGAATCGGTTATCAGGCGAAGGTGACAGGAGGCGTGCAGCGTCGGTATTGGTGACGTCATCCAGAGTCCGCACTGCCAAGATGTGATCACGATCAGAGTCCGTTATGAAAGGGAAGTTGGGACTCCAAGTTACCTTAGATATAGGATAGTTTGTTGGTTTCCTTATCTATTAATGAGTTGTAATTCGATTAGGACTCTAGCTACGCTCAGGGTATAAATATAAGCCCTCAGCCATTGTAAAACATACAACAACATCAATACAACACAACTTTCGGCTCCGGCCAACAAACCCTAGAGTCAGTCGAGTCCGGCGAGTTACTTCATCCAAGCTGGGTGTCATCCGGTGGACGCAGGCTTGCTTGTAAGTATCGTCAACCCCCTATTAAACTATGTCTTTTTAGCGTCATCCGGTGGACGTGGAAGCATGGCGGACCAGGGTCTTTGCTAAGCTCTGTTTCTTTGGCGTCATCCGGTGGACTGGGAAGCACAGTGAGTCAAGGATGATTCACGCTGGTTTACCCGATCAATCTGTGTTAACCGTCATCCGGTGGACGAGATGCAGATTAGGACGGTTTTCACGCGCGGATTAGTTATCGATTCGTGTTTATTTGCTTGATTAATCTATTAGTTAACGTCATCCGGTGGACAGGCTATAGATTAAGACAGTTTGCATGCATGGATTAGTTATCGGCTCTAGTTAAATTTGGCAGTTTAGCTGGATTCATTAAGTTACCGATGTTGCTTATGTTTATTGTTTATTATTTAAAGCAATCATCAATTTGCCCTGTCTTGATCCATATGCGTCGGTTTATATCTAATAGATCTATATGTTCAACGAATTATGCTTGCCATTTGTTTTATATTGATAAGATAGAATGCTTTGCACCAGCCGGTTGTATTTTGGATCTAGATTAGATACGGGTCGCACTCAAGTAATAAAATAAACATTGTCTAGATTCAAAGGTTAACGGATTTAAGTTGCAACTTCATCATGACTGCCTCGATCCGCTCGATCTCCACTGTTGCAAGATTGTGATTTAGATCTATTAGCCGGAGAGTTGAAACATTGTCTACTTTATAGACTTGTATGTTGCCCGTATACACTGAATCGGCTAAAATAGCCGATTTCATCTTGTTTTACATGGAGACATCTTATGATTATGATAGCTTGCTGTGACTACATCTTTTATAGCATATTTCCATCTAATGCAAGTATAAATCATTGAATTCTTATTTGAATCGGTTAACTTGAGTTATAATGCATGTTTCGCTACAATCGGTTCATAACATAACGGAATCGGCTTTCTAGTCGATCTCCCATTACATCGGCTCTTCGAGCCATACAGTTGGAACTACCTGGACACACCGGTTAGTTTCGCCCTGTGATTACTAATTACTATCTTTTTCCTTGTCAATTGCAGGTCAAATTGACTGGCACGCTTGGGTGTTACTGACACTCTCAGACCGGGTCCGAAGCTAGCTAGATCTGCGAGAGCTTTACTGCCTCAAGGGTCGTTTCCTGGCTTCGCTGGTGTGTTGGGCTTAGGGAACCATGTTTTTGCGCCAACAGATGATGATGTGGCTTTGAATGCCACACTCTTCTTCTCATCTTTGGAGTCTTCATCTTTTTCTTTCTTCTTCTTATTGATCAACTCCTCTTTATCATCATCATCATCTCTATAAGCATCATCGGTCATCACCTCCGCTAGCACTTGATTTGGAGTCAACTCACTCAATGTAGTCTTCACCAAAACCGTGATCAATATGGCAAACCGCTTGGGCAAGCTCTTCAAGAACTTCATGGAGAAGTCACTATCTTTCACTTCCTCATCAACGACCTTGAGATCATTCACAATAACTTGCAATCTATGGAACATCTCCGGCACGGTTTCATCATCCTTCATCTTGAAGCTAGCAAACTTGTCCTTGAGAATGTATGCTCTTGCGGTCTTCACACCTTTGGTGCCCTCATATGATTCCTCAAGCTTCTTCTAAGCTTCATGAGCATTCTCAATGTTCTTGACTTGCCTCAAACACTTTCTCATCTAGAGCCTCATGGATAGCACAAACCGCAATGTCATTGAGTTGAAGCAATCTTTCTTCGGCGGTTGTGGGGTTAGCCGCATTGGCAATCTCAATCTTGGTCTCCACAACCTTCCAAACCTCTCTATTGATTGACTTGATGTGTGAGGTCATCTTGCTCTTCTAATATGCATAATTTGTGCCATCAAATTGGGGTGGCTTCTTGGTGTTGTTGATGTGAATGTTGAGTTGAGCCATTTTTACACCGTAGGTTGTTAAGCCTCAAATCAATGGTGCCTCGGCTCTGATACCACTTGAAAGGTCCTAAATGGCTAGAGGGGGGGTGAATAGCCTATAAAAATCTACAAATAACACTTAACAAGCCAATTAGTAACAATAGCAAGCTTTACAAAGCACTAGCTCTAACCTACACTATGCAAGCCACCTAGACAAGTATACTACACTATGATCACTAGTTCACACTCAAAGGCTATGTCACTACTATACACTACTCCTAAGTGAGCAACTAACTAACAAACTACACAAGAGAGTAAGTACACAAATATAAAGAGTAAAGGTGATTTCAATACTTTCGGTGTAGAGAAGAGATGAAGTCCAATATAACCAATCAATCAAATACAAGAGAAATCCTCGGTAGAGAGATGACACAAGATTTTTACCGAGGTTCACTTGCTTGCCGGCAAGCTGATCCTCGTTGTAGCAATACACCCACTTGGAGGTTCACGCGCTAATTGGCATCACACGCCAAACCCTTCTCAAGGGTGCCGCACAACCAACACAAGACGGGGATCCACCAAGCTATGAGCAATCCACTAAAGATGCCTTTCGCGATCTCCCGCGGGGATAGGCTCAAGAACCCCTCACAATACCTTGATCGGAGGCGGAGACAATCACCAACTCCCCTTAACGATCCTCACAGCTCCAAACCGTCTAGGAGTCAGCAAACTCCAAGAGTAATGAGAGAAACCGCTACGAATCACCGCTACCAAGTGCCTCTAGATGATCTCTATCAGTGCAATGCACTTGATGCTCTCCAAACTCACCAAATGATGATCACAATCAAGTAGGATGAGTGAGAGTGGAGTGGGAAGGCTCACAAGTATGCTATGATGTTCAGGAGTGCCAAGAGTTCCTCCCCAAACCAGCCAAGTGACTATTTATAAGCCACACACAAAGAACTAGCCGTTTTAGATTTCACTGCGTACCGTCGGACTGTCCGACGTCCACACCGTAGGACTATACCGCACGGTCCGACGCCCCGGATGAACGCCACGTGTCACTAGCCGTTTGAAGTCGAACGTTGGATCACAACGGCTAACTTCCCGCGCTAAACGAACCGTCGAACAGACGAACGTCGAACCAACACCCGCGGTCCGACGCCCACTGCCATTGCACCGTCGGACTGAAAATACACGGCGCGTCGGACCAAACGAAACCACGGTCCGACGTTTCCAGAGAGCTCCCCGAGCCCTGAAAACCGTCGGACGTTGGTCCGACGCTCACCTGTCGGACTAACGCCGAGAGTCCGACGCTCTCAGAGCTCGCCACGTGTCACCTCTCGCACGATCTGCATCGTCAGACGCTCGGGCAAAAAGTCCGACGCTCCGAAACTGAGCGTCCGACGCTCCTCCGCAGGGTTAGCCGTCGGACCGAGGCTAATGGTCCGACGCTCTGTGACTCTACGGTCCGACGCTCTATTTTCTTAGGATTTTCACTCAAACCTTTCACCCTTTGTTCCCATGTGCTAACACCAAGTGTTGTACACCTTGTGCACGTGTGTTAGTCCTTTTCAAAAGAGTTTTCCAAGGGTTTGTTAGTGTCACTAGCATCTATATGCAATGCAATGATCATGAACACCTAGTGGCACTTGATAACCGTATTTCATCAACGATTTTCGCCCCTCTTGATAGTACGGCTATCTATCCTAAATGTGATCACTCCCTCTATGGAGTCTTGATCACCAAAAGCAAAATAGCTCCTATGGATTATACCTTTGCCTTGAGCTTCTAGCTTTTTCACCATCTCTTGATGAAGCTTGTGGACTCCTTTTGATGATGGACTTATACCATTTGCATGGATGCCGTCAATAGGGCTTTCTCCTTTATTGATGGGCTTACACCATTTTCATGGACGCCATCATCGCCCTTCACTTGTGGCCTCCACCGACCCGGTCCTTTGCTCCATCTTGCCATTTGCTAATCAATTCTCATGAAACACTTAGAGCAATCGTTAGCAAACTAGGTTTCATCAATTACCCAAAACCTAAACATGGGCTTTCACCTGCATAGAGAGCAGCACGACCAACCCCCCGAGCAGCACTGCACCCTGTCTAGGGCGGTAGTGCCGCTGTGAAGGGCGGCAATGCCGCTCCCCCAAAGAAAGGGAAGGTCACTTCCACTGCATCTAGAAATGATCAGCATAGCAAGAAGGTCTCCCAGCCAAAGCAGGTTCCACAGAAAAGCAAGAAATCAATCTGGGGGCAACCAAACAAGTACTCTTACCAACCGAAGACCGTTACACTTAGACAAAGCTTGAGTTCTTGCTTTGTATTGAGGAACAACAGCGAGGGTGAAGTGGTTGCCAAGTACATTGGCAAAGAAAGGAATGTTTATCATAACTCTTCCATTTGGGTTCCTAAATTTCTTGTAACTAACATGCAAGGCCCCAAGAACATTTGGGGACCTAAAACAAGGAACTAAACTTGTTTTGCAGGCATACTCCTCCGGTGGATCAAGTTGGGTGCTTGATAGTGGATGTACAAATCATATGACCGGAGAGAAGAGTATGTTCTCATCCTACACCCCCAAGGAAGATTCAAATGAGAATATTGTCTTTAGAGACAATTCCAAGGGAGGTGTACTAGGTCTTGGTAAAGTTACAATCACTCATGAACATTCAATTACTAATGTTTTACTTGTTGATTCGTTGAGTTACAACTTGTTGTCCGTGTCACAATTGTGTGAAATGGGCTACAATTGTCTCTTTACGGATAAGGGTGTGGAGGTCACTAGATGGGAGGATTCCTCTATTGCTTTTATGGGTCAACTAAAGGGAAAGCTTTACCTAGTTGATTTCAACAAAGGTAAAGCCAACCTTGAGACTTGTCTAGTGGCAAAATCTAACATGGGCTGGTTGTGGCATCGTCGGCTAGCACATGTTGGGATGAGGAACTTGGCCAAACTTCTAAAGGACAACCATATTCTTGGACTAACCAATGTTCATTTTGAGAAAGACAGGATTTGCAGCGCATGCCAACCCAGGAAAGCAAGTAGGCGTACCTCACCCACCAAAGAGCATCATGACCACTACACAACCATTGGAGTTGATTCATATGGATCTCTTTGGGCTGGTTGCCTATCTTAGCATTGGTGGTAACAAATATGGTTTAATTATTGTTGATGACTATTCTCGTTTCACTTGGGTGTTCTTTGTTTATGATAAGTGCCAGGTACAAGAACACCTTAGTGAAAACCTTTGTTAGAAGGACACAAAAGGAGTTTGATCTTCCCATCAATAAAGTGAGAAGTGACAATAGAACCGAGTTTCAAGAACACCTTAGTGGAGGAATTTCTTGATGAAGTGGGCATCAAGCATGAGTTCTTAACTCCATACACCCCTCGACAAAATGGTGTGGTAGAGAGGAAGAATAGGACACTCATTGATATGGCAAGGACAATGCTTGATGAATACAAGACGTCGGACCTCTTTTGCAGTGATGCCAGTCAACACTGCTTGTCATGCCATCAACCGCCTCTACCTACACAAAAAGTTGAAGAAGACCTCCTACGAGCTCCTTATCGGTAACAAACCCAAGGTGTCTTACTTTAGAGTGTTTGGGTGTAAGTGTTTCATACTTAACAAGAAACCCAAAACCTCTAAATTTGCACCTAAAGTTGATGCAGGTTTTCTACTTGGTTATGGATCAACTGAGCATGCCTACTGTGTCTTCAACAAAAACTCCGGTCGAGTTGAAGTAGCGGTAGACGTGACATTTGATGAATCTAATGGCTCTCAAGTAGAGCAAGTTGACTCTAGTATTGTAGATAAGGAGGATCCACCTTATGAGGCTATCAAGCAATTGACCATTGGTGATATAAGGCCACAAGAAATTTCTGCAGCCAAACAGGGGAGACTCAAGATGCTGCTGAACAAGACTCCACTGACGCACTCACCAGAGAAGAGTAGGGAACACCTGCCACAGGAATGCAGGACGGCAGTGCCGCCCCCTCATCAGTAGCCAAAACAGAGTCAGGTCTAGACCATGGTTTAGACCTTGCTCCAGTCTTTGGTTTAGAAAGTGTTGAGCATTCAGGGCTACGTCAAACAATACAACGGGACCATCCTATTAACAATATCCTTGGGAGTCTTCGAAAGGGGGTAATGACTCGTTCTCATTTAGCAAATTTTTGTGAGCACTACACGTTTGTTTTCTCTTTGGAGCCTCTTAAGGTTGAAGATGCACTTGGAGACCCGGATTGGGTATTGGCAATGGAAGAAGAGCTCAACAACTTCACAAGAAACCAAGTGTGGACTTTGGTGGGAAGACCCAAGACAAATGTGATTGGACACCAAGTGGATTTTCCGCAACTAAGCAAGATGAGAATGGCGTGGTGACAAGGAACAATGCAAGATTGGTTGCTCAAGGCTTCACTCAAGTAGAGGGTTTGGACTTTGAGGAAAACATATGCACCGGTGGCTAGGCTTGAAGCAATTTGGATGCTTCTTGCCTATGCTGCCCATCATGACTTCAAGCTATATCAAATGGATGTCAAAAGTGCATTCCTCAATGGTCCAATCCAAGAGCTTGTATATGTTGAGCAACCACCGGGTTTTGAAGATCCCAAGTTCCCCAACCATGTCTACCAACTCCAAAAGGCGCTCTATGGGCTTAAGCAAGCACCAAGAGTGTGGTATGAATGCCTTAAGGACTTCTTGCTCAAACCAGGCTTTGAAATAGGCAAAGCCGATCCTAACCTCTTTACTCACAAGTTTGATAAGGATATATTTGTGTGCCAAATATATATCGATGACATAATATTTGGTAGTACTAATCAATCTTTTTGTGAGAAATTTAGTAGGATCATGACAAGGAGATTTGAGATGTCCATGATGGGTGAATTGAAGTTCTTCCTTGGTTTTCAAATCAATCAATTGAAGGAAGGAACCTTTATTTGTCAAACCAAGTACACCCATGATATGCTCAAGAAGTTTGACACGGTGAATGCCAAGGCCATCAAAACTCCCATGCCAAGCAATGGACATCTTGATCTTAATGAAGAAGGGAAAAGCCGTTGATACAAAGGTATATCAGTTCTATGATCGGCTCACTACTTTATTTGTGTGCATCTAGGCCGGACATAATGCTTAGTGTGTGCATGTGTGCTAGATTTCAAGCCAATCCTAAGGAATGTCACTTAACCGCTGTTAAAAGAATCTTGAGATATTTAGTTCATACTCCAAATCTTGGCTTGTGGTATCCTAAGGGCTCTAAGTTCAATCTACTTGGGTATTCGGATTCCGATTACTGCCGGTTGCCAAGTAGATAGAAAAAGCACTTCGGAGACGTGTCAATTCCTTGGACGGTCCCTAGTGTCTTGGAGCTCTAAAAAGCAAAATTGTGTAGCCCTTTCCACCGCCGACGCTGAGTATGTTGCAGCCGGCGCTTGTTGTGCTCAACTACTTTGGATGAGGCAAACCTTAAAGGATTACGGATATCACTTTCACCAAAATCCCACTTTTGTGTGACAATGAAAGTGCCATAAAACTTGCAAACAACCCGGTAAGTCACTCAAGAACAAAACACATAGACATCCGTCATCACTTTTTGAGAGACCACTGAAACCAAAGGAGATATCGAAATTTGTCATGTGAGCACCGAAAAGCAACTAGCCGATATCTTCACTAAGCCTCTCGACGAGTCAAGATTTTGTGCCTTGAGAAATGAACTAAATATACTTGATTCTAGGAACCTAGTTTGACATGTAGCACACACTTGTTTGACAACCTAGTGACTTAGGAAACGTTTTTGAAAAGCTTCATATTGTCTTTCAAAACTAATTCAAAAGCGTTTTCACGGTATATGACCATAGTTTTTATTGTTGTTTGATTCTGGTCATGATATCTTGAAAATTTGTATATATCTGTGATAGAAATAGAGTCGAGAAAATAGGTTTTGAAAAAACCTATTTGGGCAAGGCGACAGTGCCGCCCATATAGTGCGACAATGCTGCACTCTGAAACCCGAGCGGTTCCGGCCTAAATTTTTCTGAGTCGCGGGCCTAACCTCTCTTATCTATTACTGGCCGTCCCGCGGTCTCTCCCTCTATGTTTTCTTCCTAGACCGCGCCGCCACCAACTCCTCCTCTCTCTCGTGTAGTTGAGGGCACCGGTGTTCCTCGCCGCCGTCTTGCCAGAGTTTCCCCGGCATTGGTGCACCTAGGGCCAGCATCTCCTGCTCCTTCTCGTGCTGGTCAAGGTGTGGAGGCGTGGAGATTGCTCTTCTATCCTCCTCAATCTTCGGTTTGAATCAAGGTGAAACCCTAAACCATCTCGATCTATGCAATGCGTGATTTCCAGTTATGGATTCGAGTTTCCAGGGGTAGTATAGTGGATTTAGGGGGAGCTTTCGTGGTGGAATCGTGGTGGAAACCCGATTTGATTCGGGGAACCCTAGTCAGGGCGGCAGTGCCGCACTCAGCAGGAGCAGGTGCTCCAGCTCAGGTTCTCATGGATCGATTCAGTGTTTCTCCAGGATTTCGATTTCGAAAGTATATTTCTCAGATCCAAAATATTGCTCTCCTGTCTCATTCATAAATGGATTTCATAGCCCAATCTGTTTATGTACTTTGATTTCTGAGATTGTGATGGAGTATAGAAGATGTTGGACCAAAAAGTTATCTACTGAATCAAATTGTGCATTGTTCTGAATTGGGAGCTGGGTGCGGCAGTGCCACACTCAGGGTGCGGCAGTGCTGCCCTGCCTGGATTGCTCTCTAGGTGCTCTATTTTCTGGACAACGTACATGTTGATTCAATGGTTAAAGTTTTAGTGCAGCAAGTTCTATACTTCCAGTTTTCACAGTTTCTTATCAAAGTTTCATTTGATTTGCATAGATGGAGCAAGGAGGTGGAAGTGGCGGTCCTCCCAGGTTGAAGAAGCAGCTGTCGAAGAAGCCATCCAAGAGGAGACGCTGGAGTACCAGCAGCAGTGCCGCTCCTTATGCCGCTGATGATCGTGCTGCTCATGAGCAGTATATTCAGGATGAGGAGAGACGCCAGCTGGAGGGATTCACAATATCTTATAGAGGTTGTCCTTTCACTCCTAATCATCTGAATGAGTATGATGATAGCTATATGAGAGATTCAGATGAGAATCCCAAGATGCATGCTCCTGTTGATACTATGCCTCACCCTGTGATTGATTATTCCAAGTCTTGGAGAGAGACTCAACAGGAGAGAGCTGTCAACCCTCATACCTCTCATGGTTTTCTGGGGATTGATTATAGATTTTGGACTGTGTTTCATTCCAACTTCTATAGTACAGCTATTCTTAGTGCCAGGAAATCAAAGATTGTGCACATGCAGTATGTGGACTTCCAGGATATGAAAGACAGAAATGAGCCGGAGTTCAATGCTGCTATCAGGCTTTGTGATAGGTTTGACTTGACTAATTTGATGAGCTTCAGGTATGGATGGAACACAGAGGTACTTGCATAATTCCATGCCACTTACTATCACAATGTAAACACTGATGAGATTCATTGGATGACTGAAGGTCGTCACTACAGAGTTGATTTTATCACCTTCCATCGCATTCTTGGTTTTGGTGATGTGCACAGGAAGTTTTCTGAGATTCATGATGAGTCTCGCCTTGAGGTTGAGCAGATGAGGGTTCTTTACAGGGATCCCAGGGTGGCAGATGGCAAGGCAAAGGGCTTACTCTCAGTATACTATGTGATGAACTAACTTGATCAGAAACACCATAAATCCAAAGGATGGAGCAGCTTTTGATATTAATGGATTTGCTAGTAACGTGCTTGTTCGCTTTCACACAGGTGAGAGGTTCAATGTTCCTCGCTTCATGTGGCATGAGCTCTCTAGCACTTTAGATGATGGGAGAAGGGGCTTGCCTTATGCCCCCTATCTCATGTTTGTCATTGAGAGGGTTTCTGTTATTCGCTTCCCGCATGATACAGCTCATCCAGTATACAAGATTGACAGGCCAAGGCCTCATGGAGTAGAGAAGGGAAGTGACAGTCATCAGGCACATACAGATGTTCCAGGGTCATCTTCTGGCAGAAGAAGGGGCAAGAAGAAGGGCTTTATCAAGAAGATTCTGACTTCTATCTTTGCCACTTCCACATATTCAGCAGCTACAGCTTATGGAGCCAGACTTGAGGCTAAGGAGGCTAGGCAGCATTTGGGACTTCCTGATTTACCTCCTATTCAGCCTCCTCATCCTTTTGAGCTACCCACAGATTCCGATGACGACGATGATGATGACTCTGATGATGATGGTGGAGTTGGAGGACAGCCGCAGCAGCAGCAATACTATGATCCTTTTCAGCAGCAGCATCAGCCATACCAGCAGCCACAGTATGGGTACCAGCATCCTCAGTACACACAGCAACAGTACTCGCCTCAGTATGGCAAGCCCAGTATGGATGATACGCTTGCCACCCATCAGCGGTGGGTGCGCTCGCAAAGACAGGCAGGTCACACCACTCAGGGTGCAGGCACTTCAGGCACCACGCACTTCGCAGCTACTACTCACCGTGGGGGCAAAGCAGTTGTTTTAGACTCAGATGATGATGATGGCAGTCCTCAGGGTGGTCCTCGTGGTGGTGGTGGTGGTTCAGGCATCGATTGGGATCAGGGGGAGAAATTAGAGGGGTCAAATTCTTTTTCGTCGCCTTGCTGCAATTGGAGCTTAGTCTTAGTCTAGTAGTGTGTGAGATTGAGAGTTAAAACTATTTTTATTATGGTTTCTAATATTTTAGCTATCTACCCGACTCTATCTCTATCATTTTCGGATATATATTGTGACTGTGTGATCTGTTACTTCATATTCTATATATGTGATCTGGTACTGCATGTTCAGGTGCTGGCAAAATCAGGTTGTGATCTGACTGAAGAAGCCAGTGCGGCAGTGCCGCTCTTTGGGTGCGCCAGTGCCGCCCTGTGCTTCCTCAGCCAAATCTTGTGTGTTTTGAACTTTCATATGCATCACAGATAATTGTTTGACACAGTGTGCAGCACCCCACAGAACCTTTGAATGTAAAGAATTTTCTCCTGTTTTCACTTGTGTATGGGTGTTTGGCCTTTTATGCCAATTTGAAAATTCAATTTCCGTTTCCACACCTTTTGAGAAGTTCTTTACATCCAAAGCTTGCTCTTTACAGTATTTATGTTTATCTTTTGTAAGCTCTAATTAGGTTGTCATCAATTACCAAAAAGGGGAAGATTGAAAGTGCAATCACTCCCTAATGTGGGTTTTGGTATTAATGACCACCGAATTAGAGAACTAATGATTTCTATCGAGATGATGAGCAGGGAATCCATGTGAGATGATGATATATTGTTTCAAAGAACTTAATGCTAACTTGCAACTGCGGTGACCAACTCAAACGGAGGTTTAACTTTGTTTTACTTTTGAATTTGAGTTTAGTGATGCCGTACTATTAAGGAGTTCTTAGGGATACCAGTCAAATTGTTGAATCAAGTGCTCATATCCCAGAAACAACATCTTCACACCTAGACAATTCCAGCAATACCTTGTTTACCTCTTTCTACTGGATATTGCCAGTGCGGCAGTGCCGCACTTTAACCAACCGTTGGATAACAGAGTATAAATACTACTTTTCCTCCTCTCAACGGTCTCTTCTTCCAGCTCTCGACGTTCTGCCCGTTACAGACAAAAAGGCACCTTCCCCCTCTCCTCCATTGTTGACCTTGAGCTCAAAGTTGGATCTCCACTTTCCACCATAGAAACTTGAGAAAAAGGGCAGCAACCTGCGAGTTGAGAGCAGATCTACTGATTCCCAAAGTTTGAGAGCACTTGGTTCCCGTTTGGCCAGCGTTCTTGAGTTCTACTCCTTGGAGCTTTGCTCCTAGCCGGCTAGGCGTCGTCCTAGAGCTTGCCAACCTGATTGTGGCAGCCTAGGGAGGTTTGTAATCTCATGTGCAGCTAAGAAATCACCCCTCTCTTCAAGAGTTCACTCTCTTGATTTGAGAACGAGGAATAAGGCAACCTTTGTGGTAACCCTAGCCTTTGTGGCAAGCCTCAACAACGTGGACGTAGGCAAGCCTTGGTGGTGAGCTAAACCACGGGATAAATCACCGTGTGCTGTTGTCTCTTTATTATTCTTGTGTTGTTGATTTATTCTAGAGTTTGGCCCGATCCGATGATTTGGAGGATATCTGTGGTTTCCAGTCTTCGAGCTGTGTACTTAGGTGAAATCTGGGCAACACACTATGGAGAGTATACTCTTTCTATCCATATCTTATTCGTGAAGTTTGGTTCAGATACTAGAGTGCGGCAGTGCCGCTCTGAAGGTGCGGGCGTGCGGCAGTGTCGCCCTCTGTTTTGATATCTGTTCGAGTTGAGTTTTTCTGCAGGCCTATTCACCCCCCTCTAGGCTTCCAGTGATCCTACAGGTGGAAGCCAGCTCTGAGGTCCAAGGTTTAAAACCATTGAGCAGATGCTAACTCATCCATCAGCTGGTCAAATATGGGTACAGGAAACTTGTTCTTGTGAGTAATGGAGTTGAGCTGCCGATAGTCCACACAAAAACGATATCCTCCATCTTTTTTGGGAACCAACAAAACTGGTGATGAAAAGGAACTGGTGCTGGGTTGAATCATGCCCTGAGCTAACATCTCTGCCACTTGGTGTTCAAGCTCATCCTTAAGTTTGGGTGGATATCTATAAGGTTGAAGAGCAACTGGTTTGGAACTTGGAATCAAAGGAATCGTATGGTTACAAGCTCGGGGCGGAGGCAACCCAGTTGGAGGCTCAAATAATGACTGGTACTGTTGAAGCAAAGACTGGACGGCTAGAGGCAAACTAGACACATCAGTCTTGGCAGCTTCAGAAGTAGCAAAACAGATGTGCAATAAGAGTGATTCAGATGCTAGAGAACCCAAGCCATGCAAAGTAATCTGAGCACCATTAAGGTGAAAACTGAGCCATTTGCCTTTCCAATGTACTTGCATAGGACTGAACTGCTCTAACCAGTCCATACCCAGAATCATATCAAAATGGGTAAGGGGCAGAATCTTCAAGTCAGCAGTAAAAGTATAGGTGTCGATAGACCAAACAACTTTCTGCAAAATACCCGTGCTGCACAGAAGACCTCCTCCAGCAACTGAGACATTAGAATTGATATGCACAATCAACTGGGAGTGCAGCTGCTCAACAATTTAAGTGCTAAAGAAGGAGGAAGTACTGCTAGAATCGAGCAGAATGGTAACAGGCAACCCTTGCAGAGTACCCAAAAACTGAATGGTCCGGGCAGCAGGAGCACCGTTGCAGCAGCCTTAGAAATTGTCAGGCATAAATGTTCGGAAGAAGCATCAGATGGGGCGTCGCTCTCAGCATCAGACACAGAATCCCAAAGTTCTTGAACTGCGTGTAACACGTCAGGGGAGCATGTGTGATCTTTGCTCCACTTCTGCCCACATTTGAAGCATAGACCCAAGGTACGACGGTAATTCTTCAGAACTGCCAGCTTCGAATCATGAGGTGATGAAGGAGAAGCAGTAGAGCCAACAACATGAACAGTGGTCTTGTCAGTTTTGACAGCAGGCTTCGAGTAGGATCGATAAGAAGGAGCAGAAGACTTCAAAAAATCCCGCGGTCCAGCGGCTTCCTCCTGCAACAAGGCAAGTGTACAAGCAGTATCCAGAGTTTTCGAACGCTGAACAATAACAACAGCTCGAATATCAAGGCGAAGACCATCCACAAAACGTGTGATGGAGTATAATGGATTGACATGTGAGGAATAAGCTATGAGCTGATCAACTAGTGTGGTGAAAGAAGTGATGTAATCAGCGACAGTAGAGGTTTGTTTGATGTTGTATAACTGTCTAAGGAGGATCTCATGCTGGTCACAATCAAAGCGTTCAGCGACCATGGCACAAAATTGCTCCCAGGTAGCAGTCTCAAGCTGGGCTTTGATGGACTGGTACCAGCAGGTCGCGGCACCTTCCAAGTGCATCTCAGCGACGCTAATCCAGGCTGACGGATTAGTGCCATACATGCGAAAATACTTCTCACAGCGTTTGCGCCAACGGCGAGGATTCTCACCATTGAACACAGGAAAGGGAACCTTAGGTAAGCGACCGAGGTTTGGGGGATTTGGGAAATGAGGCGGTGAAGGTGGACGCGATGGCGGAAACGGATGTATGGGGGGTGAAATGATGCACGTACCATTGGTCGGGAGTGGACCGAAAACCACTGGGGGTTCCGATCCAGCGTCCCGTGTAGTCAAGACAACGCCGAGCCCCTTGGACCTGTCAATGGGGATGCCGGCAGGTGAGCGCACTGCCATCGACGTAGCAGGTGCCGAGTAGATGCCAGCCGATTGCGACGATGTGTCGAGCACTTGGCGGTCATACAGCTTGGACACCTTCTGCACGCGGAGCTTGAGATCGTCGACGACGTCGTCAACCTCGGGGCGCCATGAGTTCATGTCCTTGACGGCGACACGCAGATCGTGCTCCTCCGCTGCAGCGTCGGTGCGGATCAGCTCCAAATCGTTGAGGCGCTGTGACACTGCCGCCTCATGTGCGATCTGTACGGACTCCAGCGTAGCGAGGCGCTGCGAGACGTCGCCAGGAAGGGGTGGAGATGTGGAAGCGGTCTCCAGCGCGGCGAGGCGGAGATCGAGCGCCGATGCACGCTCGGCGCTAGAGCGCACGAACTCGGCGAAGCGCCATTCTCAGCGCTTGTCGTGAGCATCAAACTGGCGGGCGATCTCATCCATCAGGAGCTTGGTATTGGGATCCATGGCGCCGAGAGCTTTCTGGAAACGAGTATAATGGGTATGGTGGGAAGCAGAGGACGCCAGGGTAGGGGATGATCGGAGGTGGGAAGGTGGAGTGATCAAATCCGATACCAGATGTAAGCAACGGAGGGATCAAACAGAGAAATTGGAAGGGAATTTGGGGAAGGAGCAAGCAACGGTAGGTTCAGATGACTTGCAGAGGAATCTTAGAGTTCAGGAGTTCATTGTTACAATTTTCATACCCTCCGCTCTCCATCTCCTCTCCTTAAGTATTCCTCAGGTACTCTCGCTCATTACATCTAGCGAACCCACACTGGGCCGGCAACACGTGGGTTAGGCTTAATCTTCCTAGGGGGCCGAGAGGAGTCAAGGCCAGCTTCTTCACCATGCGCTTCTGTTGTCAGACTGGGAACAATGGTGACACTAAGTGATGTGTAGACCATGGTTTGACTCGGTGTGAAGACCGTGATCTCCTGACGCTTGGTCCCCCTTGTGATGTCTCTCTCTCCTAGCTCGCTCATGGCGGCTATGGTTTCCTAATCGCTACTTGTTGGATCTGTGGACTTGAGCAACACTGCCACTGTGTACTTCCCTAACATCAGCGCCATCACCTCGGACGCCAACAACACCGCCGAGAACGACAGCGCCACCAAGGAGTTCTTGATGCCTGGGCCAATATGCCTACCTCGGTTGTGACCTCACGCTGCCCTGTTCGCTAGAGCTGAAAAGCTGAGCTATTTTTCGCTGAAACTGATTTGTGGTGAGAGGAAATACTGCTATAGAGCTGAAAAATAAGCGCTGCTTAGCTGAAGGGAACATGACCGCACCGCCAATCGAAACAGAGAGATGAAAAATGAAATCAAGAGCCGAGACATCTTATACTGGAATGCTTGGTTGGTAATAACACAATACATTAGAACACATTCGAAAAATACAATTTGGGGATGAAATCAGCATGCTTCATTATGATCAGGCATGTTAAAACTAGCGATGAACGAAGCTCGCTAGCTGGCCTCGCTAGTCGCTATTGCGTGCGCCAGGACAGGAGTAATAAATAGTAAAAAAAGAACGGACAGTCACGCAGATCACATCGCTGCAGCGCCGGAGCTAAAGCCTGAGGATCCGTCGGAGCTCGTCGGTGGCGCCGACGTCCACGCCGCTGCCGGCTCCGGCCGGCTCCGGCCACTTCCACAGCGCATGCCGTGGGCGCCTTCCTCGCCGCCGTGACTGTGAGCAACAAAGACGTAGGCATCGGCACGCAGCTCGGCGGTGGGGACACGGAGTACAGCGAGTCCGCCGCCGTCTCCGCCCACTCCAGTAACTCCTCCTCCAGCCCAGTCGCCGGCGCCGCCCTCTTCCTGGACGGTTCAGCGACGACGGCGATCGGCGCCGAGGAGGCCCCAGCAGGCGCGGCGTCGTAGCCGCGTGGCTTCTTGTTGGCACGCGGAGCCGGCCGGCTCACTGCTGGCTGGTGGAAAGTGTACTGCGGCGACGGCGAGGCCTGAGCCGGCAGCGGCAGGAGCGCAGGCTGCGGTGGCGCCGGCGGCCGTGGAAATGACGGCGAGCTCGTAGCGTCGCGGTGGCGGCCTGTGCAGCTGTTGGTGCTGTAGTACGGCTTGCAAGCCATCGAGATCAAGATCAAGGATTTGAAAGCACTGCGGACTCAGAGATCTAATAATAAGATCTTTTAAAAAAAAAAACAGTGGTTTTTGTTCAGTGCGACGTGTGGGTGAGCTGATCTGAGCAATAGCACAGACAGATCTGAACAAATCGAAGATGCAGAACTAGTAGCTAGGTAGAAGCAAACGAGGAAAACTCCAACCAGCAAAAACAAGAGTGGAGATGGATCGAGGCAAAAGAAGGCCGCAAAAACTAGTAGCTTCGCCGATCTTAATCAAATAAAACAGATCAAGATAATACAAGCTTATTTATATTATGCTACAACCAAAAGAAAAAAAATGTCAGTTGAAGTAAGATGACGAGATGTGGCTATAGTATCATGCCAACTACTGCTAAGAAAAAAAGGAATGATGGCGTGTCCTGGCTGTGCCCCGAGCCGCCCCGGGACCCAAGCCATATATAGCAGCAGGCCGGGGGGGCCGGCCGGCCGGCCGGTACCACCATCCCCAACGGATAGTAGGCGTGCGTACGTATTCGTACGTTACGTACCGCGCTCGCGGTTTCCGTGCACTTTCCTCGGCTGACGGAAACGGATTGTTTTTTTTCTTTCCTCTCGGCACGGCGCATATGGGAGGCGGGAGTCGCGTGCACGGTGCCGACAGGGTGCTGTGGCCTGCCAGACCCGAGGAGGTGGGCGGCGGCCGGCCGAGCTGCGAGGCCCGTCGGATGGCCGCGGGCGTCGGGATGGCAGCTGCGCCGGTCGGCACGTGGAAAGATCAAAGACACCCCTACCCACTTGATTTCTTCTTTATCCAGCTCACCCCTACCGCCGCAAGAGGGAGCGTCCATATCGGTGGAGTCTCCGGCCACATCAAACTGAAATCTGAACTTAAAACTCAAACTCGCACCGAATATCGATTCAGATCAAAATTTATTTCTAAAATTAAAACCCGTGGATACCTGAATCCTGAAGGATTAACCGAAACCGAAACCAAAACCGAAAACCCACTACTATAGCAATAAGAAAAATAATAAAGAGTTTTTAACAACATATATATAATATATATATTAAATATTTAAATATATAAACAAGAGACAATAAACAATATAAAAATTTTCATGACTCGACTTAGAAAAAATTTAATAGCTTACATAAACAATTCGTTAATAAAAAATAAATGAGTTATTATTCAAAATGTTATATTTCGGATATCCATTGGATACCCCCGTAGATGAAAACTGAACCCGATAAATTTTGGTACCCGAAATCCTGGGCACAAAATTTGACTCAAGCCCAAACCCGCTGGAATGAAAACTCGCATATATCCGTCCTGAACTCGATCTATTGCCATCCTTACCACCGCCAGCGCCGCGCTGGCTTGCTAGGGCTAAAGTTTAGACCGTTAAATAAAAATTTAGTTATGGTGTTTAGATACTCTAACTAATTGAAAATTTTTGACCATACTACTCTTCATTAGTTTCATTCATGGAAAAAAAATAGCGCGCTATTTTCATGCTATAGCGCCGCTATAGCGGCCCAAATGACCAGGCACGACGCTATCATGCATTTTCACGCTATACGCAGCTATTGCCGCTATAACGCCGCTATGCCGCTATAGCACCATAGCGCCGCTAAATAACCGCTATTCGTGTTTCACTGGTTGACCCAATAAAAAAATACTGGCCCGGTCAAATATAGCCCACTAAGGGCCTGATTCAGTGAAATAAACATGAGCCAAGTACTTTGCGTGTGTCGTTTGCTCTTATCTTATGATTTATCATGGGAATATGTTATCAATTTATCATGGATATTATGACTTTATCACTTTGTGAATTATTATTATTATGATTATGAACTTATGATTATCAATTTATCATGGAAATATGTTTGGATTGTTTGGCTGATGTCTAAATGTACTTTGGCTATTTGGTTATTGTCATGACTTTATTCAAATAGCGCGCTATAGCATCGTGATAGTGTGCTAAGCTACTGGAGCTATGACATATAGCTGCCGCTATAGCGTGGGAATAGTGCCGCTATAGCGGCACATAGCGGCAAGGACATGCTACCGCTATTTTGTATAGCCCGCCATTTAAAACATTGGTTTCATTATTTAGCTAGATAAACTATGGTTACGTAACTAAACTTTAGTTGAGATAGTTTGGTAATTGAGGTTTTTTAGCTGGTTTTATCTAGGTTGGAACAGCTAATGAGATTGTGTGTATTTTGGCCTTCAGCTAAAGTTTAGTTAAATTTAACAATATGTTGTTTGATACATCATAGCTAAATTTAGCCACATATTCGTCGGTGTCTCTTTGACAGTAAGAAGGCCAGTATCAGTAGTAAGAGTGAGTTTCATCAAAGTTCCATTTATATTTAATAGTATGTCGCAGTATATATTTTTAACATGACACTATCTTAACAAAGATAACAAAGAGAGAAAAAATAAGTTTATAAGGATAATAAAACTCTCTGGGCACAATAATTATTGACTCTCTATGTGTCATAAAATTAAATGAAATAAAACTATGAAATAAAGCTTTTCATTGAGAGTAGGTGTTTTATTTAATATGGTATTTTTAGAACCAATGCAACGAAACTCTTCACTAGTGATATGGTAATGTTGTACGTAGTCAGACGTCGCTCTCCCCGCTCACCAAGCCATGCCCACCATGCTCGTGCCACCACGACTCCTCCCAATCTTCCTTCCTCCAGGCGGCGGCTGGCGATGGAGGACATGGGAGGAGCAGCGGAGCTGTGTCGAGCAACGGCGGTCGCACGAAGGAGGGCGTCTGGGATCGTATCTAGATGTCTGGACGCTAGCAAGGCCTATGGTAAAGGCTATAACGATATTTGACCCCGTACGATTGAACTTGAGAGTTCGAAAAAAAAATAATAAAACAAACTTGACAAGTACACACTGACCTCGGAGCTTAGGCTGCGTTAAAAATATTGCAACATGTAGCACTTTCGTTTGTATTTGATAACTTTTGTCTAAAATTGGTCCTAAGTAGATTCAAAAGTTCGTCTCCAGAAAGTTAGGTAGGCATTACACGTTAGATACTCCACTTCCCATCACATCAATAGAACGAAAAGAAATCAAATGATCATGAAAATTGAGGAGGTAATAAGACCTTTCTTTAAGAAATAGTAACGAAGAGCTCACTAAACTCCTTGCTCATTTCATCTTAAACTAATGTGATAGGAAAACATTGGAGGGGATTAACAAGAATTTTGACTTATTATAAAGGATTCCCTTCGTCCCTTGTAACCCCCCTTGGTTTGGGGCCAAAAGCCCAAAACGAACGACATGGCTTCAAAGGGCCTTTAAAGTGCCCATCTCGTCTTTCTTTGTTAGCACACTAGCGAGTGGACGCTAGAGCGGTTGGTCTAGTGTTCTCGTGCAGGCTTGGGCTCCAATTGTGGTGCACTCAGCACGTTATTTTTTCAGGGATTTTCCCTAAGCGAGATTAAAAAAACTTCCTCGTCTAGCTCTACATTCAAAGCATAGATAGGTGGTCAGCTCATCTCACAGAGCTACTGGTATCATTATCTATGGAGTGAGATAGGGTTCTACGATTTTCTCGATCTACATGAGAAGATTTTTTCTTAAGCCAGAGTCGAGAGTCGGGGGCTATTTAGCCACCGTGATCGAGTTTTTTTTAGCATACTGGCAAAACAATATAGGTTTGTTCGCATGATGGCCTAGAAATCTTGTGTAGTCCAAGAAACATTGTCAAGCATTTAGTTTGGGTGTCTTTGTGATTTGGGAGGCTATGATCTAAACAAGATAAGAAAACACATTACAAGATCTATGATTACTACTAGAATTCAGGCTATTGTAATTATTTCTCCCAGTATTTGGTCAATCCAATTTTGATGTTTGTAGACATGACAAACACATACTAAGGGGGACTGCTGAACTTATATGATAATTTGGTACAACTCCAGCTCAGTTTGTAAAGTAAATTAACATGGTTTAATTATATTCATTTAGTTTAAAATATAAAAATAAATCATGTAAACACATTTAATATACCTGTAGCTCCATATTCAAGATTTATTAAAGTTACGAGTAACCAACTCTAGAAAATCCACTGAATCCAAGTTCTGTCATGCAGCCTGCATTTGCAACCTGGCAAAAGGCCTGGTAATGGTTAAAACTCATCTCTTGTCTAACCCAATCCAAGTCAAATTAACTCTTTTGCCCAATTCACTTCACCCTATATTTTTTTATTATTTTCTTTAAGAGCCCATATCCATTGTTTGTATAAAATGTATATTTAAGGTTGCATATCTTGCATTTACACCTTGTTCTTTTTTTAAAAAGAACACCTAAAATTTGTTGGACAGTTCGATGCAACAAGGATACAATTAACATAGCCACGTCAATAGGTTGGCCCCCTACATCAAAATCAGATCCTATAGTTTAAAATGTAGCAAATCGTCTGAAATTTGTCAACGTGACACAAAATGCTTTATGTTAGACTTGAGCAAATCTGGCTTTATTCGCGAATCTCATTGGACAGAATGACTAGTTCTAAAAATTTAGTTTGGAACGTGCTATTGTTAAAGTATTAGTATTTCTTGGTTGAAACAAAAGTAAATTCCTTATTAACCCTTGTGTTTAGATAGACACCAAAGGCTATTTTTTATCTGGCTAATTAGTTCCTCATCGAAGAAGCCCTTATCCTGAATTTGTATCAGGCAGTTAACATCCGACGTCATTTTCCAAGACTCGTCCGACCCTGCCGACACTGGACAAATGGCACTGAACGTACACTCTGCATGATTCGATCAAGGGAGGTAGTAGACAGCGAGACCGCACATGAAGCATCCGATGCGGAGCGAACCGATCAGAGAGCGTTACCCCAATTCCGTCCGGAAAACCGACAATCCACGTTGTCCCTGTCCCATGCCTCACACCACTGTTCACTGGGCCAGACGAGTGGCCACTGGTGCCATGCGTTGTCAGCGTGCTGTGTGTGGGCCAGTGGCGACCTTGATTTGGTTTGACTGGCAGAGGAATGATCGATGCGTTACGTGTGGCTGTTTTAACCCTGGCCGCTGAAAGCCATGCCATTGCATTGCACAGGGGTCCAAGGGAACGGGAAATCGCACCACAGGTATCCCTGGCCCGCACGTCAGCGTCACGAGCCACGCGTGGACTACACCACCGGCCAGTGGAGAAAGAATAAAGTTTACTGCTCCAGAGACCAGAGGAGATCCACCCTCACGCGCAGGAGACAGTTTAGTGACCTTAATTATAGCATTTGCGCACCCATGGATTATTGTTAACCCCACCTTGGATCGCGGCCACCGTGCGCGTGGCGTGAGCAGCGACGTGCCGACAGCCGTCAAGCGCCCGCCCGAGCCGAGCCATCTGCCATCCTCCTCCTCCCCAAGCCCATTCGATTCCTCCGCCCCGCCGGCCGAATCAAATTTCTCCGCCGCCGCCGCCCGGAGCGCCGAGCCGACCCCCGCGAGTTGCATGGACTCGCCTCCCGCATCGAGCTGCTAGCAAGCCAAGCCCGCCCCGCCCCGACGCCTGCCTCGCTCGCTGGTTCGTCCCGGTTCCGCGCCCTCAGCGTTTGGTGTGTGTGATCCGGGTGTCTCCCTCCGTCGTTCGGGTCTCCACCTCGATTCAACCGTAGAGAATTCGTGGGGGTATTATTGCTCTGGAAGTTTGCTTGCGTAGGTTTCACTTGGCTTTCTCGCGCTGCTGGTTTTGATCAGCGTCGCCTCTCGAGAACAAAGCGTAGGAGGAACAGTCGATGAAACTTGCGATTCGTTGGGCATATTTCGCTGCCTTTTCTGTTTTGAAAATTCTGATGGGTCGATGGGATTTACCAAGCCTGTGGTTGGTTTGTATGTTAAGCAGTGCGCTTTTTTTTTTTTTTTTTGGTTTTCAGAGGCACGATAACTTGATTCTTAACTCAGCGGATCAACCATATTTAGCCAGGATAAGAATGATCAAATGCATGGGCTACCACTGCTTCGTTGTTGATTCAAACGATTTTTCTCCTTAGCAGTAAGTTTTCTGTTTGAGGAGTGCATGAGCTGTAATTCTTGAATTCACAACCCACCTAAAAGAATATTGTAATCCTGATTCATGTTTCCGTTCCTTCAGCTAGACTTTAACATTTTTTCCGAAACTTACTAGCATTTTGTTTGTTGATTTTTTCCCATTTTTTTGCCTGAACACACACTCTTATCTTATTCCACGAAACCAACAATCTTGATTTGATCCAATCTAAAATCTCCCTTGAAAGCAAAGATTAAAGCATCAACCCGACCCGCAAGCAAGAGCAACTATCAAAGATGCCTTTTGCCACTCTGGATTTTCTTTCCCTCCACTATTCGTATCCACTTTTTGTCTACTCAACTAATATTTAATAGCATACAGTAACGTGGTGCCACACTGCCACTACAAATTATTCTAAAACCCAGCAATATCGGCTTGAAAGGCACAAGTATTATCCTTGGCCCAAGGGTCCTTATAGTTGTGGTATGGAACCAATTGATATTAGTTGTGCATGCTCTGTTGTTACCATTTTATTATCAGCTATACCTGCCTGTCTCTCTTTACTGAAATTTTTAACACTTTTGATGCTACTATTCTTTTGTGATGTGGTCAAAAGCATTACTTTTGTAGATAGTGGGAACCTTAATTGATGGGTCCCTCGAGTTTCTAATGTGGGAAATTGCCTTTTCCTGTTGAGGAGAATTCACATAAATGTTTTTGACTAAGGATATATGATCTTGGTGTTGATTTATTGGTTTGCAGTAAATTGAATAGGATATTTGTAGTTTGCGCTAGAGCCTAGAAGGTCAGGCCACTCTAGTTGTTTCCTTGCAATCTAGCAGAGTGAAATATTTTTGGTTTATAGTTTTTTTTTTTTCTTGAGTGCAATTTTGACTGATTATGTTCTTTTTTATGTTCGTTTTGCAACTTTTGGTTGAAAGCTTGCATGTGGTCTGAAGGTTTTGGAAGGAATCCAAGATGGGTGTAATCAGCACAGTGCTTGGTTTCTCTGGGTTTGGCTTTGGGTTCTCGGCCGGCATTGTTATTGGTTACTTCCTCTTCATCTACATACAGCCAACAGATGTCAAGGTGGGTACTTTCCTTTTGATCTTCTGTCTTTCTCACTGTATATAATTCCTCTTTACTGCTGTACAACAAATAGTTGGATTGTTGACAACTGTTTGAATAATATGTTTCCAAATTATTTTTTGAGTGATATGTATACAGCTTGATTCTGAAGTTAAGACAACAAAGATGAGCTGGCCATTGTTGAATACATTTACCTTTTTGTGTTGTGTATCACATTATTATTAGTCTGATCAGCATTGTTGACATAAGCCACGAGTATTATGTTGTTTATAAGTTGTGATGTATGTTATAGACCTCTACATATGCATCTGTAATTTGCATTTCATGCCTTTTATACTGATCGAGCGCTCTTGGGGCAAGGGGGTGGGGGTTACCATGGTGTTTCTGTTTACCTCCTAACCTAATGTGCTTGGTAATGGCACATGTTGCACACACCCCCAGTTAAAGTCCATTTCACGAAGGAAATGGAAACCTGGAGAAATATATGACTCTTTACTCCTTTGCACAGTATTTTAGTTTAGGATGTTTTCATTATATTTTGCAGTCTGGTTTGCGTAATACTTGCAAGGATTTGAGTCAAGTGGTTTAATATGCTGAATGCATTATGGCATCTGCTTACTTGCCTCTGTAATATAGGGAGTTATGGGAATGATTTTCTTTCTCCCTACTTTTTCTGTCAGGATGTCAAGGTTCGCCCGCTTGTAGAATATGATTCAAAATCCTTGGAGGGCATCCTTCCCGAAATTCCTTTATGGGTCAAGAATCCTGACTATGATAGAGTATGCTCCTTCGATGAACTAGCAAGAAACTATGTTAATTCTATTAATCCATTTAGATTTTCATTTTCTTCCTCGTCCCTAGATTGATTGGTTGAACAGGTTCTTGGAGTTGATGTGGCCTTATCTTAACAAGGTACTCTAATCTTGCCATTTGCTCTAAGACAACACAAGATCATTATCTCTGGTTGACACTGAACTTGCCATGCTTTGTATTTTGTTTTTATTCTGTAGGCTATCTGCAGAACTGCACAGGATATCGCGAAGCCAATTATTGCTGAGAATACTGCAAAGTATAAGATAGACTCTGTTGAGTTTGAAACACTTACTTTGGGTAGCTTACCACCCACCTTTCAAGGTCAGCAGTATTGCATTCTTATGTAGTTATGATTCCCTTATAAGCATGCACGTGTTCGCTTGAGCTACTTTCAGCTTATTTTCAGCTATGGAACAATATTTTCCTCTCACAACAAATCAGCCGTAGAAATTAGCCGCAGCCAAAATAAGTCCTGCCGAGATGCGATGACATCACTGCAAGCAGTCATGCGTCCTTTTATGTTGCTTCCTCTTTTTTTCTTGGTATCTTGAGTTAATGTTATGGCTAGGAATCCGGGCACTCTATTGATAAACTGGAGTTGGATTGCAGTGGCTAATCCTAACAATGGCAGCAGAAGAGCTAGTCCTCCCTCCCTGGGAGGCTCTGAACAAGATGACTCTCTTCTCTGCCTCCACCTAATGCCCAGCCGCACAAGTGGTTATAACACCACATGAGCAGCTGATGTACTCCTGTTATTCCTGCATGCATGAACTATCCCTGCATGTTCTAATCTTAGCTATCTTCAACTAATTCTAGCCACTAGAGGTAGCCGGACCTTCTTCTTCCTATTATTTTGCTGCCCAATGAAGGAGTCCACAACAGTTACCATTTATAGGTTCGTGACTAGTAAAATACTCAAATCAACCCTTATTTTATGACATTGTGATGCTCAACTTGATTCTACGACTATGCAAGTAGAATCTACAATCTTATGGTTCTAATAATTTATGATCTTATTATTTGCAATCCAATCATTGGAATTCCAATCTGATTCAAGACTACCTTTTAACAACCTTAATTGTGGCTCAAAACTTTTTATTACTGATGATATGAGATGTGGTCATGTGGAGACACTGCTACAACTGCGTTCTAGATGAGCTGCTATATATTTTCCGAAATCACCAGTTCACCACGCCTTTTGCTTGGTTATGTACAACTTGTGAAGTCTATACATCAACTTTCCAATGTATAGCATAGCGAAGTCTGTACACAAGCTTATGTTAGGTTTGCGTATATGTGATGCTAATTTTTACAACTGCTGTTACAAATATGTATTTTGAAGCAATTCATGCCTTCTCCTCCCAGGGATGAAAGTCTATGTCACAGAGGAGCAAGAGCTGATAATGGAACCATCTCTTAAATGGGCTGCAAACCCAAATATTACTGTTGTTGTAAAAGCCTACGGTTTGAAAGCTACTGTCCAGGTGTGAAATAGTCAGTCGTAAGCTGGATTTGTAATCGATTTTACTTTCATTTGTTGAATTGAATCGAGCCGACTGAAATATGCTTTTTGATATATTTTAGATTGTTGATCTACAAGTCTTTGCATCACCTCGCATTACTCTGAAGCCATTGGTGCCTACATTTCCTTGCTTTGCAAAAATCCTTGTCTCACTCATGGAGAAGGTATGGCAACTGATTATTCATTTGAATTATTCTGGTGTTTGTATTTGAATAATCTTGGTCCACCATTTGTTTGCTAATTGTGATTGGTTTTGCAGCCACATGTTGACTTTGGGCTAAAACTTCTTGGAGCAGATGTAATGGCTATTCCTGGTCTTTACAGATTTGTTCAGGTATTTGTGACTACTGTTTCAAACATTCTCATGTGAGCTAAATGTTAAAGTTCCATTAAGCTTTATGAACATACTAATGGTTTTTGTTTCACTATCATGAATGGTTTCGTTTTTTTAAAAAAAATTATAAATATATTATTATCCCCCTCTCATTTTTTTCGTTTATTCCTGACTCCTGTTTCAAACATTCTCATGTGGAAGTTTGTTCATATTTTACACTTTTAATGTTGAAGTTCCACTATGTTTTCTGAACATAATAATGGTTTCTGTGGCACTGTAATGAATGCTTTCATTTTAAAGAGAAATTATGAATATATTATTATTTCCCTTTTAACGGTCACTTATGATTATCTGGTATGTTCCTGTTATTGTCCTGCATTTCTTTTAATACATGCATTTGTGTACTGAAAGCAGCATTTCTATACTTTGATGGTTGGTCACCTGGATTTCAAGTGTTATTCTTCTGTAGTGTCTAGTTTGCTCTTTACAGTGGATGTGATTTGTGGTATCTAATTCACTCTTTCAGTTCAGTTAACTCATTTTTGTAATGATATCTTTCCTGCATTTACAGGAAACCATCAAGAAACAAGTAGCAAGCATGTATTTGTGGCCGAAGACGCTAGAAGTACCTATAATGGATCCCTCAAAGTAATTTTTTAGTACCTCTTCTATTTTCGTTATGTACATCGAAACCTGTATCTGATGAGAATGGAGTAAATGGTTTTCATATTCCCAGAGCATCAAAAAGGCCCGTTGGAATTCTACTTGTGAAGGTTATAAGAGCCCAAAATCTGCGGAAGAAGGATCTGCTGGGTAAATCTGACCCATACGTGAAACTTAAGATGTCAGATGATAAACTTCCATCCAAGAAGACAACTGTGAAGCGCAGCAATCTCAATCCAGAGTGGAATGAGGACTTTAAATTTGTTGTGACAGATCCAGAAAACCAGGCTCTTGAAGTTAATGTCTTCGACTGGGAACAGGCATGGCTTCCGTTCCTGTTTAAATTCTGTTGTAGTTTTTCTGCAACATCAAACAATATGAATTTTTTTTGTGCTATTTATAGGTTGGGAAACATGAAAGGATGGGAATGAACATGGTCCCACTTAGAGAACTCCCACCAGAGGAGACTAAAGTTACTACCATTAACTTGCTTAAGACAATGGACCCAAATGATGTACAAAATGAGAAGTCTCGTGGTGAGCTTACTCTAGAACTCACATACAAGCCTTTCAAGGAAGAAGATATGGAGAAAGAAGATATAGAGGGTGCTGATGTGATAGAGAAAGCTCCAGATGGTACTCCAGCTGGTGGTGGCTTGCTTTATGTTATTGTTCATGAAGCCCAAGATCTTGAGGGGAAGCACCATACAAACCCATATGCAAAAATAATTTTCAAAGGCGAGGAGAAGAAAACAAAGGTATTATGTAAGCAAATAATGTTTTATATCTTCATGGAATGGCCATGACATATCTATCTCTTTATTTACTCTTCATTCCCTGCACTAGGTCATCAAGAAGAATAGGGATCCAAGATGGGAGGATGAATTTGAGTTTGTGTGTGAGGAGCCTCCTGTAAATGATAAACTGCATGTTGAAGTCCTAAGTAAAGCCCCAAAGAAAGGACTGATACATGGCAAGGTAGAATGAAATTCTCACCCTCCATTTAATTTTCTAATCTACCACATCCTCCTGGTTGCTCTGTTACCAGATGATTGGAGAATGGTTGATATTTACTCCTGGCATTACGACTACATTACTAGTTGTTGCATTAGCTTTTTTGGAACCTCTGCTGGCCTGTAGCAGGTTGAAACAGAATCCGAAGAGGCAAATATCAAATGTCCTGTATCCTGATGCCTGTATTTCTTGGTCCAGGAAACTTTGGGCTACATTGATATTACCCTTGCAGACGTGATCAGCAACAAGCGGATTAATGAAAAGTACCATCTCATAGACTCAAAAAATGGTCAGATCCAAATCGAGTTGCAGTGGAGAACTTCCTAGACAGGAAAGAGCCAGAATGCTTGAATGTTACATACGAATGTTCATATATTCAGTTTGCGGATGCCTGTGATTGAGATTGTGCTCGTATAGATATTTCCTTTGTTTGTGGACTTCTGTTTAGATCTTCTCTTAATTGCTCAAATTTCCGATAAGAACTATATGTAGTCATGTTATAGACCCTGGAAACGGAACTGAACATGTTCTTTGACTCATGACAAACCATGCAAGAGCATTCTGGCATACTGAGAATATGGTTCACTGATATCTTAGAGCATCTCCGCCAGATTTTTTTATAACGCATTTCCTATAAATTATTGTTTTTGGTGAGTGCCTAAAAATCAATTTAAGATATAGGAAAGCACTGTTGCATGATTACCTAATATTTATCTCCAATATTCTTTAGGGACAGGAGAGAGGGGGTTGTCAGAGAAATGATGCTTGTTCTAGGAGATCATTCAAAAATTATAGGTACAGGAGATGAGATAGGAGATCTGTCGCATCACCTGTCTCCTAAAGTTAGTACTTTTTAGTTATCGATAGAAGAAGGTTTAATGGGATATTCCAGTGAAGATGTTCTTATACGAGCATTTAGCGTGTACCGAGTGGCATGCCTACCGAAATGGTTCAGTCCTCTCGATGAACTTGCAGAGTTGTGTAAAGCCCTAATTCGAGTTCACTGACCATATTACTAGAAATATAACTTAGTATTTAGGCGCGGGAAAACAACAACTGCAACAAGGGCGGCCCATTTCTGAATTGCATAGACTACTGTATCAGTCACCATCCAAGTCTCAGCTCGTGAGTCATGACATAAAGTTACCTTCTGATTGAAAAACCAAAGCTGAGCCTTTTCGAACCTGCATCCGAGGCAAGAGATCTTTACCAAAAAAGGAAAAGAAGGCCTCAAGTTCAATTACTTGGTGTAAATGAACTTGACAGGATTTTTTTGCGCCTACTATAGTGCCATTAGAACCTGATAACAGCCACACAAAGGTTGCAAGCTATTACTGTTACTAGAAATCTAGGACTGTGTACATTTTCTACAGTGAGGCAACATTGCTTCAGGTCAGCAGCCTCTTCACGTCGAGGATCCGGTCTGAGCTTCGCTTGAAGTTGTACACCGACTCAAATGCCTCCATGCACACGCTGGCGAAGCCCGTCATCGCCTGGAAAACGTTAGGGAAGCCAGTCTGCAGGTTATTCAAGGTCATTGCTCTTGTGACCCCAATGCTCTTCTCATACTTGCTCTTCTCCTCATCGGCACGGCTCCTTAGAGCCTCAACCTTTGCCCGCTTGTCAGCTACTGGTGATTTTCGTGACATTTCTCTGTAACCTTCAGCACCAATATATGACCCATATTTTGACTCTAGGGATCTCAGTTCCTCTGCTTTCTTCTCGAATTCTTTGAATGCGGACTCTGACCGCTTCTTCTGCTTCTGTTCCTCAGCTTGTTGAATGACAACAGCATGAATCACTGTAAGGAGAGTCTTGATCCCTTCCGAGGCCACCTTATCTGGGATTCGGTCGATGGCTAGCTGCCATTCCTCACACAAGCTATAAATATCAGAGTTCTGAGCTTTAGTCAGTGGGTCGTGATGGCAGAACAGTGATAAGCGAAGCCAGCCGGTCAATGAGTAGACATAGTCTCTCTGGGATTTCACCAGACTACAGAAGGCTGAATACCACCTGTCAACCTCAATCTCAAGCTGAAGAGCTGCTTGCCGGTGGACATTGGAAGTTGGGTTAGTATTCCGAGAATTGTTGAGGTACTCCAGCTGCTGCACGATGTGAGTCTGAACTTGATGACACTCGTACATACCCCTCCACATGCTCATCAAGCTGCACTTTCAACAAAACAAGCATGCATGAGAATGGCAAAAACGAAAAATCAAACTTCTCAAGAAAGGAGAGCTAAAGCCTGAGTTCAGTGGATTTGACATATTAACTGTATCAAATGGTTTGCTGATGTTCATTGCGAGGCTGATCAGGTAATGGTGCCTGACAGCCTGAGATCAATGGTTAGAAGATTCAGTCAGAACAGTCAAAACTTCAAGACATCACTAGCTCAGCAAACTTTAAAGGTTTGTTCATATCAATAAAAGGTACCTTGTACAGTGGCAAAGGTACTTTTACAAAGCCAAAAAGAAAAATGGCAATATGGTGTGAGTCAGTGGCTAATGAACAAGCGTCATTACTATTTTCTGTAGATAGAAGGACGTACTGCTGTTTCTGATAGCTAGCTTACACTTGAGCATGGGTAGAAGGTCGTACACCATGGACCATGTGTCTAACTCTCATGCTCATATGCAATGCAAAGCAGCAGGTACAAGTGGAAGTAGCTAAAATGTGAAGCACCCTAGAATATTATTACAACTAGATGCAGTCAGGAAGGATGATGAAAGTAGATTGTACTAACCCAGCAACCAGCTCAAGAAGCTGGGGAAATAGCTCGGATTCTCTGAGCCTGATTATCTCAGAAGTGGTGGTCTCGATGGACTGGTTGGCAACCAGCATCTTGGACTCCAGGCTCTCAATCTCCATCTTGTTCTTCTCCATCTTCAAGTAATCCACACCCTTCACCTCTTGCTTCCTCAACAGACCGACCTTCTTATCATGCTCCTGCTTATACCCCTCGTAACTCTGTTTGCAGTTAAAAACGAAAAAAAAAAGAGTCATAATCCTATCAAAAGGTGCACAGAGATGCTATCTTTAAAGTTGTATATAAAGCTACAATAACATGATTGCTTAACAGATGTGAATATGTGATCAGAGTAGTACAAAAAATCTATCTTCATCATGACAAATAAAATAGGTAATCAAAACTCAGAACTCATCTGAGCAAGTACTATGGATAGCAAAATGGTTATCAACAAAATACATGAATCTTCACAGCCCCGCTCAGATTCAGCCTAACATGTTTGTAGTAAGGATAGAATAAACCATTGAAAGAATCCAAAAGCATGCTGGGTTTCATCTTTGAAGAAGCTCCTGACAGGGGAGAGAAATAAAATACCGACAATGCAAGCAACACCCACGTGCATTGCGCACTGCACGTCCTTGTGTCCACTACCTTTCTTGTTTCTTCAGATAAAACCAATTGCCACCGCAGCTGAATCATAGTTAGCAGCATTCCCCATCACAGGACATAGGCAAACAGATCAAACGACGAGCAACAGAACAAAATGACCCCCTCAAAAGCACTTCTCCACTCACTCACGCAGTCACAGACTCACAAGATCTGAAGAATCAGGCAGTATGTTTCGACCATTCCGTATGTTCATGCTAATACTAAATGAGAAAGAAAAAGTTAAATGCACTGTCACTACTAAAGTTAAAGAGCAAAGAAGGAACTACTCTTACCTTGACCTCCAGAAACAGCTTCTTCTCCCATGCGTAGAGCTTCTCCACGGTGGATGAGTGACTGAGCATTCCACCACCATTGCCCATGGGCATTCCACCATCTCCAAACCTTGTGAACCCACTGTTCCCTTTCCCATACCCTCCACCGCCGCCGCCCGAGGTCCAACCCATGGGCTTCAAGCTCTTGCTGTAACTCAATACCTTCCCTGCAGCAGAAGTAAAGAAAATGATTCGTCCGCAATAAGCAAAATGTGGTCAAGAACAAACAATCTACTGAACAGTTAACCGATTTGTCGAAGAAAAGGCATGCCTGGTAGGCTGCTGTTGGTGGTGGTCTCGGGGGGCTCGCAGACGGGAGCCTCGAGAATTGCAGCAACGCGGGCGCCGGCGTCGGCTGCCTTGAGGAAGTACTCATCAAGCTCGGTGGCGATCTCCGCGAGGTCCTTCTTCCCGGCGGCGCCGCGGGGTACCGCGACGACGGTGAGCTCGCTGGGAGTGGTGGAGGTGGTGGTAGCGGTGACGATGGAAGGGGGCGCGGCCACCGCGGCAGCGGCCGTGACGATGGGCGGCGCGGCAGCGGCGGCGGCGGCGATAGGCGCGTCGGCGACGGTGGTGGCGGCGTCGTCCCAGTCGGCGTCCTCGGTGGCGGAGCGGGAGGAGGAGGGCGCGAAGGGGTCCCAGAAGTCCCAGCTGGACGGCATTGGCGGCGGCGGCGGAGGCGGCAAGATCGCGGACGCGGAGATCGAGGAGGAGTTGGTCGTCCAGGACCTGGTGGTCGGGGAAGGGCTGAGCGGCGGCGGCGGGGGAGGCGGCGGGGACGGCGTCGCGGGCGGCGGCGGGGACGGCGGCAGCTCGAGATGGTGGTGGTGGGACTTGGAGGAGTGCGGGTGCGGGTGGTCGGCCTCGGCGCTGGCGAAGTGCAGCAGCGAGGCGCCGGTGGCCCGGAGCGCGCGCAGGTAGAGCGCGTGCGCCGCCGCCATGTCCCGCCGCGCCTGCACCAGGTGCTTGGTGTACCGCCGGCGCGCCTTGCACCGCGACACCGCCTCCAGCCGCTCCAGCCGCGACTGGCAGCAGCCCATCGCCGGCCGCCGCTACGGTTCCGGGGCACAGCACAGCAGACCACAGTACCACACCAGCTCTTCCTCCAATCCGCCTCCTCCCCTCACTCTCCCAAACCCAGCACCGCGGCGGCGCAGGCAGCAGTAGTAACCGTTGAGCGAGCAGACCAGCGCAAGAGGCTACTGCTTGGCTGGAGCACTAGTACGAGTACCCAACCTGCTCTCTCTCCTCCTCCTCCTCCTCCTCCTCCGTCCTCTTCTTCACGTCTCACGCAGTCCTCGCTCTCTCCTTTTACCGTCTTGCCATTTCTGCTGCTGGAGCACACTAGAGGAGTGAGGAGTGTGCTGAGCTGAGGACCGAGAGATCCTTTGTACCGCGTGTTGCCTGTGACAACAGGTGTGCAGCAGCCCTGCACGGCGGCACACAACAGGTGTGCAGCAGCCCTGCACGGCGGCACCGGTGAGGTCCTCCACCACCGATCGATGGAATGCGTTGCGGGCCGAGTAAGGCCCCGTTTAGATCCGTTGCAAATTGCAACTGTAACTAGTCACATTAATATTGTGACACGTGTATGGAGTATTAAATATAGACGAAATGTTTGTATGTTTGTACTTTTGCATGTACATCACGAGACAAATCTTTTAAGCCTACTTAGACCATGATTGAACAAAAATTATCAAATACAAACGAACGTGTTACAGTGCAGAATTACAACCGCAACTGGCATCTGAACGAGGCCTAAAAACAGCGAGGCGTGAGGTTTCGGGCAGCGTGCGCGACCTTGGTCTTTCTCGGGCTCCCCCACCCCAAATCCCTGAACCACCCCTGCCTTCGCAGCCAGACCGGGGGCCAGCGTGGGAAAATCCGCGCCTCCAACGGTCGCGCCGCGCCCGCGCGGCGGCTGGGGGGTTTCGGTCGTGCGGGCGGGGGCGGTTCGGCTCCGCGTTTGGGTGTGGTGCGGAGCGTGCCGTGGCGCTCCGCCCTCGGGCCTTTTTGGTGGGACGCACGGCAGCGGCGTCCTGGGGCTCGGTTTTTGCTGTTCTTGAGCCGCGGTACGCGCCTTTCGCTGAAAGCAGCACTTCGATTCGAAAGGAAAGAAAGTGGAGCGAGCGAGAGAGTAGTATTCAATGCCCTGCCCTGATCGCGATTGGCAGTTGCTTGCGGTGGGTGCGCTCATCAGAGCAGAGGCCGGGGTGTGGCGACGGCTTTTGATGATTGACCGACCGTCACCGTTTCGATTTAACCTGGGCGGCTGATGATTTGGTCCGGGGTTAGAGGGGACGGCTACTAGTTCGGCAGGTACTCTACTTATTTTAGCCGGACTGATTTTTACAGCTACTTTGTTACGAGAAAAAAAATACTGTTTAATGGTAAAAAAATTAAAAATAACTCAAGCGAACACGGGCTTAAGCAAACCTTAGGTTTACCAAGTTTCAGTCCATGGCTAAAAGCCTAAAACTAAAAGCTTTGCCACACTGAACACTTTACCAACCAAGGAGAAACTAACGAATGCTGAAAAACGCTAATCATTTGGTGCAAGTCCTAGATACAATTATATGATATTGTGAACCAGAGTCTAGGCGTGGCAGCTTGTTCAGCTGGTTGGATTGAACGGCTAGCTGGCTGAAAGCTGAAACTAGCCCAGCCGAAGAGAGCATTACATGCCACGTAACCACAAGCTCGATTTTGATCTTCGGACAAAGGAAGAGGAGTTTGACTATGGAAAACGAAGTCCGAACAAATAGGGCGGGCTTGTGAGTGAGCTGGAGAGCACGATCTCGAGGCGCTGTCACTACATGCTAATCCCCTATTCGGTTCTGAGAAGAGAACTGCCGCCCAAGAGTCCGAGAACGCCCTGCGCATGGATTTTGCAAAAAGCATGAGAAAACCGGGACCACGGACATGCGAGATTAGTATTTCGAGAGGTCTGTGTGTTCCAAGAGCTCAGGGCTTTGCTTGACCAGTGTTCTTTGAACAGCGCGTCTGCACCGAGTGTAGAACTGCAAATTTTTTTGGCATTTCGTATTTGGCACCAAGAAGCAGAAAACAGAGCACAAAAACATCATAGGGACTAGGTAAATACCCGTGCGTTGCAACGGGAAACAGTAAATACCCGTGCGTTGCAACGGGAAACATATGTATCAACGTGTGTTACATATATCCTATTGTGCCCTTGCGTTAGACTGTCTCCAACAGGAGACACATATGGGCACCCAAATTTAAAATGGATCTCCGACTGTACTGTTTTAGCTTTCAACAGAGTACCCATATGCGAGATCTAATTTGGGTGTTAGGAGCAAGACAACCAAAAAATGAGTATCGTCTCCCTTAGAAACCCACTTGCAGAGAAATTCTCTTTTAGGTGTTGTTGTTAGAGAAGACTAAAAATAGGTATCACTGTAGCGCAACCTAAAAATGAAATGGGTATTGTATTTTAGGTGTTATTGTTAGAGATAGCCTTATAACCAGGAAAAAAATATCAGCATAATCCAGATTTGACCATAAAGCGGATTTTTGTGAGCGGTAATGATTAAGCAATCCAGACAGGGGCACAGGCCACACCATTCTAGTTCATCGTTTTGCCAAACATTATATTATAGGACCATGCCCGTGTGTTGCAACAGGTGAAAAGCAATGTCATGATAATCCGAGTTTAAATATGTGTTGCAGTGGAAAAACAATGCCACGATGACTCTTAAGTTTGAATATTTTGTACTATATCACCTTGCTGATTTCTGATCCTGCGCAGCCGCTTGGCCACTTATGCAGGATCATCACCTAAAACTTGAAGAGAAAATTAGACTCGCTTCATCTTTCATATGAACACTTTTAACTCATTCGTGAATGTGTATACCTAACAAAACAATGGGTCCCTTCTACCATTCTAAAACTTCTGTATGCAAACTTCACATATAGCATGTAGTGAACCATGCTATGTGCCAAAACTAATAAACTTATCAATCATACATTTAGGCGATATATTCAGTGATATGCAATAGGCATATGTGAGACCTCCAACTGCAAGGGAACAGCAATCAACGGCATTTGATGATGCATGAAATTGCCCCCAAGACTTCTGACCTCATCTCCCCCAAGACTCCACCACTGCATTTATCAGCTGCCTATTCATCAGCTGCCCAAACTTCATAAGAACAGAACTGGCTGTGTAATCTAGGTTCATGAAACTGCTACGATATTTCTTCTATAATAAAATAATTTCATAGTGTCAACTAAACACGCTGATGAACTTGCCTAACGAAATGGCACACTCTTTTAACACACAAACAAGTATAGCAATTTGCGAAGCGATGGTACTTACACATGTTCACCATCGTAGTGGGAATTGGGAAGGAGCCGGTGATGCGAGGCCTGCAGCCTGCACAGAGGGATTACCAACTCGACCATCATGGCTGACTGCACATCCAGCCTGAGGCCACAGAAAAAGTCAAATCTCAACAACTGATGAAATATTTAGAATATATGTAAAATTTCATGTCATTATAAATAATTAAGACCAAAACACATAATTCAAACCAATTTCTTTGAAATAAAAGAAAACCAGTACGATGTTATTGACTTGATATTGAAGTCTGTTATTTGTCATCTATTTTTGCACTTCCCAAACTCCAAACATGTATCCCTCTAACTTTATATGTGAAAACTATGAATCCATTCCATTAACAAAACAAAGCCCTGCCAAACTATTTGTCTAGCAGGGTCACAAATGGAGCTTGCCCATCTCTACAGGATCTCACGTCCTTATGAGTTCTAACTTTCTAAACTGAAGTTCATAGGAAAAAGAAGTTTCTAGGAATGTATTTCAAGTAGTCATGTCCAAGTCCAATAATTGCAGCAAACACTGCAAGCAGAGCAAGAAAGAGTGTGACTCATGATTAAAATACAAGAAAGACCTGATTGAAAAGTACGAACCTATGCACGGACAGAATACAACTCCTGAAATTTTAACTCAGAATTGAAGATAAAAAACCACACAATACATCACATGATCTGATCATGTCATCAGCCACCATTGCTGACAGTGCCTTTGAAGATATTCATTGTTTTGATTGGAAAGTTCAAGTTTCTTTATTTAGCATCCGCACACAAACACTGAACTATAGGCTCTCCTGCGTTTTCAAGGAAAAAAACCACTGAACTATAGGAGTAGCAAAAGTACAAAAAGAGAGGAGCAGCGTGTCAGCTACCTATCAGAAGCTCTTTAAAATTGATAGGAGATATTGCTTATCCAAAACATGTCAATCTCACCGTGGGTCCGCATATTGTTGCATATCAGCAACAAACGGCCCCAACTTCTGGTATGCGACAAGCAACTCATCCAAGTACTAATTGCAAGAAAACAATGATAGTTATCAAATACATAAGCATTACTACCAACAAGGCAACAATGGAAGAATTTTAATGCCAGACCTCCCATCTATAATGTATTCTCCAAGCCTTCTCTTGGGCTGTGCATCAGTCATGCTAATGTGTGAGTTGGGGGTGACTCCTGTGCATCAATTCACAATTCTTCAGATTGTAAATACTACAATACTTCAGTCTATAACTTTCCATTCTACTCAATGAAATTCGGTTAAGCTTAAGAGCCAAATAAACATATGACTGATTGAATGTTTTGCCTGGGCAAAAGAAAAATGGTTGAATATTTTTTTACTGATGACATAAATCACAATATCTCACCCTGTGTGAAATTTCACTATCACCAGATATGTGCATGTTCATTGGTTGCTGCTTCTCAACTAAAACCAAATATAAAGTGAATAGTACACATGTTATCGAAAGGAGGCATCATCTTCCATCAAAAAAAAAGGAGGCATCATCACACGCTTTAGAGGAGCAAAAGCTTCCATCATCTACACATCTGTGACAGGCACGTAGCACCTAAATGTGCAGTAATCTGAAGCACAAAGCGGCATAAACGAATGAAATCTCAGAGATAAATGTTTCCATCAGAGTACCATATCTATGTACCTATATATAGTCCAAATTGGTAAACATAAATCTTGTCAAAGGTATGAAGTCCATTCCATGAATCAAATAGAGGTATGAGATATGGAAAACAAAAGCCTATCCATCTAACTGAGCCTGTGGAGCAGGATCAGGAAAACACTTGCAGAAAACAGGAAAATGACCAAAGGCAAATCCTCCGAGGAGAGAAGAGGAGAGGCACCAACAACCGTGGGCGAATACATGCTCATGCAGCTCTGATGCAGGGGCGAAGGCCAAACCTAGGACTGAGCACAGGGAAGAAATCCAATTGCCCTCTATTTTTTTGAACTTGTGACCTGAGCACAGGGAAGAAATCCAATTGTTTCAGTAAGCATGAAACTCTATCACAGCTTAAATCATTGGGTTACTGCATTTTATTTGTGGAATAGAAGAGAAAGGGGCGAGTACTTGTGTGGAGCCCCGATGAAGAAGCCCCGCACCGCCGCGTCGTTGGGCGCGGGTCAGCGTGTCGGAGCTGTACACGCCCGTGGTGTTGGACCCGTCGCCGTAGCTGACCACGTACCCGCACTGAGCCGCCGAGCAGGCGGACGTGTAGATGCCCAGCCCCGTGCACACGGACCCTCCGCACGGCACGGCGGCGTAGGACGACGACTTGGCGGGGTCGAACAGCGGGTCCTTCTGCCCGTAGAACGACGATGGCGCCGCGCACGGCTTGCACTGCACCCACGACAGGTCGCTGCCGGTGTCCACATCCAGCGTCTGCACCACGCCGGGCGTGCCGAGGCTCGCCGTCACCACATAGTTGAGCGTGCTGATGCCGTACCCCAGTTCGCCGACACCGTCGCAGCAGCCTTGGAGACTGGAGTCCCAGAGCTGAGGCGCGCCGCGACCCGACCAAGAAGAGGAGCGAGGAGGTGGTATTGGGGAATCTCAGATGGCGGCGTCGGTGGCGAGCAGGCCCAGCCCGTGGGGCAGGTTCTTGTAGTAGGCCTCGTCGAAGTCGCAGGAGCGCTGCAGCGCTAGCTACTGGAATCACCGGCCGGTGCAGAGATTCGATTCCGGTGTATCTCTAACCACTCGGCGGCGGCGGCGGCGGTCACGGCCACGGGCGCGGCGCTGTGCCCGCCACACCTCCTCGCGGTGGCTTCCCCGGCGAGGGAGGTCGTGGCCTCGTGGAGGCGGCGGTGGCTGACGAGGGCACGATGAGGAGCAGATCGACGTACAAATACAACGGTCAGCGGAGGTGGGCGGCCTCGATTGGGGATCCGGAGGAGCTCCGGATGGATGACGGGGAGGCCGCGCATTGCGGCAGCCAAAGTGCGCGGCGCGTATTGTGAGAGCCCGAGCCCTTTTCCTGTGTGCCATTAAAAAAAAAAGTTGACACTTCCTGTGTGCCACTAAAAAGTTCAAACTTCCTCCTGTGCCATCACACTTTTGGGTTTTGCCCTACGCGCCATTCCGTCGGCATTCCGTTCTGCACCGTTTGGCAGGTCTGTCATGTGGGACCGGGCACGACAATTGTCCATGTTGCCCTCTGCCCTTCCAGTAAGACGTGTTGACTGAAGCTGACCGTCCCCTCCAGTCTCTCACTCTGTCTCCTCCCTCTCTCGACTCTCGCGGCGGCGGAACCCTAGCAACGGCGGATCCGGCGGTGTGGGCTGTTGGGGACAGAATAGGAGGGGCTTTTCCCCGTGCTCGTGGCTGCGCCTGGGAACAATTTGGTCCAGAGGAACGGCTCGGAGCGACAGCCATGGCGTGGAGGGGCCCGGGCGAGCGGCCGGATTGGTTTCGTGAAGGGTGAGTACACTGCTCTCACTGCTACCCCCTTTGATTTCGCTTAGATCCATGTGGTTGTGGTTTTGATGCTTAGTTACCCGCGTGCCAGATTAGGGTTAGGGCTTGATTTTTTACGTGCTTTTCGTTCATCTGTAGGATGGACCCGGATAGTAGTTTCAACCTAGAAATACGGATTGTTGCTTCCAGATCTTGTGCGCGCTGGTTTTCGTTGAATGAAGTGGTGGATTCTGACTGTGCTCACTTGTCTGGAATGATTGAGGATGTGGTAGAGCGGTATCCTCCTGACTATGGTGAAGTAGCGAGCTTGTTCTACTTCTGCAGAGAGACCAAGGTGAACATCCCAGTCCGCAGTGACCAAGATTTGGTAGCAATGTTTGAAAAACATAGGGATTCTAGAGTCTGCTGGTTGACTTTTGCTTACCATAGCCCAAGTAGTGAACCTCCTGTGATACCACCTTGGGATACTAGCAGCCCCAGTTCTGTTGAGCCCTCCCCAAGCTGTGCTGAACCCCCAGTGACCCCCTCCATTGCTTGCCCAAGCCAAGCAGACCCAAGCCAGGCCACATATTCTCAGTCTACTGTAACTACATACCTTGCTAACCCAAATCCAATGAATGAGCATGTTGGTGTTGATGATGAAGGTCTGTATATTGACTTTGGTCCCCAGCAGCCCCAACCTCCTCCCAATCCTCACAGCCATATTGATGTAGAAGATGAGAAAGAAGACTCTGATCATGATGATGACACAGCCTCTGATGATGACACAGACCCTGATGATGAGATAGAAGACTTAGATGATGTGATTAGGGATAGGGAGCCTGAGAATATGCCTGATGCAGATTATGATAAAAAAGACCCTCCAATGGAGGTGGGCACAGTTTATTCAGACATGGCTGCTTTTAAGATTGCTTTAGCTACTCATGCAGTGACACGTGAGATTCGTTATAACATTGAGAAGAGTGACCCAAGGAGGTGTAGGGTGTACTGCGCAGAAAGGGACTATGGCTGCAAGTGGAGAATTCATGCCTCAACCCTAAAGGATGGACACACAGTTAAGGTAACCTATAGAGTCCATTCACTTGTACCAGGTTTCATTACATGAAAGTGGGTTATAATAATTGGATGCCCTCACTATTTTTGCAGGTGAAAAAGAATCCCAATATGCATTCTTGTGAGAGCCGCAGGAGACAAAATGTTTGTGTAGGGGTCACCCAATTCTGGGTTTGTGCTCAGGTGGTTGATTGGTTGAAGGAGGATGCCAATCTTGGGCCAAAAGAGCTGCAGAGGAGGTTGAAGGAGGCACACAAGATTGTAGTGCCCTACAAGAGAGTTTACAAAGATAGGCTGCTTGCAATGGATCAAATTTATGGGCCTTGAGACCAAAGTTTTGATAACCTCTACAGGCTTAAGGCTCAGTTAGAAGAATGTAGTCCTGGTTCAATTCTTGTCATTGATCATCACACCATCAACAAGAAAATCAGGTTCAACAGACTGTTTTTTGCATTGAAACCATGTATTCAAAGATTTCTTAGAGGGTGTAGACCATATCTGGCTGTGGATAGTACATTTTTGACAGGTAGGTTTAGAGGACAGTTGTGCATTGCCTGTGCAGTAGATGGGCACAACTGGATGTACCCAGTAGCTGTTGGGGTTATAGATTCAGAAACCAATGAAAACTGGGTATGGTTCATGGAGAGGTTGAAGGAAGCAATAGGCAACCCAGAGGGACTGACATTTTGCACAGATTGTGGGTAGGCAGTCATGAATGGGGTTAGTGAAGTGTTTCCAAATGCTGAACATAGAGAGTGTATGTATCATTTAGTACAGAATTTCAAGAAGAGGTACAGTGGAAAGGTATTTGATGATCATTTGTGGGCTTCTTCATACTCATGGAGCCCATATATGTTTGAAAAACATTATCAAGCAATGTCTCAGGCCAAACCAGTAGCTATGAAGTATCTTCAAGAAACTCACAAGAAGCTTTGGACCAGGAGCCAGTTCACAACCTTATCAAAGGTTGATTATGTGACTAACAATTTGGCAGAGTCATTTAATAACTGGATCAAGACTGAGAAGGGAAAAAACTTGGATGACTTGCTAGACACAATAAGGCAGAAGATTTTGATCAAATGGAACCATAGGAAGAATGTAGCTATGAAGTTGGAGGGAAAGATTTTGCCTCACATAATGCAGAAGCTGAGAGATGATAGCTTCAACTTAGACATTGAAGTGATCACATCATCACCAGAGGGTATAGTAGAAGTGTGTGCTAAGGGAGGCAGTGGCTTCAGGTTTGTGGTCAGCCTGCGTGACAGGACATGCTCTTGCAGGGCTTGGCAGGGGTCAGGAATCCCATGCAAACATGCCATAGCCTTCATTACCTCTCTTCCTGGTGAAAGACTTGAGAACCATGTGGATGACTACTTCTCTGTCAACAGATTCAAGACTGCATAGGAGGGTTCCATCCCTTGTATTCCTGACAAGAGCATGTGGCCCAAAGCCAGTCATGGCTTCTTCATGCATCCTCCCTGTCTTAGGTCCATAGGGGGTGGAAGAAAGAATAGGATGAAATCAGCTCTAGAGGGAGGCAGCAGCAGTAAGTCAAGGAAGCATCAGTGCTCCATATGCAACCAGAAGGGTCACCACTGGTACACTTGTAAGAATGGGAATCCTAAAGATATAGCTGAAATGGCAGCTGAGAGGTAACTTTGAATCTCATCTTAATCTGTTCAAATGTTACTTAACTAGTGATCCTGAACCAATGTGATTTCTCCTTTGTAGGGGCCTACCAAAGAAAAGGTTGAAAAAAGCAGCAAGCTGTAACACAGAGACTAGCATTGTACTAGCCACTCCAAACCATATGGTATTCCCACACAATGAGGGAGTGCTCAATGCTGTTCACAATAAGAGGAAGAGGCAGGGTTCATCTGCAACCATTACTTCTACCTCTGCTGCCAAAAAGAGCAAGAGCCAGCAGAGCACGAGCAATAGCAAGAGCAAGGGCCAGCAGAGCAAGACCAAGAGCTCAACTCCTATTCAAGATGAGCAAACTCTAAACAGTGTGTCCATGAGGTATGTTTACCAGATATCCAACAACTCATCATTAATCCAATTATGCCAACTAATGTTAGAACACAATCTGCCTTGTATGCCTCTAGGTCTGTAACTGGATCAAACAACCCAGTTCCAATTCAAGCTGTGCACCTGGCCCCTTTCCATGAAGACTCTATTACAATAGAGACAAGGCCATTAGACACTGTGCTGCCTGATGCTTCACCAAGGAAGAAGATTGGGATCAGGAAGAAATTGACCCCAAAGAAGCTCCAAGTTGAATCAACCAGCCAACCCAGCCCATGCAGCCCTGCCTCCAATACCAGAAGCAAGAAACAGGAAGGGAAAGGTGGCTAGCACTATTCTTTTGTTCATGGAACTGATATTGTCGGTTACCAAAGTTAGGGGTACCCAACTTCCATGCAAAAACGCTCATTCCCAACTTGGCCTGGCCCAAGTAAGGCCAGTGGAAGCCCACGAAGGCCGCGTCTACAGAGGCCCACGACATCATTCCACTAATGACAGCCTCCTCGGGAGAGCTCGCTCCGATTCGCCCGAGCCTCCTCTGGAGAGCTCGGGAGAGCGGCACCCTGGGCGCCCAAGTCTCTGATTCGCCCGAGCCTCCTCGGGAGAGCTCGGGAGAGCGGCCTCTTCGGCGCCCAAGTCTCCGATTCGCCCGAGCCTCCTCGGGAGAGCTCGGGAGAGCACGGGAGAGCGGCACCAGCTCGGGAGAGCTCGGGAGAGCGGCGTCCTCGGCGCCCAAGTCTCCGATTCGCCCGAGCCTCCTCGGGACAGCACTCCTCGGCGCCCAAGTCTCCGATTCGCCCGAGCCTCCTCGGGAGAGCTCGGGAGAGCGGCATCCTGGGCGCCCAAGTCTCCGATTCGCCCGAGCCTCCTCGGGACAGCACTCCTCGGCGCCCAAGTCTCCGATTCGCCCGAGCCTCCTCGGGAGAGCTCGGGAGAGCGGCATCCTGGGCGCCCAAGTCTCCGATTCGCCCGAGCCTCCTCGGGAGAGCTCGGGAGAGCGGCGTCCTCGGCGCCCCAAACCTCCGATTCGCCCGAGCCTCCTCGGGAGAGCTCGGGAGAGCGGCGTCCTCGGCGCCCAAGTCTCCGATTCACCCGAGCCTCCTCGGGAGAGCTCGGGAGAGCGGCCTGTTCGGCGCCCAATTCTCCGATTCGCCCGAGCCTCCTTGGGAGAGCTCGGGAGAGCACGGGAGAGCGGCACCAGCTCGGGAGAGCTCGGGAGAGCGGCGTCCTCGGCGCCCAAGTCTCCGATTCGCCCGAGCCTCCTCGGGACAGCTCGGGAGAGCGGCATCCTGGGCGCCCAAGTCTCCGATTCGCCCGAGCCTCCTCGGGACAGCACTCCTCGGCGCCCAAGTCTCCGATTCGCCCGAGCCTCCTCGGGAGAGCTCGGGAGAGCGGCATCCTGGGCGCCCAAGTCTCCGATTCGCCCGAGCCTCCTCGGGAGAGCTCGGGAGAGCGGCGTCCTCGGCGCCCCAAACCTCCGATTCGCCCGAGCCTCCTCGGGAGAGCTCGGGAGAGCGGCGTCCTCGGCGCCCAAGTCTCCGATTCACCCGAGCCTCCTCGGGAGAGCTCGGGAGAGCGGCCTGTTCGGCGCCCAATTCTCCGATTCGCCCGAGCCTCCTCGGGAGAGCTCGGGAGAGCACGGGAGAGCGGCACCAGCTCGGGAGAGCTCGGGAGAGCGGGCGCCCTCGGCGCCCAAGTCTCCGATTCGCCCGAGCCTCCTCGGGACAGCACTCCTCGGCGCCCAAGTCTCCGATTCGCCCGAGCCTCCTCGGGAGAGCTCGGGAGAGCGGCATCCTGGGCGCCCAAGTCTCCGATTCGCCCGAGCCTCCTCGGGAGAGCTCGGGAGAGCGGCGTCCTCGGCGCCCCAAACCTCTGATTCGCCCGAGCCTCCTCGGGAGAGCTCGGGAGAGCGGCCTCTTCGGCGCCCAAGTCTCCGATTCGCCCGAGCCTCCTCGGGAGAGCTCGGGAGAGCGGCATCCTGGGCGCCCAAGTCTCCGATTCGCCCGAGCCTCCTCGGGAGAGCTCGGGAGAGCGGCGTCCTCGGCGCCCAAGTCTCCGATTCGCCCGAGCCTCCTCGGGGGAGCTCGGGAGAGCACGGGAGAGCGGCACCAGCTCGGGAGAGCTCGGGAGAGCGGCATCCTCGGCGCCCCAAGTCTCCGATTCGCCCGAGCTTCCCTATCCCCCTCGAGCGCAATCTCGCGAAGACATCCAAGGCACAGGTAATGTCAGCGGAGCAATCTTGGACCACAAGAGATCTCTCTGACCACTTTACAAGCACCGTCCCGTCGGGCGAGACTCTCGACGCGACCGTGCTTCGCACGCCCCTGACGGCCATACCACCTGTCCTCCACGGTATGGTCCACGGTGCGCCGCCCCGTTTCGGGAAAGACGCCCACTGCGCTGTCCACACGAAAGGACGAGCACGCCTTCAGGATCCCGAGCCTCGGGAAACAACGTCCCAAGGTGACTCACCCTCTTGTCACATCGTACGGAAGGATAGCCGGCAGGTGTGAACTCACCAAAGTCGTGCGGACCACGACGGCCATATCCAGAAAACCCAGAGAGCTGACGACATGACGTAGTCAGACGACTATTTCTACCTTGGAACTCGCGAACCAAGATAGCCATACCCATACCCCGGAGACACGGAGAAAAGGCAGAAGCTAATCAAACGGGGAACGGTAACTCCTCACTATTTTAATAGGTAGCGTCGTAGCTGCCTTTGCCTCTCCCTTGCGGCTATAAAAGGGAGAGCAGAGACCAGCTTTAGAAAAACGACAGGAGGACGAACGAACGGACGGAGAAGTTCCAAGTTCTCGCCCACAGCAAACGACTTGTAAACACTTAGACACTCACAAGAGACCTGGGAGCACTTCCCTCTCTCGACTAGCTTGTAACCCCCTACTACAAGCACCCCGGTGCAAGGCAACACGACTCTCCTCTCCACTGGACGTAGGGCTTGCTCGGCCTGAACCAGTATAATCCCTGTGTTCCCCCTTGCACACCATCCGTAGCCTCAACCGCAAAACACATATTTACTAGCCGGTGTTAGCCTCGCCAAAATTAGCACCGACAGATATGTTGGTACCTGCTCTGTTGGCACTTATGTCATGCAAAACTGATGTGTGACATGATATGTTATTTGGTACTGAAGTGCTATGTTCTTGTTTTTCTGGACAAATGAAGATCATGCATGCATTCATTCATTCAACCATTCATTCATTCATTCATTCATTCATCCATCCATACATAGGCATCTACTTCTTCATAATAGCATACAAAGCAAGAAAGATACACACATAGACCATCTTCTCAATCCACCTAAGCTGCTGCATAACCCTATTGTCATTTCTATTACCTAATTCTGCATTGCCTACAACTCCATCAGCCTGGCCTCCTTCCTGGATTATGGCCAGAGGTGCTGCACACTGCAACCCATCAGGTGCTGCCACAGCCTGCAGGGGAACTACCTGCACTGGAGGGGGGACTTCAATGTTACCCATTTCATCCTCCCACTGGTAAAACTGGCAGCCCCCAACCTGAAACCCAAAGCAATGTGCCATTATTAGCAAAACAACCAAACCATCAAATGAAAACCAAATGATGAGTTTGAAAGGAAGCACAAACTGAAAAGAAGGGGCACTTGTGAAAGACACGGTTCCTGTTGTTCCTAGTCATCGAGACGAACCGATTCGCAAGCACATGACAGTTGGGGCAAAGCACCCGGTTCATCCTACCACCGAAGCTGTTGGAAGCTTGAGACATGGCTGAGAGGAGAGGAGAGGAGAGTGAATGGATGAGTGAGTGGGAGGGCTCTATTTATAGCCGGTGGCAAAAGGGAGAGTGAATGGCGCCAACAACCCTACCATTCCCGCCACAGCCAATGATTTTGGCGCCACAGCCAATGCCTTACGAGTGGCACACAGGCAAACAGAAGTTCACACGGCCTAAGGGTACCATGGACATTTGCCGAGACCGTTAGCTGCCGTTAGAGGGAAAAACCGACGGAATGGCGCGTAGGGCAAAACCCAAAAGTGTGACGGCACAGGGGGAAGTTTAAACTTTTTAGTGGCACACAGGAAGTGCCAACTTTTTTAATGGCACACAGGGAAAGCTCTCGTATTGTGACCGGGAGCGGAGCCGTGGGCAGGTATCGAGGGAGGGAGGGGGAGTCGTAAGTTTGGTTCTGCCTGTGTGGACGATTGCGGTTTTAACTTTTTAGGAGTAGAGACTAGCATACTACGTCTACATGGCTAAACTTTTTTGACCTACAACTAAATAGTAAAGCTGTAAAATTTGGCATTTAGCATTTGTTGCATCAAAATATTTGCCATTTTGCATTAAAAAAGCATCTAAACAGGCCGTAAGCTAGAGATTGCCAATCCATCTTCTACATGATCTTTCTACCGTATGCTACAAATTGCGAATTGCCTTTCATAGGTAAGAACTGCACTCCAAATTCTTGATACCAGTGTAGCCAGATTGCAGCTGAACAAATTGCCATCGGCACTGCTTTCACCAATCACTTCGACTATTAAGTTTTCTTTTGGACACCATAGAAACATGAAAAAGGGGCAGAACCAGCATTTCGTTTACACTCCATACAAGTTCCGAATATTATGTATCACAATAGAGGCCGATGAAAGACAAGTCAAAGGCATACGAGCTTTAACACAAGTCGCACATAGTACCATGGGGGCTAATCTCAGTATATGGTCCTTCAATGGCAAACACCATTGGAGACACTAAAAATATGCAACAGCTCCTCAATCTTCGTCTCTCTCAGGAGGGAGGCCACAAGGAAGCAGCATTTTCTGTATAAAGAAATAGTCAATTGATAAATTTATATTGTGTTATCTCATTATTAATACAAGTGTATGCTCGAAAATGGTCAAATATGCACATATCCATACATGTGACAATGAAGCCCGTAAACTATGAACTACAGCAATATTCATATCCTGCTAAAACTTTTGGCTTAAAAAAATGGACAGAAATCCACTGAATTTGATAAAAGGCTAGATGCCAAGTTCACCCTCATGTATGGGGGTTCATTCACTGGAGCTGAAAATATAAACGCTGATTTTGGCTGATGCTGACACTAAAAATAAGCTGCTGATAAGCTGAAGCAAACAGAGCCAGTTGATTTCACACTTAGCTGAACCACATCACTGTGCCTCCATTTATTTTCTCAATACATATTCACTTGCAATATTGCACAAAATGGTTGTTGACTCATTTGCTTCAATGGATACACTGCGTATAATCATCACTAAAGGAGCTGGCTTCAGCGGTTGATTAAAATGGTTAGGATTCACTATAGGTGCTGCTACCATCTAGTAGGGTGTGGACAGATGATTTAGAACCCCTCCTAGCTACAGCGCGCATTAAAACACATATGCAGTTGCCTGGCTATCTTACAAAAACCAAATAATTTGATTTGAGTGCATCATTAACGAGTTATGTGAATATAGTCAATTGTATCTTGTATGTACTATGTAACTAATGAGCATCTATCTAACCAAGAGATGTTTGTTCTATTCACAAAGGATTCTTTGACAAGCATCAAGTACATATCCGATCCCTTTAAAAAAGCGATTCAAAATGTCTATTTCATAGCACAGAAGATTGCCATTAATTATGCATCATTTACATAAATATAAGCTATGTCCATTAAATTGTAAGGTTTGTCAATTCACTGAACACACCAGCTGCATAATTGTAAACCACTGGCATATGGAAAGACAGACAACTGACTGCAGTGCATAATTGTTCTATAAATTTGAGCTATAACTTAAAAGAAGAGTGGAGGCAAGTTGTCTTACATACCTGCATGAAATTGTAACGTTCTCTTCCAATCGATTCATTCTCAGCAATGGCAAAATATGCTAGCATTGGATAGTGCCCAATATAAGACGCATAGCTGTCTCTCTGGATGTTTACAGCCCATTCACTATAAATAACAAAAACATTACGCGGTAATGTCTTATAATTTAATAACCTCTTTTGTTACAAAAATAAGCAAGGTACTTACAATCTGGACAAATCGGCATGCCCTGTACCAACATATTTGGCTTGAAGATGCTCAAGCTGAGAGTTTATGTTGAATCTATCGCTAGCCTTTCAAATGGTAAATTGTGTTAGAAATATTGTACTCAAAATGTCAGAAAACCTAGCTACTGAACAAACACTGAAGACTAAGATCCAGTTGAGTCAAAGTGAGCATAAAGAGAAAAGGGTACAAAACACCAGAAGCCCCACAACCCCAGTTAACACCCACACTTCTTAATGTCTGCAAGACAGATAAATGAACTACAATATCCGAAATTCAAATTGTGTACGCAAGTGAACTTTAACAAATAAACAATAAACACAAATCCATGCTTTACAGAAGGTATATCAGGTCCCTATTAGTCTATTACACTGGAGCTATGTGAAATGACCCATACAACTACAATCCTCCACAACACTCTAAAAAATATACGCACTTCAATAAGAATATATATATTACAAAAAATTAACATCCCAAAGCATTACTGTAAGCTCAATAAAATAACAAGCAGCATGCAGAACAAGGCCTAGTGGGTAATGCTTTTGGTTATGATAAAAAAGAATAACAATTCCACCACCAAACACTGAACCACACGTCCAATCAGCCCTACGCTACAAAAGGGGATTGAGTTCAGTTGTATTTCAGGCCTCTATCTAAGAGTTTCGTAATTTCAAAACAGGACAGGAAAAGCATGGAAGAACAGTTCTCCACTTTTAAACAAACGAAACTTTCTAGGACCACAGCATATAGAATACAGATCACAATCTGTTGTTTTAGGTGTCCTACGTGCCGAAGAAACCAAACGACTGCCTGTCTGTATCAGCCGCGCGAAATCAAACAAGAGAGATAATCCAGGGAACACCAACCTGCATGATGATGTGCTCTGGTTTGGCACCTCAAGCGAATGCTGGCAACTCTGGATTCAGAAGCGTGCCTAGAAGCAGTGGACGACCCAGTAAAGGACATTGGGTGTACACCCAATAATTAAAACAAAGTTAGTATGCATAATACACGTGCATACATTTGTAGATAGATCAGATTCGAAAACAAAAAAGCTTAGTTAGGGTTTGAGTGCTCGGCTTCACACACCAGGAAGGACAGAAGGGTGGAGTACCTGGTGGTGCTCGTCTCCGGCGAAGGGCCCGAAAAAGACCTGGCGAAGGATCTGATGGAGACCTGCGCACCTGGCGTGCCGTGTAAGACGGCGGCGGGGCGGTCGACAGTCGTCACCGACTGCCGAGAGAGCGAGAGGGAGAAGACGACGCGGGGGACAGGAGAAAGGCAGGGCCAGTGGGCCGCAAGGATAAACGGAGCCCAGGCAATTCTCGGCTTGGCCCTGACCATCCATTTTTTATTTTTCTAGTATTTTTAATCTTTATTTATACAATATTCTTTTTTTTCCCGAATTCACAGTGTTCACATCTATTCCATCCATCTTAAATTATAACAGGTTTTTATATTTTTAAAATATCAAAACAGATGGAATATATTTATAGATCTAAACAATACATCGATAAATCGATTATTTGGTACCAAGGTGGAAGAAAAGCCAAAGCAGATGACAAGCACAAGTCGCACATAGCACCATGGTGGATGGTAGCTAATCTTAGAGTATGTTTGAATCCGTTAGCACTGAAACATAAAACTAATGGATCCCGACAGACTTGCTAATTATTAGCTAGAGGGTAACTATTAGTTCTATTAAATTTATAGTTGCGAGTATACGCTAATAGTTTATATGCACTATCCAAACACCTATTAGGAGCTATTAGCAGGTGGATCTCAATCAAATGATGCTCGATGCACCAATTCCTCAATCTTCGTCTCTCTCAGGAGGGGGGCACAAGGAAACAGAAATTTCTGTATAAAGAGACAGTTGATCGACAAATTTATATTGTGTTATCTCATTAATATAAATGTATGCTAGAAAATGGTCAAATGTGCAAATGCAGCCCATGAACTATGGATATGGTCATATGATAAATATCAATAATCTTCTGGTAAACAAGTATGGACGATGTGAACAATGAAGCCTGTGAATGCATGGCTTGAAAAAAAATTTGGGCAGCAATCCACTAAATTTGACAAGTTCACACTAATGCATGGGGTTCATTATCAATTTATCATCGTGCGTGATACAGTTCTGTTTTCAGATACAGTGTTGCATGGCCTTGGTTGTTTTCACACTTAGCTCTTAGCTGAATCACATTAGCTGTGCCTCTATTTATTTTCTCAATAATATGTAATAATATGTATTCACTTGCAATAGAGATTGCACAAAAGGGTTGTGCACCAATTTGCTTCAATGGAAACACTGCTTATAATCACTACTAATGGAGCTGGCTTCAGCGGTTGATTTAATTGGTTAGGATCGATTTATAGGTGCTGCTATCGTCGATTTAGAACCTTACGGCGCTCATCAAAACACATTAAAAACTCAGGGGGGGGGGGGGGGTTAAGAATAGCTTTTGCATATTGCACTAAGAAGAAGGAATCATTCTCACGCAGAAACCTCGAAAGCCCGCTTACCCACAACAACACCGGAATTTGAGGAGTGCTACTCAGATAACCTAACCAACTCAATTAGAGGCCAAGTTAAGTCCATTAAATTGTAAGATTTGTCAATTTACTTAAGACACCAGCTGTATAACTACTTTCAGCCTTCAAGATATAGGTAAATGAAGCATATGGACACACAGCTGAACTGCAATTTAATTCTATTTTATAAATACAGTAATGTAGATTATTTTATTGATACAATTTACACACTTACGGAAATATGTAGATGGCCAAGCTCCCGCCATCCAAAAAATATAAGGTGTATTTTGTTTCATTAGGAGAAACCTTTGACCAAGAATTGCTCTTGCTACATAATTTTTTGTGACACAAAATTGATGCTATAAAATTTGTATTCAAAAGTGCTTATGAATTTGCATTAGATAATGGCACATTATAGAGTAATGTAGAGTAACTGTTACTCATAGCATTGTGCTTACCAAACAAAATGCGTTTTACATTTTGGATAGAGAGAACTTCATAATAATAGTCTACTAGGAAGTGCTACCTTGTGTACTGAGGATGGAAAGAGAACAGCAGAGCAGTTGACATTCATCTCACATTCTTGCAGGGAGAAAGGAAGGTCCTAATTTTTTGGGTAACGTCAATTGTTTCTGATAGACTTATATTATTTTTCGATATAGATTTATAGAATCCTTAACCAGAAGAACTGTTAAGCCAGAAGAGAAGTAGACACTTAGACATTTCCAATGGAACACAGTGATGAAAAAACCAGCAACGATGCTAAGTACAGAAACCCTCAGGTGGCAAATATTTAAATTTACCATATTTTTCTCCTTCTCTGTGTCGCCGCCTCAAACCTGCCTGTTGTGAGTAGGAAAGCGAAGAAAACCAAAACGAATCAGAAATTGTTCACTGTCTGTGTGATATCCTGGAAGATCCTCAGCCTCTTGACGATCTTTTCCTTCACCGCCGGGCTCGTGTCGCAGCTCGCCGGCAGCTTGCCGTGGCCGTTCCCTTCAGTAGGCTGTTGGCTCGTCGTCGAGCACTGGGGCCTGGACGGCTGCGACGAGGGCCTCGTCGAACGCGCTATGGTCGGGCAGCTCTGGCCATCTGTCCTCGGCTGAGAGCGACTTCCTCCTGCCGCTGTTCTCGTCGATGCTCTGCTCCTTGTCCACCACTGCTCCTGCCTTATCCATGCAGTTGCCGGACCGTGTCCTCTTCAGGTTGCCCAAGGGATCATGGACAGGACCTGGCTTCTGCTTCGGCTCTAAGTACAGAAAACCAGCAACGATGAAAAACCATAATTTTTACTGCAATATTTATGCTTTAGAATGTTCTATAAATTTGAGCTTTAGAAGAAGACTGGAGGCAAGTTGTTTTATATATCTGCATGAAATTGTAACGTTCTCTTCCGTTCTCTCAGCAATGGCAAAATATGCTACATTCCAATATAAGAGGCATAGCTGTCTCTCTGGATGTTTACAGCCCAATTTCGTAACATCTTTTGTCACAAAAAAGAACAGGATACTTACAATGTGCACAAATCAGCATGCCCTGTACCAACATATTTAGCTTGAAGATGCTCAAGCTGAGAGTAGGGTCGAGTTGAGCTCCGTAATTTCACGGAATGCATAACAGACACGATTGCAGTAAAAGTCAAAACAACAGTTGAGTCACAGGTAAAGCACAAATGAACTTTGTTATTTCAAAAGAAACGAAATTAGAAAAAGACGCAGTCCACTTCTATTACAAGGACAGCCTTGTGGCAAAGGAAGCCTAAAGTGTCAAGCTGAAGGAACAAAAGAATCAGCTGTTATTTTCGTGTGTTAATAAATTGAATTAAAATCAGCATCAAATTAAAATCGAATCGAACTCTTGATTAATTTAGTTGCCAGACAGGAGCTTCCCAGGAGAACAAGCCCTTTCTCCTCTGTGTCGCCGCCTCAAACCTGCCTGTTGTGAGTAGGAAAGCGAAGCAAACCAAAACGAATCAGAAATTGTTCACTGTCTGTGTGATATCCTGGAAGATCCTCAGCCTCTTGCCGATCTTTTCCTTCACCGCCGGGCTCGTGTCGCAGCTCGCCGGCAGCTTGCCGTGGCCGTTCCCTTCAGTAGCTGTTGGCTCGTCGTCGAGCACTGGGGCCAGGACGGCCGCGACGAGGGCCTCGTCGAACGCGCTGTGGTCGGGCAGCTCTGGCCATCTGTCCTCGGCTGAGAGCGACTTCCTCCTGCCGCTGTTCTCGTCGATGCTCTGCTCCATGTCCACCACTGCTCCTGCCTTATCCATGCAGTTGCCGGACCGTGTCCTCTTCAGGTTGCCCAAGGGATCATGGACAGGACCTGGCTTCTGCTGCGGCTGCTGCTGAGGCAGCGAGCTATGTGGCTTCGCTGGTAGCGGCGGCACCCGCAGAGAGTAGAAGGGCTGCGCGTCCACATTAAGCATGTTCGCCTGGAGCGCCGCCAGCTTCTTGGCCACACCGGCGTTTTCATTGGCGAAGCGGTCGCGCGGCGCCGGAGCTGGTGCTGGAGCCGGAGCCGGAGCCGGAGGTGGCAGCAAGTGGTCGATGCACGGCTGCGGCTGCCAGATGCTTGAGGACGATCCCAGCAGCAGCGCATCGAAGAGCCAGTTCGTGTCGAGCTGGTCAGCGCGCGGGCGGCCGACGAGCTTGGTCTCGAGGTCCCGCAGCATCTCCTGCGCGCGCTCGTAGGCCTTGAGGTGAGAGTCGGCGCCGCGCAGACCGTCGACCGCCGCGGGGCGTACCTGCTTGAGCACATCCTTGGCCTCGAGCACGCGGCCCTGCTTCATGAGGCAGATGCCCAGATTGCACATCTTGTTGTTGTCCGGCCCGATGAGCAGCGCCCGACGGTACGCCCCCTCCGCCTCCGTGTAGTTCTCCTTCTGCATCAGCGCCCATCCCAGGTTACCCTGCACAATAGCAGCGGCAAGATTGATCATCAGCGAACAAAGATTGAGCATTTGAGTTGGATTTAATAAGCTTTGTTCAGCAAGAAATTATGAGAAATGCGTGCACTTACAAGGAGCCTGGTGGCTTCTTGCTCGAGGGTGACCTGGAACTTGCGGCCCTGAGAGCGAGCCGTTTTGGTCCGCTTGCCGTTGAAGGCGTGGCCCTGGTGGATGAGCTGCAGCTTGTGCTTGAGCAGCGAGATCTGGTCGTCCAGCCGCCCGCATCTCTGCGCACCAAGACAATAGCAAGAGCGCACTTAAATTCAGTACCGTCTCACTGTCTCAGAGGCATCAATCGAACAGATACGTGCACAGAAGGTAGTCGACGCGTGGGAGGCGAAGAAGGACGAGCACGGACCTTGTAGAGATCGAGGAGGATGTTGTCGAGGGACTCCTGCGCCTGGTCGGAGCACCGGCTGCGCAGCGACTTGATGGCCTCGATGGCCTCCTCGGCGCGGTTCTGCTGCTTCATCACGATGGCCATGTCCTTGAGCGCGCTGTCAACGCGGTCGCCGGCGTTGATGGCACTCCAGAACAGCGCGATCGCCTTCTCCGGGTCCTTGTCCACCAGCTGCAGCGCCGCAGAGGAAATCCAAATCAGATCGAATCGAACTAAAGAAACAAAAGCACGCACGCGTACACACGTACCTGGACGCGCTTGGCTCGCACGTAGGGCGTGTCGCCGACGGGCACCTTGTGCGCGACGTGGAAGGAGTCGGAGTGCGTCCGCATCATGGCGGCCGCCGGCGGCGGCGGCTTGATGGGCGAGCAGGGGGCCGACTTGGTCGGCCGGAGTAGCCCCATGGCGGCGGCGGCGGCAGCGTTCCATGGCTCCTGCTGCATCTGCTGCATCATCTTCGCCTCAGTCTCCTCGTCCTCCTCCTGATTTCCCCCTTATTATTACGAAACGAGGCGATTGCTGTGCAGCAGAGCAGCAGGGAGGGGGATGACGGGAAAGCGGAGGACGCTGGGAGCAGGAGGCATTGGATTCCGCAGGAGATATATGAATCTGTTTGGGGGTCCGACCGTTGGAGAGCTAGCCGTTTGGGAGAACTAGCCGTTGGGACTTCCTGGGCCTCTCCTTCCATTCTATTCTGAGCTCACCTGTTACGGCCCACCAACTCTTCGCGAACCCGGCCCGGCACATAATGGGCCGAGCTTTTATTGACTCCTCCTGTGTCTGTCTTTGTTGTTGAATTGAATGATCTCGTGCCGTTGGTGTCGCATTGCTTTCCTCTTGGCGCTGGCCTTGCCGGGCGCCGCCACGGCTGGAGCTGGCAGCCGGATTCGGTCGCCGCGGCCCCAGTTTCGGGTTGCGGCGAACTTTTCTTGATGGTCGGGGCGGTGAAGGTTGTGGACGTCTGACGCCTGGTGGCGTGCGCGTCGCTGGCGATGGCCGGCGTGAATGCGTGGTGTTCGACGAAATGCCAGAGCGCTGTTGCACGAAAGGCTGCGGCGATGCGTCTAGTTTCTTCATCGGTAGCGTATACGGAGCCACAACAACGGCGGACGACTGGCAAAAACGCACCGACACCAGGGTGCTAAGCTCACAGCGACGTAAGTGGTCGAAATGCAAATCTCGGCGATGCTTACATTACATCTCTCGTTCCATTAGAGGCAATAGGCAAGTAGTTCTTATGTTGCATTCTTATATGTTGTTAACTTGTCGGATTGGATAAACTGTAGTTCTCTTTGGAGGTGCATACTATTTTCATCATTTCACTCTCCTAATTGATCTTATATGTTAGTGTTATAATATTTCGCCCACTATACAATGGTTCCCGCATGATGCTCTGCTCTAGCTATTTATAAGATGGGATTGTCATTGTTCTGTACACACTTTTATGGTAATGGTATTTTCAGAGGCATATATGTGTGAACCAAATTCTGAGCAGGTTTCATGTATTGTGGTTGTCTTGCAGTTGTATGCCAACATGACTCATTTAATATACAACTCTATACAATGCTAAATAGCCTAGATAGCTTATGGTTGTAAGGGCGTCCTCAATGAGAATACCAAATCGCTAGCTGAGTTGGCAGTTGAAAACAATAAAAAACAGAAGCGACTGCACACGGAGCTTCAGAGCTGAGAGAGGGAGCTTTCTTGAGGTTCGTGCGAGACTAGCTAGATCAGACGCACTAGTGTGATACTCTGAGTCTTCTGCGGCCAATGAAATTTCAGCTAAGCTGTCAATTTATGTTGGGGACGCCCTAACCTACAGTCCTTTTTTGAAATAGATTCATTAGCATTCATCACGTAAGTATAGCGTGCTGTTCTTTTATTTTAGTCTCTTCATAGGTTTGCATTTATTGGTACAGTACACTTTGCTAATACCACAGTACCTTCATAGGTTTGCATTTATTGGTATATTTCAGGTTTATGAAAGCCTTTCAAAGGCAGTGCTACCTGTATTGAGATTATATGGGTATGGGCGCCAGACCGAATGGATTAATCACTCATTCCTGTGTGAATCATAACAGGGATGATTGGTAAAAGGTACCAACATTGATCATGTTTTCAGTTCACACCATTGTTAGTGGTCCAAATTCAAATCTTAGTGATGCTTGCATCTCTGATTCCATTAGAGATATAGGTCTGCTTTCCTGTATGCTGTGACATTATGGGTTAAATAGTGTTTGGGTCCAGACTCCACAGCCAAGTACTGCTTATGCAGAGTTGCAGATCTTATGTTTCCATAGAGTTTTGGTTTCAACTCAAATGACCACCTTTGACCTCCCATTAACATGGTGGGGATATTAGGTAAGCCCAAACGTGAAAAAAGAATTATACTTGCCTCTGGCTTGAATTTAGATATAAAGGTTCTAAGATCACCATAGCTGAACCTGAGAAGTTTGATCAGGAGTGACATTTGTTAACATGAGCATGACTGTGCGCTTCTGCATTCTTGGGGTTTCGTTTGGCTATTCTTGGGGCATTCCATTGTTCAGCTGTTAATGGCATACGCAACTGAAGGAAATTATATACATTTAATTTTATTTGAACACCCATTTGTAAACTAACAAGGAGCTGGTCTAGTGGAGTTAAAAGATAGCCAATTACATGCACATGAATGGTATTAGCTTGCCAAGGGATCAATCTGACCAAACATCCATACCTAGATAAATTTGTATATTGGGTCATATACTTCAGTTCAGGTTTGTTGTGATAATCTATCGAGTTGATGGAATTGTAAAACTTGATCCTCTTCAGCAGACCAATCAACAATACATCCAATTATCCAGTAACTCAGTATCAGCCAAGGATGTTGTATTTACAGAAATTACACCCTGTAGTAAGACTAGATGTGTCTGTTAAGTTATATTTGAGTTTCGGTTGATAATCTAATCTATTATGTTGACAGAGTTGAACAACTTGATCCTCTTCAGCTGACCAAATGGCACCACATCCAAGTATCCAATTAATCAGTAAGATAATAACTCGGTATCAGCTGAAAGTGATGTATTTACAGAAATTACATCCCTTGGTAAACTAAATGTGTATGGTTTGTTATATTTTAATTTTGGTGATAACCTAGCAAGTTGATGGAGTTGTACAACTTGATCCTCTTCAGCAGACCAAACAACAGAACATCCAATTAGTCATTAACTCAGTATCAGCCGAAGGTATCATATTACAGAAATTACATCCCTTGGTAACCTAAATATGTCAAGACTTGTTTTTACAAAAAATGACGGTATTTCTTTGAGAAAAATTGAAGTAGGGTACATAGTTTTTCTTCTTTGCACAAATCCACTAGTTCACAGATTCAGACAGAGTCAAAGGAGCATATGAAAGGTTTTTATGTCATATTTTGGTGGATGTTGATGCACTAAGACAAGGAGTTCATGGGACAGGGTAAGCATGATATTGTGTTGTATATAAGCACTACTTCAAAACTTGAGTCTTATATGTAGCTATGTAGACTTTGTGCACAAAGTGCTTCTAACACGGCAAACAATGTTATTTAGTGAACAAGAGCAACAAGCATTTTGATGCTAATTAATACTTTATAACAACTGCTGAAATACAAAAATATTGTCACCTTCACACAAGAAAGTAAGCCTTTTTAAACAAACAGATTAAACTTAAATTTCTATTTTTAAGAAAAAGAAAAGAAACAAAACTTCTGAACATGCTAGAATGCCAAATTTTGGAACAGCATCTTTTCTTTAATGGGTCCAAGGTCATGCAGTTCTTTATCTCTTTATGTCTTTAGTTCCCAACTAAACTCTGATTTGGAATTATATACATAGGTGTAGGACATAGGTTTCTATTTGACCTCATGCTGTTCAATTTATTTGAAGACAAGTCAAAGTCTTTGGTTGTCAGGCAGTGTACTAGTGCAGGTTTTGTAGGCATCCTAGAATCCGAATGAAATACTGCAAAAGTGACTGTTGAAACTGGAACATCACTAATTTGATGATTTTGAGGGAAAATGTTAATCTTGGCAATAAGTTTATTTATGAATTAAAACTCCGAGACCTGGTTCTTGCAATTCAGTCTGCTTATTATTTACATCACTCGGGAAGCAACAGTAGGACTTGATCTTGGTATATGAAATTTGAATTCATGGCCAGAAAATGGAAACTGCTAGCTGAAAAATTTGGATTGAGACTAACACCACACCTAATCCAATAATAGGCAACTGCACTAAACAATGTGAGGACTGGTAGGTAGAGAGAAGATTAAGGGTGAAAAGAATGATGCCTACAAGGGAGTTGGGAGCTTTATGCAGGCCTATAAGGCTACAAGGGGCATGTAGGCAGGGTAAACAAAGAGGGAGTTGGGACAGACGGAGGAGTTATTGATAAGTGCCATTCGTGCCTGTGCCGTGTCGTGGGGCTGGCGATTTTGCCCGTGACTTCCCTGAACAGACGACAGCAAACCCCCTAGACCTACCTCTCTCCTTACCTTCCTTTCTCCTTCCCCCTAACCAGAAACAGCCCAGCTTGCACAAGGAGGCTTGCACCACAGGTGTGTGGCTGAGAAGTGGAAGGTAGAGCTAATGCACATAACCAACGCCACATCTCAACTACAGACCATTTCCTTACCTTCCTCTTGCCTGACTTCATGCTTTCTAGAACTAGTGCCTACCATTTAACTACCAAAAAGTTATGATGCTAGCGCATCTTTCAGTGATTGCTCCTTTTGCTAGTCAGGATGGTGATTAAGGTACAACCAAAGTGGTTTACTAGCTATAGCTAAGTGCACCAAACAAAAGAGGGAGCTATTAAATAAGCTGGTAACAAACTGACAGGACTTGAGCTCGATTTGTAGTTAGCTAGCTTGTTTCTGCTTAGAAATTACAGCTAAGATTACGAGCATGTTTGGTTTTCAGCCATAAATTGCCATCATATGCCACAAAAAAATTGCCACACTTAGAGCAAGGCCAATAATAGAGCCAAATGTTTAGCTATTAGCAAAGTTACAAGAGCCAAGCTATACAATAAGTAGTCTCTTATTTGTCTATAATTTTTTATTGCTATCTTTATACGTACCTCACACTCTCTTTTCTAATTCCTCTCGCACTCACTTGGTGTATGGATTCACCTTGTCTATGCTTCCGTATGCAGCTTGTTGCTTGCATGTGAGCTAAACTCTCATCTTTTTCTCCTTTCTCTCCTCCATATCAGCATTTGCTTGGTTATAAGCCAATTATTATACTTGCTCCTAGGAAAGCTCCAACAGTGACTTATGAGCTAGCTCAAAACATATTATTTTATATTTTAATAGGAGAGACACTAGCTCTTGATTAAGAGCTAGGTTCATATACACATTCCAAGATGATGTGAGAGTGTCATGTGAGGTTAAGGTTATCCATGTTATGAGCTATACAAAAAGTTAGCAATATTGGAGAAGTTGTACTAGCTTATACTATTGAGGGTGTCCTTCCCTGAGGTTAGGTGCTCAAAATAATTATCTTAGAGCTAGTAACTTGTCTAACCTCAAACGTGACAAGGTGTGGTTAGCAACTGAACATTCCTTACTCTCTCCATTCTCTAGTTTTTCTCAGCATGTACATAGATTAAAACAACACTAGTTTCAGGAAAAATCAATGTAAATGTCCATCAGTAATTCAGTACTCCTATTAAATTTGTACTGTCGAATGCTATAAACTCTTCATGCATCTGTTTTTTTTTTGGGAAACGTACTGTTCATCTTCAATTGTTCATTGATTTTTACCTGAACAAACCCATATCCTTATGTCTCAAATCAGCTCGAAATCCAGGTATACAATCAAATTATCCTTCCCATCCACAAAAAAGAACAAAACTCGGAGTTAGATCTGGAGCTTTGATCGCTCAATGACAACAGGAAAGAAATAAGGGAGACACCAGAAACATAAACAGTGCATACGGGGCCATGGTGGAGTCCCAATCATTCTGGCCCCAACCAAAACTCATGGTTGGGGATATTTCCTCTCCTTGCACCCAACCACCAATGGTCCATAGTTTGGTAACGATCCCTAAACGAATATATTAGGTAGGCAGATAGTATAATGTAACCCCAGCTGGGTTTTGTCACGGATATGTAAGTTTCTCCTAACAAGTACCAGTTAATGGTCCACCTCGCAGAGTTATAACTTCATCTGCATCCCATTTTGCACTATACCCTAATTGTTTTTGGTAGAAAATTAGAAGCCTGGATAAATTTGGTATTCGTATTAATTGTCAATGAGCAATACTGCAATAATATATAATGCGCATGTTTAAGGAGTGGAGAAGAACCTGATCATAGTTGGTGTACTATTATTAAGGATAATGTTTGAATTATTATTGCCATGCTGATTGGGCCTATATAAATACCATATCCATACGATCTGGCTTGTTGTGAAGAGATAAACGATAGAGATGCTGGAGTATTGTGTTTGGTGAATTTTTTATTTGTGGTTGACCAAACAGATGAACTAACTAGCCCGCCCGTATGAGAGTACCAGCATAAAACAAATGCTCCACATGGAAGCAGGTCGATCAGAATGTGACGAATACCTATGGTTCTGGAAAGGGCATTATTCTAGGAAAAACAAACTAAATAATACGGTGGGTGGCCAATAGCATCCATTCAAGCGGTGCCAGATGCGAATTCCGAATCGCCCTATTTTATTCAGGAATAGACAACGCAAAGGAGTCCATGATTTGGGTTCCTTTAGTTTAGGACCCTGTCCTTTTTTTTTTTTTTTTTAAGTGCAGATGGGTTTGTGGGTACACCAAAAACATTTTGCCCTGTTAAACAAAGAGGGTGAGCGAGGGTGCCAAGATGAGTAGAGCTGGTGACATCAGTCTATTTTTCCTTTCTTCTTTAGAAAAAAAAAAAGAAAGAAAAAAGTACATGAATGACGGTCCGTATGCAACTACTACTCTAATCTTAGTGTACAGCAGAGATCATTTTCACGCATGTCGACATAGTAGTAGTGCCCGAGGGTAAAAACTGCCGGCATGGACCTGCTGATCTGACCAAACTTGCACTGAATCTGGGTTGAGACCCATGCGTGGTGTGTAATTCTCATGTTTACCTCCTGTGCAGGGCAATCTGTGTTTCACGGGGTGGAGTGGGGGGGCCTGGCAAATCGGCGTCAGCGACAGGAAAAGGGAGATGAATGAAGCAACCTAATCCATCCATCACCTACCGTAACCGAAATCAGGAACAGGTTTTGCGTCAGGGGCGGTGGCGCGGGTGCGGTTAAAGTCAATAAACCCGCGCAGCGTGGACAGGACCGGTGCCGGGTGGAGAGAGGTAGAGGTAGGCATCCATCGGCACGGCCACCCCAACCGTCATCACCCACACGGGGTTGGCGCGCGCGCGCGTCGCTTACCTCACTTTACACCTACCTGCCGGAGGTTCCGTTCCACGGACCACGGCCTCGGCGCGGCGCCCCCCGTGGCGTTGTGCTGCTCGCTTTGTGAATGAATGAATGGAACTGGTAGTAGAGAAACCAGTGGCAGTGATGAGATCATGACCTGGGGCTCGGGAAGAGGCCTACTACGACCGCTACCGGCCGGCGGCCTAACCTCTTTTGCCACCAACTCATCAGCCCACCCCAGCCCTCTAGAAGAAAGAGCTCCCGCGATCCAGTCAAGTGCCTATAAAATCCAGCGCCGCTTCACCCACCCTGGGCTCGATCGCACCTTGCAGCATAGCAGCAGCAACAACCTCCACTGCCGCCCGCACTTCAACCCAACCCACCCACCCGAGATCGCGCGGCGGCGGCGGCAAAAGGACCAGGGAAGCAGCGACCTAGCAATAGCACCGGTGGTTCGGTTCGGTGCCCGACCGCCCGCACCACCTCCGTTCCATTATTCCGTATCCCCGGCCGCCATGGGGAGGTCGCCGTGCTGCGAGAAGGCGCACACGAACAAGGGCGCGTGGACCAAGGAGGAGGACGACCGCCTCGTCGCGTACATCAAGGCGCACGGGGAGGGCTGCTGGCGCTCGCTGCCCAAGGCCGCCGGCCTCCTGCGCTGCGGCAAGAGCTGCCGCCTCCGCTGGATCAACTACCTCCGCCCCGACCTCAAGCGCGGCAACTTCACGGAGGAGGAGGACGAGCTCATCATCAAGCTCCACAGCCTCCTCGGCAACAAGTACGTAGGCCGCCGCCGCGCCCGCCTCCGTCTTCGATCGTCACCTGCAACATTCGTTTCGTTTCCTAACCTGTGTCTCGATCTCTGTTGGATACAGATGGTCCCTGATCGCTGGACGGCTGCCGGGCAGGACGGACAACGAGATCAAGAACTACTGGAACACGCACATCCGGAGGAAGCTGCTGAGCAGGGGGATCGACCCGGTGACGCACCGCCCCATCAACGAGCACGCCTCCTCCAACATAACCATATCGTTCGAGGCGGCGGCGGCCCGTGACCGTGACGACAAGGGCGCCGTCTTCCGGCTGGAGGAGCACAAGGCGACGGCGATCGGGCGCGATCACCATCATCATCAGAACCACAACCACAGCCACCCCGCCGCCGAGTGGGGCCAGGGGAAGCCGCTCAAGTGCCCCGACCTCAACCTGGACCTCTGCATCAGCCCGCCGTGCCAGGAGGAGGCGGCGGCGGCGGCCATGGTGATGAAGCCGGTGAAGCGGGAGGCCGGCCTCTGCTTCAGCTGCAGCCTGGGCCTCCCCAAGAGCGCCGACTGCAAGTGCAGCAACTTCATCGGCCTCCGGACCGCCATGCTCGACTTCAGAAGCCTCGAGATGAAATGAAATGAGCGCGGCGATTCTCTCTCGCGCGCGCTCGCTCGCTCTGTAACTCCCCCCTCCCTCCTGGATAGGATAATACTACGTATTTGGTAGTTTTCGTAGGTGGAAAATACGCAGTATTGAATGAGTGAAAGATAGGTAAGGGAAGAAGCGAGGATTTCTGCCCTGGGTCTTCCCTGCTCTCTCTTGTTGCTCCGATCCATTTTGTCTCCTGTACCTCTCTCTCTCTCTCTCTGTAAATTACCATCATCACCAACTGATCATGGGCAATAATACTTGCTGCTTACCAGGTCTCTGCAAATTTACACTAATACTGTTTCCAGGAGGTTTACCTTGTTAGGCAAGATTTCGTACGGCTGAATAAGCTGAAGCTATCAGGATGGCGTGTGCCCGTGTGGTCTCAGAAAGAAACAATAGACCACGGCTCTGTTTGGCTGTCTGGTCCAGCCAGCCATTCAGTAGTGTTTTTCTCTTAGAACAATCAGTCAGCCAGCCGTACCGTACCAGCCAGCTGAACAGGAGTGTGGCTGAGGCCCTGAGCCAGACCCACCTTACGTTTACCAAACCACTAGAGTAGAGCAGCATGTGACCATCGCCTAATCGTGCAGTTCCGATAAAGCGCCTCGTGAGTTAGACCACGCTTTTCCAATCTGACCTGCTTTTCTTTTCTTCTTTTTTTCTTTTTATACATCAACACGCACACACGACACACAGCACAAAAGGATAGGTCGTCATAGGTGTACGCCTCTTTTTACCGGTATGCGCCACTGTGGCACTTTGGTAGTAGCAGCAGCAGCAGCATAGTAGCAGCCAGCGCCAGCAGCGTGTTCAAGTCGCCGTCGAAGAGAAAAGGCGGCCCTTCTTCTTTCCGTCCTGCTGCTGCTGCTGCTTATCCTTAGGGATAGAAAGGTGCTTACCACTGCTGGTAATGGAGGAGTAACCAAGCGTAGAAGGCAGGCAGGCAGGCAGGCCGTGAGGTCATGTAAAGGGCACGACCACCATTTGTTTATCAGTTTATGGGGCGCTTGTTCGGTAATACAAGCTCTGTTAGGTTCAGCTGAAAAGTTAAGCTGATTTGGGCTGAAACTGACTTGTTATGAGTGATCAGCTGAAGCTGATTTGTTATGAGGAGAAATACGGTTTCAGAGTTAAAAAAAATATGTGCTGTTTAGTTGGAACGAAGAGACCCATATGCCGCGCCTTTTCGGAGCCCGCCCGTCGGCCGTCGCGTCCCCCGGCGATGGGATGGGGGCGCGCGGATGGGCGGCACGCAGGCAGGCCCTGCTGCTGTGGCCTGTGTGGGTGGCCTGCGGAAAAGGCAGCAAGGATCCCGCGCAAGCGCAACGCGCAACGCAACGCAACAACTTGCCCGCACCCTCGGCTCGGCGTCATGCATGAATGCCGTCGGCGGCAGACGGACGTCGGCGGCGGTGGCTCCGTTGGGTTGGGATGCGGGAAACGAGCCGGCCGGGCATCAGCACGTTGGCTCGAGTCTCGGCATTTATTTTCAGCGACGAAATAATAATTTTATATTTAGCCACGAAATAAACAATATTTGTGTTCGATGTTCTGTTTGGTCATTCTCGCACTAGATTGCGGTGGGCGACGCGACTCCGGTGCCGCGGTGTGGTGTGGCGTCTGGCGGCAAAAGCGTCGTCCCGTGACTTGTACCGCGCGCGTCTAACACACCATCTGACGTATACTGTGGTTTCCAAAACACACCACGCGTCCACAGGAATTGTGCAGCCAACTCTGGCCGGCCGTCGCTGCCGGTGGCGGCGGAGGCGGCGGCGGCTGCCATAATAAAATGATAAAACAAGGTACTGCTGGTATTGAAAGGAATACTACCTTAATTAGTGCTACCTCAATTACTGACCTGCTATATATATGATCTAGTCTCATGCATGTATATAGATCTCTGCTAAGTGCTAACGTACGATTTGGATTGCTACGGAGAAAGAAGGGGCCACGCATATGCTAGCTGAGGCGCAATGCCTGTTAAAAAAAAATATCATTATCGCTTCGTTTCGATCTGGCATCACGATTTGGAAGCGTGTACCAAGGTCCAAACCCCTGACCTATGACGATCCCCGTAACACGGACGACGGCTGCAATTTTCTTTTCTTCGCGCCATTGTAAAACATCTACAGTAGTAATTAATAATGTCACCATGCTAGCTGCTTAGTTACCGCGCAGTTTAGTTTACTTCCAACCACACACTGCTGTAATGTAAAGCGACACTTGTTTTGTCATGTTCTCTCTCAGTGTGAGTTTCCACTCGATCGTACGTCACACAGCTCAACCGATAAACAAAAATATCGAGCTACAGTACCTTGGCATGTGTGGTAAAAAGAAAAGGGGGTCCGAGATTATACTTATCTCCCCCCGTCTTATCGTTCGTCGCTGGCATCTAATCGCTATCACTTTCCACCGAAAGCTAGCCGCCAATGCCTGCCCAAGAGATAGCAGCATTCTCGCTGGTTTTTATACCTGCCAAGCAACATACAAGTACTGTATTTAACAAAATTTTGCTGTCCACAGCATTCAGGTTCCTTCTTTCGTTTGTTTTCTTCTTCTTTGCGAATAGGAGTACTCCACGGTGCAAAAAAAATTATTGTTTTAAACTTTTCAGAAACTAAGTTTGACTGTCCGTCTTATTTAAAAATTTTACACAAAATACAAAATCAATTAATAATTATTAAAATATCTATAATGATAAACCAAATTATAATAAAATAAATGATATTGATATAAAATTTTTAAATAAGACGAACCGTCAAACATGATGTCTGAAAAGTTTAAAATGATAGCTTTTTATGAGACGGAATGAGTAGATAGTAGTAGGTACTTCCATAATAATGCAAGTGCCAACACTGTCAGGGGTCAGAACGACGACACGCTTTCACAGGATGGGCAGCATCAGCTGCAGTTGGCACACGGCCACGCACAGGCACATCATGGCGCTGTGGTTGGACCGCACGTACTACGTAGTACTACGGGGAGATCGGCCGGCCGGGTTGAATGCACGGGTAGGTGGCCAATCCCCATTTAATAACTGCCGACATGGATGCATGCTCCTGGCTGGCTAGCTAGCTAGAAGTAGCTAGTAGTACCTAGAGCCTAGGCGGGCAGGGCGGCATGATCCGCCGTTGTACTACTGCTAGTGCTAATCAGCTAGGCTGGGGACAGTCTTTGTGAGGCTAGATTAGTTAGTCTAATTCCCCATTAAACAATGACTTGTGCCGGCGCCCCTGTGGAGGTTTTTTTTTTAAAAAAAAATTGGGTTCATATAGAATGGACCAATTCGGCAGCTCCTAGTAGGGTTTAGACCACCCGCAACCAAATCGTTGCAGCGGTGCCCTGTATCTGGCCACGGTCATCCACCTCATTCGGGGAGTATCCCGGGGTGCAGGACCTCCGCTACGGGCGTGGGGCCTCCCACCGACGTTGCCACGCGCGTAGAGGGAGGAGAGAGAAAAAGGAGGGGAAGGAGAGGGGGAGAGACGATGGGGCCTGCGTCGGGGCTCGCCGTCGCTACGCACGCTCGCGTGGGAGAGGGAGCCGCGCGCGGCTCGCTTGAGCCGCAGCCGGAGGTGGTGCGCCCGCGGCGGCGCTCGCCCGCACCGGGGATGGAGGCGGCGTGCCCGCGGCGGCGCTCGCTCGCGCCGGGTCCGGAGAGAGAGAGTGAGTGAGGAGGAGTGACCGAGGGAGGGTGGCGGTTGTGGGGAAAAAAGAAAAAAAAAGACACGCGGGTTCCACTTGTGGTATAGAGTAAGATATAGAGGATAGATGGATGCAGGAGAAAGTTGTATATAGGAGAGAATATGGATGATCAGAACGGAATATTTCTTCTAGATGATGAATTTAGAGGACGATAAGTACGGTTGGTCATAGCACTACTACAAAATTCATGTTTTTTTTTTGTGCACTACAATTCAGAATTCTTTATGAAGTTCTTTGAATAAGCGAAAAACGATTTCAGAAGGCATTGACTGTCATGCCGCCCACGGCCCACCCCCACCTCGCCCCAAAAGAAAGTATTTTTCGTACAGTATATAGTAGCTGGCCGGTGTTTATTGGACTCAAGGATCTTCCAGTAATGGCATTGATCCTTTGATAAGATACGTATATCGTTCTGCAGGGATAGTAGATAATACAATGACGAGTTGACGATGATATCGTAGTGCTAAGCACATCCAAATCAATCAGACACTCTAGTATTCATATACCCCCGGCTGCTACTATATATACATACGTACGAACGGGAAGGTAAACAATAAAACATAGTTTTGATAACGTGGAAGAAATAACAATATAGTGTCCATACCCAACAAAAGCTATTGGAGGTGAGTACAGGGGGCAGCACATGGAGAAAAATACAAAAATAAAACTACAAGCGACAAGTCATTTTCAGGTGGCTACCTACCAATACATCATCCCAAGTCGTCAATTTTGGGCAAGTTCTCGGTAGGTTGCAGATCAAAGCAACCCCCACGTTGCTTTGCGCTCTCTTCACTTCCATCTCTTGGTTTCTTCTTTATTATCTTTATATAATTTTATAAGCGATAAAATACGTACGCGTATACACTCGTCATGGTATCTACGGTAGTTGGTCAGTATGAAACTACTAAATGGATAGATAAAGAGAGGTATAAAAGATACGTATATGCATAGCCGTCAGAATCGCTGTCATGACATAACGGTGAAACAATAATCAAGCGAGTGTTGGTATCATCTGCCTTCGTACGTGTCAAGTACTTACTATGTAGATAGGCGATACTAGTAAACAAATAACTTAACATATATTATGCATGACCACCGGTTCGAAGGCTTTCACATCATCGCGCTCCGTATTTTTCATATATATCACTAAAACGTCCCTGTAATGGTGTGTGATGCGTGCATGCATACTTGCATTGTATAAATTTTGGTAGTTGCAGAAATTGAATGGGAGCAAACAATTAATTCTGCGGCTAGCCGACCTGACCTGTGAGCAAGTATAGCGTCGATAGTGACACCTATCAGGCCTAGCTCTTCGTTCCATCGATCGAATCCTTCGGTAGGTGCCAAACAAAGCTCTCAACTGTTGGAGTACCACCATTCGTTATTGCTGTGATTGGTATTTGGTGTTTGTTGTGGCGTTGTCGGAGTTATTCCTCTCCTGTCCTCTCCCCTCTTCTCTCTTGCCCACAACGACCTCTGGTGCTAGTTATATGCATGATGATCTATTTGTTCAAATGCTCATTCGTATCAGTTTTATGGCCACTGTTTAGCCAGCCGACGGATACTACAACCTCGTGCGCCAGCATATGTGTATATCTTGTTTATTCAATATGAACACCCTAGCCAATATCTTTATCTTTTTTCACTCTGTTCGGCTGGCTGGTACGGTATGGCTGGCTGGCTGATTGTTCTGAGATAAAAACACTGCTGAATGGCTAGCTGGACCAGCTAGCTGAACAGATTTTTTTTAAAAAAAAATGGTTCTATATACTCTTAAGGGTCATAGGCTCACAGCCCACGCGGCCACTTATTATTGGTAGAAATAATTATGCGTAGAAGAATAAGGCTGTGTTCGGTGAAGCTGAAGTGCTGTAGATAAGCGCTGAAGTGCTGAAATCTTGTGAGAGAAAAATACTGCTGAAGTGCTGAAAAATAAGCGCTTATACCCTCAACCGAACGCAGCCTAACAAGTTTAGCAGAAATAATGTGAGATGTTCGTCTTGATCGCACACCAACCATACAAGATGAAGCGATGAGACAAGTGTGGTGTTGCATTTAAAAATGTGCAGGTAGAGCCGTCCAATGAGGAGACGGATAGGGAGGTCTAATCAGAAGGGGGCCAGGTCATCTGCCATGGGCCCATGGCTCATGGTCATGGCCATGGTGGTGGAGCCGTGGAGGCACCGCACCACTTGCAACGCTGTGCTCAAATAGCTAGTCCAGTTGAAATGCTATTGGTCGAACGGAGCAGCGCGCTGGCGCTTGAGCTCGCTCTAGCCAGTCTCAGTACGTTTTCCACGAAATCTCTCTCACAGCGCTAGCGCTACGCGCTCTCTCACGTGGCGAGCGATTTTTTTCGCTATTGTTGTGGACGCCCGAAGGGGTGGAGAGGGGGACATTCTCACAATCTCACTGCCATTTTTGTCAGTCACAGTCAGCAGTACTGTTCCTGTCAGTGAGTTCTGAGAGCGTGACAGTGTAGGAAAAACCTGGATGCATGGACTTGGACGAGGACGACGAAGATCGAGCTGTTTTGTTGCTTGCCGGTCATCCAACCATTTCGATCTTCCGGGTCGATCCGGCCGTCCGGGGACAAGCCCCAGCGCCAGCAGGGCATGCGTTGAATGCTCTGCTCCTTGGAACTTGGGAATCTGGAGTAGCACTAGAATCTTTCACACACGTTCACGTTCACACCCCAATTTGTTAGCAGCAGCTGTAAAAATCAACAACTCTGGATGAGATGGGATGAAGTGGCTAGCGGCAGAGATATTTTGAAATACTATCACAAAGTACGTACCACTCAAACTAGCTTGACTTTGATGAAATATGTATAAGCTCTATTTTTTTTCCTCTACTAGCTCCAGCCTGGCTTTCATCATAGCCTGAATAGCCTACGTTTGTCTCTGCCAAACCAATTCTTTGTTGTTTGCTTGACTGTACTCCGCATAGAATCACCTAAGGTGAGTTTTACCTCCTTCGAGACATTTTCTCGGAACAGACGATGGGTGATCATTAGCATGCGAGACGGTCAGGACGTCACCGATGAGATTTGGGCTTGGCCACGTGCGAGCTCCTGGAGCATCCCCTGTTGGGCGACTTCACCATCGCGTCTCCTACCCAAGCCCATCCTACCCCTGCCCCAAGTCGTGTGAGCTCCTGGCACATCTCTTGTCGGGCGACTTCGCTGTCGCATCTCCTGCCCCTAGCCGCGCTCATGAGCCCAAGGCAACGCCGCGCACCTACCGCGTGATACTGCCACCGTGCGAGCGAGGAGGAAAGGAGCCATCGTGGAGGACGTGCTACCGTGGAGAAGCCACGAGCGAGGAGTAGTTGGAGGAGCGGCGCGCGAGCGTGGAGGGAGTGGAGGAGCGGCGGCGACGCGTGAGCTCGAATCACGGACGGGGGTGTAGGTGCAGCGTTGTACGATGGCGAGGCGGAGGTGACGGAAATCGAGTTGCGTTAGCTCCGGTGTCGGTGGAGTCACCGAGCCCCGAGCGTGGCTTGCTCTCTGTCGTGGCTGCCGAGAGTGGAGCAATAGCAGAGGAGGACCAGGAGGTGACCGGAACTGAGGACCAAACCAGCGCAAGCCTAGGCTTAGAAAACAAGTTCCCACAATGTTCTTCTGGAGCCTAGCTAACAGGTCAATTTGGCTCCATGGAGCTTGGCTTAACAGGCTGCTCCAGGCAACTAAACATGTCCAACTTGGCCCCGTGGAGCCTAACCAGGGTGGAGGAGGGAATCAAACAATCCTATAGCAAATAGTATTAACATTTATGTTTTCAACTACGCTTATATGAAATATACTCTAAGGTTGTGGGAGCTTCGTCAATAGACACCTATCCTTCCAGCGATGGAGGACCAATGGACGACAGACTCATCTTTGTTGTCCCTCGTACAATTGCAACTGCACGTCGTGCTAGAGCGAAAGTCATACGTCAGGCTATCGAGTCATCACCTGTCGCAAGTGCAGCCAACCCTTGCTGACATGCAGACGAGGCGATTGTAGTTGCGATGGAGGATGATGAGCACACCCCTTCACCACAAACGACCTCAGCCGCCAGATGCCTAAGGTGCCTTATCGAGCCAGTCATAAAGACGAGGCAGCTGCCCCTTTGGGAGCTTCCAGAAGGCGAGACCCCATCGGCAAACATGCACCACCGTCGTCCCCCATCCCCAAGTGAAGCAGGCAATGTGACCTAACAATGTGAGTACCGTGTCATGAAGTGTCTAGGACTTTCCAATGGCAGGTCACCTCCACCGATGTTGGCTCATGTGGTGTACTACGAAGTGTTCCGTGGGAATCCCGCGCACATGCATGCTTTACGTGAGTTGTTCCTACCGATTGGCGATGTTGGCGCGCGCAAGCATAGCTGTTGCCGCTCGGTAACCTGGAGTTAGGCAAATTTGACAGCACCGAAGATTTGGGTTGATCTTTTATCCAATGCATGCAATAGCCTAGGTTAATATATACTATAGCGAGGATATGTATGAGCTTCTATGGAAACCTTTTGATCTCTTAGGACGCCGATATGGTGCGTTGTGTCAAACTTTTTCTTCTTCTTAGTACAATGACGCGCAAACCTTTTACATGATCGAGAAATAAATAAATTTTACATAATTTTAATCAAACTTCAAATTATCTGACTTAAAAAGCGATAATACATTCTTACGTGGACGGGAGCATGTGGTGATTAGTAGAAAATGTTTTGTCTGTGTATGCGTTCAGGGTGAGAAGTGACACTACTATATAAAATCTTTTGGGAGGCGTTTGCAGTTTTTTTCCGAGGCGGGAGGCGGTTAGAAAAAACCGTCTTGCAAAATCGATTAACCAAGGCGGTCAATTTTAAGTTAACCGCTTCGGTAAATCATTAACCGAGACGGTCGTTTTAAAACAACTGCCTCCAAAAATAAGGCCTAACCCGATAGCCAACGCCAGCCCACTCTTATACCCTATATATAAAGGGGAAGTTGAAATCCCTAACCCTAACCCTAACTCTCACTCACTCCCTCTCTCTACTCCCACTCCACAGCAGCCGGCGCGGGGCACGGCCCTTTCCCTCTCTTCTCTGTCTCTCTCTCTCTCTCTCTCTCAGCAAGTGCCTCGCCGGCTAGGGCGGCGCGGGCGGCCGACCAGGGCACGCTCGCGGCGCGGAGGCCCGGCCACAGCGGCGGCCGGCGGGGCGGATTTACGCGCGGGGCGGCCGGCCAGGGCTCGCGCGCGGGCTTGGTGGCCCGGCATCGGCGGCGCGGCGGCAGATTTGCACGTGGATGGGCTTGCCGGGCCCGTGGATGGGCTTGGCGAGCCTATCCATGGATTTTTCTTTTTTTGTTTTTTTATTTCGATTTACCATGACGGGCACATAACCGCCTCGGTAACCGTGACCTTTTGATCCGAGGTGGTTAGAAAAAATCACCTCAGTTAATCAAAAGTGCTCGCCACGGTTAAAAAAAAATGTAGTAGTGTGACTTGTCAAAGCCGATGGATCAGCTCCCGCTGTTAACTCAATTTTCCACGCATCATTAGACCAGAGCGGCAGAGCCAATCTGGACTTCAACCTCCAGCAAAGTCGCCGGTACAGATCTACATCACGACTGCTACGTACGTAAGTACATACATGGTCACTGCTCTCTGCATCGCATGTTGCAGGAAGAAAAGGAAGAATTTGACGCGCGCCGGTGTGGCGGCCTGGCGGGCCAGGGCACCCGCGGGCTCGGCGAAATATCTACCAAAAGTATCTACGGTGCCACTTGGCAAGGAAAAAGTTCTCTCGGCAGCGACGTGAGCTCGGCACCAGTTGGTGCTGGCTTGGCAAAAGCCCAAGTGCCACTCACAAATATCTTGCGCACAGCAGCAGCTCACATCAGTGTCCAGTACACGTAGCACTGCTAGCTAGTGTGCTAGCACTAGCACCATTCTGGATCTGGTAGCACCAAGCCGAAACCGTATCGTATGTACTGGGGGTCGATCGATCGAGACCGCAGCGCACGTCGGCGCTGGGTGGCTGCAGCCCTGGCGTTACGTACGTGTACGTTCTTATCCCTTGCTACATGGAACGGCCCGCGGGGCGATCGATCGAGGCCGGAAATCCGTCGTGCGGGCCGGGTGCGGTCGCCGGACCGGAGCCGAGCTTTGTTATCTGCTGCGCTCTCGTTGCCTCGTGCAGCCTCGTCACGCGACCCGATCGATCGACCGAAATGATGCGCGACTGACTGCAGCAGCGACCCCGTGCTGGCTGCGATATTATTTGCCCCGCTTCCTGCTGCGCACGTAACCTGATGTTGTGCTCGATCATGGAAAGCTCCGGTCCTTCGTTTTCGTGATTTTTCTTCACCTTATCGGTCCACTACCGGTACATGTAGCGTCTAGCTAGCATCTACCGATCGATTGATTGACAGAGTTTTTGACAACTACTCAGCTCGTGAGAGTGATCCAGGAGACGATTTGAGCTTACTCCAGGTCGTTTCAGATTACTTCTGCTGACTTTCACCGCGCTCTGCGCCTGGCGTGCGTGTCGATCTGTATGTAGCTCAGGGTCAGTCAGAAGAGCTACGATCCATGCCGAGTGTGTGTGAGCAATGAGCGTGCATGGATGGACATGGATGGCCATGACCCTTTGCCGAACTTGCTGGCAAGTGCGTGTGACCACCCATCCCATATCATATCGCTGTCCTCTCCAGGTAGGCGATAGCAAGGCGCCATTGGAGGAGCGCCTAGATTAGATTAGGTGGTTGGTACTTGGTACCGCCCGCAGCTTTCCCTTTCTGTCCCTCTCCTGTCCCCGAGGAGGTGGGCCCCGCGTGACATGGAGCGCGCCGGTGGTTGGTTCCTTGTCGTTGGGCCCTGCCCAGCCTGCGTGGGCCCCGCCCGCTCGCCGAACCCAAGCCCGGCCCGTCCGCCCTCCTCGTCCTCGCTCTTATCCGAAACCATGACACACCCTTTTCCTCATCTGGCAAAACTGTCAATCGCTCCCCGCTAATCGGCATGGAATGATTAACCTCAACGAAGAGTCCATTATTATTATTATTATATTAAACACAACAACACAAAAGCTTAGCTTGGCGCACCTCCATTCGATCGCATGATGAGATAATATATGTATAATATAATATAATATAATGGGGCACACCTCCTTCTCCACTGCTTCCATATGGAGTACTGTATGATCCATCATCCATGGCTGGCAGCGTCTTGGTCAACTCTAGTTGGTTGGTTGGTTGGGGCTCCAACGTGCGGAGACCTGAAGATCAGTGGTCTCTTTTCAGATTGCTTTATCCGCTAATTGGCCAGGCTAAGAATGTTGTTGTTGTTGCTGCTGCTGTGTGTGCGTGTGATGTCACGGTGGCGAAAAGGCGCGTGCCAAAGCCAAGGCATCCAATCCGAGCTGGTATCTGCTCTCGCGTTTCTAGAAAAGTGGTGGCAGGGTTAAATCGTGCATGGTGAGTAGGTGGTCATAGCGCAAGAGGAGGAGAGCCGCCAGCCGGCCGGTTCCGGTCATGTCGATATGACAGTGTATAAGGCTCGAGTGCCCAGCAGATAACTGCGCCCCGTTTAGATCCACTTGCAAATTACAATTGTAACTAGTCACATCAATATTACAGGCACATGCATAGGAACATTAAATGTAGCCAAAATATTTATATATTTATACTTTTTGCATATACATCACAAGACGAATCTTTTAAGTTTACTTAGATCATGATTGGATAAAAGTTGTACCAAATACAAACAAACATGCTACAGTACACAATTGCAACTGCAACTGGCATCTAAACGGCGCCTACGTCCCAACCCCTCGCCAAAACCCAACAGTGCAAGCACAATTAAGCAGGGTATGTTCCTCCGTCCTGCACATGTGCTAATCCAGTCTCCAACAACCATTAAAAGGTCTCATAATGAGAGCTTTTGTGGAACGCAGGGGGATGTTTCGGATGAAAATAGGACTAGGTTTTTTTTTAAAAATAGTTCAGTTCCTGCTGTTCCTGCAGAGAACAGGAGTGTTACTGTACTGTCTTTCTACTTTTTATTATATATAAAAACAGGAGTCAACCCCTACGTACTGATTTGAATATTAACTTAAAATTCTTCTATATATTATCACTGAGACGCACTATAATTTATGGTAGTTCTTCATCACAGCAGGGTATCATCAGAAAATTCAAAACATGGATATCCAGATATTCAGTCTCTCTGCTGATTCAGAGATCTCATCTGCCTATCTTGAGTATCTGACGTACGACTTGTTGCTCTTCGAGACAACTAACAAAACCCCAGATCCCTGCCACTTTCACGTTAATAAAAATCAACGCACACGTCGAAGAGTTTCAGGTCTTCATCCCTTCGTCGTCGGACTGTATGATGGATGAGCCGGTGACACCTGAAACGGATGTGTGTGGCTGTGTGTGTGTCCAGTCCAGCCCACTGAAACGAGGCTATAAATATTTGTGCACCAGTACGTGGCTGACGCTCTGGCTGCTAGTGTTTGAGTGCACGCCTGGTGTACATATCATACGCTCATACTATACTGCATACTTTCGTGCCGTTTTCAGTTCTTCGAAGTAGTTAGCCGCTCATGTATTTGGGCACGTCAAGTTAGTGCTATTCAGCTTTGAAAAAACAGCAGGCCACATTTGGCAGCCGATGATGAAGCCCTTTGAGCCCCTGACGCTTGACCTGACGTGCTAATAATGTATAAACAAAGAGAGTCCACTGCCTGACGAAGCCCAGCAGCTTAGCTGAGGTGGTTGCTTCCTGGCTGCATCATAACTTCGGAACAGGCAGGGAAAGGGTATGGAAATTTATTTCCTTTTCGTGGTTCTAGAATCCACAGTGATGTATGTTACTGCAAATTTGCTCGTTTGTTATTTGTGTTTCTGGAAGAGGATAGGGTATTCTGACGTGCAGCGGAGCAAAGTCGCCAGTGATTTTTTTCTGCATCAGGTTTTGCTCGTGCTGTATGAGAGAAGCAAGAGACCTGCAGCTCGCAACTAGTTGATTGACTCTTGCGGGCAAATACGACAGGTAGAAAGCAGCAGCATTATCGCCCGAAATGAAAGTATCATCTGAGAAAGCACCATCGTTATCATCTGAGATTATCATCAACCGAAATGACACCGCCAGAACGACTAAAGAACCCATGGTGTCATCCTGTTTAAATATGTAGTGCCAGATGCGTAAGACGGCCAGATAAAACCGGCTCCAAGTGATACTGTGGAACCACAGCACAGTTGAACAGTACAACGAAATCCCGCCGGCACAAGAGAGACCACCCTACTCTCCCAACCTCAACAAGATTAACCCATTCTCTCAACCTCAACAAAACTAAGAAAAAAAAACATTCACGGGCTGCAAAGCTTAGAATCCTGCAGCCCACAGGCCCAGAGAAGTCATGACAAGAAAAAAAAAAAAAGGCAAAAGCACGTTTGAATTTAACATCACATGGTAGACGAAAATGAGAGCTTCCAAAGAAGGCATGTAGATAAGTACATTGTACATCATTTGATCCGTAGGCATATAAGCATAGTTTCACCTAAAGATCTAGCATCCTTCTAAAACAGTTAAGATGGTGCTATGGAACATAAAAACCAGACACACGAAGTGCTGAAGGGAGGAATAGCACAACTGCGCAAGACAGGAATTAGGTGTCCTTCGGGGCACCCTTCTTTGCAGCCTCAGCTGCAGCCTTCTCTGCCTCGATCTCGGCAACATATTCATCAATCTCAGCCTCCTCGAGTTCCCGGAGACCATCCTTCTTTGTCATCACTGCAACCTCGATGTTCTTCCCACCACTTTCAACAACCTAACAGGATTGTCATTTTGTCAATATTCCGGAACATGAGAAAATGAACAAAGAAACAAGTCGTAGCATAAACACAAGAGAAATATCAACAAATTTTGAAGAAAGGTCAACAAGCGCTCACTGCAAAGGAATACTTGTATCCAAATTCCAAAAAATTAACTCGTGCAGACAGTACCATACCACTAAAGGGTAGGGTTTTCTAATCATATAGAATACAAATGTCAGTCATCGCAAACTATCATTTCTTGGCCTGGTGGAGACATTATCATTATTCCACAGCTCAACCCATAACTTCAAATGCTTAAGAGGGGCACTTGACTGAGTATGTTTATTATAAAACTTCATTTGTAGAAGCTGAGGAAGCATAGTAATGCTCTCCCTGCCATAGCACACTGAAAACTTTTTAAAACGTACTTATTGTCAGCCTTCTGGAGACTTTGTGTCCCCCACTCTACCCTACCATGTTGAATGGTGTAAAATTATAAATCATAGTTTGCTATTTTGGATTAGGTCTTGAATGAGGTTTTCATTTACCATGCAGGGAGTGGAACAATTTAGTAACAACCCATCGACAAGGGAAATTTCCTAGTTTTCTCAATAAAATCTAGAATGGTGTAGTCCTAATTAAGCTTACCTTCAACTATCAAAAGCGTGGACTCAAATCTTTCACAAGAGATAGAGAGAGCTGGAATTGCTGATAGGGGCAAGATAGATATCAGGGAGGGAGCTGAATTGCTCCTAGGGGCCAGGTAGATATCAGGGAGAGGGTAAAATCACCTTAGTACACATCCAATGCTATAATAATCAAACATCATGCTATCCGATTTGCAAATAATGGTGGGTAGGAGTACGACAAACAAAAGCTGACACAAAGGAAATCCATAACTCCAAAGTTGCCGTGAACATTTATCAAACATCTTGGACAGATAAAATATCCTATGCACATCAGCAGAGATGAAAAATTTGGTGCAACATTATTCAGTTTCTTTCGTGTTTTTACCTAGTTTTTCAAAGGAGATACTAATGGATATGATTGCAGTTTTGCGTTAGTTTGCTTTTGTATTATTCAATGAAAACATAATCTGGACGACAGACTAAGGAAACCTGGCATTACTAAGGAAACATCTTATTGGACGTGTATAAAATATCTGAGGCAAAGTCAATGCCTAGAATAATAAATCCAGGAGATACCTCAAGAAATTCATGCTCAATAAACAAGTCAAGTCAGGAATAGACCTATCATTGATAAACTTCTGCTCCAAGAGCTTCCTATGATTGCCAGCACCAAATATAATTGAAGAGGAAACTACATGACCTAATAGGCGGTGAATAAAGATGGATATCCAGATTAAAGTTGCCATGAAAACTTGTTTGGTTTACTCTAGGCTTAGGCAGAAAAGTAACACCTTTGGTTACCCATGAAAACTGTTATATTGTGTTCTTTAATTAAACAGAAAGAAAAGAAACATTTGAACAAATCAAACGTTGACAAAATCTAGACTTCATTAGGTTTATAGCATGTTGCTTAAAGTGCGGGAAATTAAAAGCTGAATTTGTTTATGATATACCTCTAGAAGTGCACGGATAGCAAGCTTGATGGTCTCCTTGCCGGAGGTCTCCTTGTAGTTCTTCTCCAGGAACTCACGCATAGAGTTGGAGTTCCTTCCCGTGGCATTCGCCTTCCAAGCAGAGAAGGTACCGGATGGATCGGTCTGGTACAGCGCTGGCTTGTCTGTGTAGGGGTCGAAGCCGACAATGAGGGTGGAGAGGCCGAAGGGGCGTACTCCACCACTCTGTGTATACTTCTGCTGCAACCCAGCGATGTAGCGGGTGATGTACTCGACGGTGACGGGGTCCTCGACGGTGAGTCGGTGGCTCTGGCACTCGACGCGCGCGCGGTTGATGAGCACGCGTGCGTCCGCCTTCAGCCCCGCGCACGCCAGCGCGATGTGGGTGTCCAGGCACGCGATCTTGCGCACGGACCTGGGGAGACAGAAATTCGGGTCAGAGATACAAGTTTGAGGCCGGATCTGGTCGGAGGATCTAAGGGAGGGGGGGAGAGCTTGCTACCTGGAGTCCTGGAGCTTGGGGGTGGACTTCTTCTCGACGCCGAGGACGACGGTGTCCGTGCCGCGGACGCCGACGGCGGCGTTTCCCTTGCGGACGGCCTCGAGGGCGTACTCGACCTGGAAGAGGTGGCCGTCGGGGGAGAAGACGGTGATCGCGCGGTCGTAGCGTGCCATCGTCGCCGGCGGTTAGGGTTTGAGCTTGCTTCCCGGCCGGCGGTGGTGGTCGTGCCTTTCCTGGTTTGCTGAATTTTATCTGGGCCCTTTCTTGTTCAGGGGAGTTAGGGAGGTCTGATTCTACTTGGGCTTCGTGTTTGTGTCCGTCTTGCGCCTTCTTGCCTGAGGTTTGGTGGGCTGGGCTGGTAAGTGGTGGTCAAAGCCCGTGCTGAGCTGCACTGAACTGCGTGCGGCACTGCAGTGCACTGCACTGCACGCGCAAAATTCGTCGCACACTTCGAGGCGTCAGATGAGATGACAGCTGACCACTTCAGTCTTTGCTAAAAATGTTATCAAAAACAAAACAAAAATCTTTGCTAAAAAGGGAATTTATACCCTTCAAAGAAAGGAATTATTATATAAAAGAATTGGAATTTATAGATGTCCCTCGTGGGTTATGTGCTGTGTTCATTCACTTTTATATAGGGGGCTCATTTAATCCCCATATATAAGATTGTGCTGTTAGCCTATTTTCTGCTTTGTTTAGTTGGGCCATCGTGTGTGTTGAATCTGTCCGAGTCAGCCTTGTTTTCTCTTTTGTCGCTTTCCCTGTGCTCCTGCTGTTGCTGCGCTCCCTCACCATTGTCCATCCAAGAAACGTTGCTCGCGAGCACGCGCGGGCTTGGATGCCTGCGACTGTGAGGGGGACGATCATGAGTTCCTCCCTCTACGACGATGATATTGCCTGAGATAGCGAGAAATGGTTATAGATAGTAATGTACAAATCTCTACAAGACGAAAGCGGCTGGGATTCCCGGGCAAGCGAACGGGCCACGTCACCCCTTTTTCGCCAAGATAGGGCAAGTCCTGGTTATTTTTCAAAAACGCCCTCCACATTTAGCGAAATTAACCCGCAGTCCGGTCTCCTCTCACAGAAAATTTTCAACCCGCAGTCTAGACTTCTTAATAGGCCTACCTGCCTCAATGGGCAAAAAACGGCCCGTGAGCCTCTTTTCCTTTTTAATAGCTTAATATTTTTTAAAAAAATAGAGATATCTCAAAATTCATATAAAATCATAGAAAAATCATAAAAAATATCAAACTAGTTTTGTTGAGTTTATTATGACTAGACCTATGCATTAAACTTAAAACTTCATATGCTTTAGTGTATCTTATTAGATATAGTTATAGATCTATGCTTTTATGTGACTCTAATATCATATACCCTTTCTCAAAATCTTTCATGGCCAATTAATTTAACGATAACGCGAACTATAGATACTCAAATATAAATTTTAGCGTATATACTTATACACATAAAAAAACTTGAACACATATGGTATATGATATTCCATACATTCGCATACGCGAGCATATCATGTCCCATACATAAATACTTCAAATGAATATACACAAACAAAATAATATACTTGCACTATACGTAGTACATATAGCCTATAGACCATTATTGAAATCAACGATAGGCGGTAGACAAATCCCCAAATTATGTGGTGTTGCTTCATAAAAAACAACTTCATGCAGGATCCATTGGGCTAGCTCAAGCTGATGCAGCGTTACCTTGAGAGAAGCACTTCACTGGGCTAGCTCAAGTTGGCGCGGCAACACCGCGCCTAAGGTTTTCTAGTTTTGTTATTGAAGATGACTCTCTGTTCCCATCCTCCATAGAGTCATCGGGTTAGTTTTAATTTTCCTTAACCTAGCCCCTCGCGGGGATGCCCATCCCTGCATCAATGATGCTAGGGGAAAGGGATGGTTTGATTTGTATCTCTTTTTCTCTGATTCCTCAACCACGTTGATCTCCTTATGTAGGGTGGTGTTGAGCCACTAGGGCCTTTAGAGATTATAGGGTAGTGCATGGGATATTTGGGTTGGTGGCATGTATTGGACCAAGAGCTGATGTACTGTAAATGGTGATGTGCGAAAACGGGGACGAGGGACTGTGAACCATCCCCGCCGTCACCAGACGGGGATGAAAATGTTCCATTATCTTTTCTCATAGACTTTTTATAATCCTTTCCTCGTAGACTTTCCATCTCTCATAGAACATCAGAGAACGGGCTCCTATTGCTTGGTGTCATGACTGGTAGATACAAATCAGTTTTAGAGAATAGAATAAAAAAAGACTATGAGTTATTGATGTGTCAATTAACAGATTGACAAAGGACATACGCTTAGAAATAAATGTAACCAAACAGATCGGTACAAAGCATGGATCAAAGTAAGAACTACCGAGAGAGGAAAACAAAGTGGAGATGCAAATATATATTTACCAAAAGATTGAGTTCACCATAGTTTGCTACATCCTCATTGATATTTTTCAAATAGATCGATCTCCTTTAACAAGTTTTTTCACCCCACTAGTTTGATCTTTTCCCTTATGAAACCACCCCTCCCCCGCGTGGCTGCATCTCTCACTTCGAGGCTACACGGGCGGAACCAACACGCTACCCCTAGTCCCCTCCGCCATCACCACCGCTCTCCTCCTCGCAACCGCTCGAGCACAGGTCCTGAAGCCCGTGCTAGAGCAAGAACGGCGGGTGCATGGCCTCTCCTCTCCTCCTCGCGAGCTTGTCCCGTGGGCGTCATCCACATAGGGCATGACGGTGGCATTGGTGGCCAGTGGCGGCTCCCCTGTTCCGGCAGCGGTGAAAGCCCATGTTTGGTTTTGGGTAATTGATGAAACCTAGTTTGCTAATGTTTGCTCTAAGTGTTTTATGAGATTAATTAGCAAATAACAAGATGGAGCAAAGGACCGGGTCGGTGGAGGCCACAAGTGAAGGGCAATGATGGCATCCATGCAAATGGTGTAAGCCCATCAATAAGAGGAGAAAGCCCTAATGACGGCATCCATACAAATGGTATAAGTCCATCATCAAAAGGTGTCCACAAGCTTCATCAAGAGATGAGAAGGAAGATGGTGAAAAGTTAGAAGCTCAAGGCAAAGGTATAACCTATAGAAGCTCCTTTGTTTTTAGTGATCAAGACTCTATAGAGAGAGTGATCACATTTAGAATAGATAGCCGTACTATCAAGAGGGGAGAAATCGTTTGTGAAATGCGGTTATCGAAGTGCCACTAGGTGTTCATATTCATTGCATATGCATGTAGATGCTAGTGACACTAACAAAATCCGTGGAAAAATCTTTGAAAAATGCTAACACACGTGCACTAAAGTGAGAAACACTTTGGAGTGTTAGCGACTTTGAAAACGAGGTGAAGTTTGAGAGTTAGAGAGGGGTTTGGGTCCTCTCTCCCTCCTGCCAAGCTTGCGAGGCAGGATTCAGCGCTTTTCGGTGATTGCACTTAGTAGAAATGTGCACCGGAAACTTGCCAAAGTTTCTCGGTGGCTAACTCTTTGAAAAGGTGCAAAATTGTGTGCACCGGTGGGGTAGCACCGGACGTGTCCGGTGTGACCCCTGTGCTCTCGGGACGGTTCGGTGAAGTTTTTCACCGGACGCGCGAAATTCTGCACCGGACGCGCTAGGAACACTGTTCCAGCGTCCGGTGCCTCTGACGTGGCGAGCAGCAGTTGAAGGTGGGCGCAGCGAACGCCGAGGAGCGTCCGGTGACCCTGCACTCGACGCATCCAGTGAGCAAATGAGCTCTCTGGAACCTCTCTGGAACTGCACCGGACACTGGCGTCGGAGCGTCCAGTGTGACGGCTCCGCGTCCGGTGTGAGCGCGCGCAGCGGGCAATTTCAAATGGCTAGTACACATGTCGCTGGGCGATACACCGGACGCTGCACCGGACGCGTCCGGTGTGAACTAAAGGAGCATCCGGTGCCCCCGAAAACAGTGAGTAACGGTTGAATCTTTGAGTGGGGGCTATAAGTAGTGGAGTGGCCGGCTTGTGCTCTCTCTTGCACATTTTCATTGACTCTACAAGCTAGTGAGCCTCTCCACTCCTCTATCACACATTCCACTTGATTGAGATCATCATTTGGTGAGATTGGAGTGCATCAAGTGCATTGCAAGCTTCTGATCATCTAGAGGCACTTGGTAAGTGGATTTCGCAGCGAATTCTCTTGTTACTCTTGGAGTTTGCTGACTCTTGATACTTCTTAACGCAACCACCAAAGACAGGGTGTTAGGCTATCTCTGATAACGGCGCCAGAACTGCCCTGAGGGGTATTTCTTATATCTATTGGATAATTCCGCAAGCACACAGAATATACCACTGTAGCACTTCACCCCGTAGTATTTCAAGGTATCGTTATTTATTTTATCCCAAGGGAAAGCTGTTGCTAGGAATAAATAATAAAAGAGAGAGATCCTTAAGTCTATAGCAACTTAGTATCAACTAGTGATAGGGGATAAATCGATAAATAGAGGAAAGTGTAATGACACAAAGACACGACAAGGTTTAGGATAACTAAGGATAACTAGTAGAGTATAGCTAGGTGGGAGGACAACGAGTGAGTATAAGACTCCTATGACTCTTACTTTACTCTTGTGAACAATCTTATCAAATGGATGAATTACATTAAGACAGCTACCTTACTTCCGGTGTGTAGGGGGTAGTGCGAAACAATAGAGGATATAACCTCTACCCGAAGCGCCTACGCTCTTATGGGAGCCTACCTTTTAAGAACTTACCTAAAACATGTGGAGGGATACTAAGACTAGATAGGGCTGTCACCACCTGCTAGCACCCACTAACAATCCGTGCAACGAGCGGCATTCAAGGGTAAGATCTAGCCTAAGCACCACGCTTACTTTAATTCTCACTACTCTAACTGGGTACCAAACAGCTAAAGCACCCTATGATAGGCAATTAACTACACACGTGAGCTGGTTACAGGATCATAATCTAGTGTAAATCAACTATAAGGCAAGACAAGACTGAAAGGTCCTAGTATGGCTAGAGGGGGGGTGAATAGCCAAAATAAAAATTTTACAAACCACTAAACAAGTAATTAGAACCACAAGAGGCTATAAATGCAATGCTAAGGCAACCACTAACCTAGGCAAGCCACCTACACAATTCTAGTTAAACTTTAGTTCTAATCCACACAAAAAAGCTAGCAAAAGCTAAACAACTACACAACTACTCAAGACAAATGAACAAGCTACTTTACACAAGAATAAGAAAGAGATGAACGTCGAATAAACCTTTGCCTTGTGAAGAAGCCAATCACCGGGACAATCAATAAGTCACTCACTCGAAGGTGAGGAAATCAATAGAGACACCAAGATTTATCCCCGAGGTTCACGTGCTTGCCGGCACGCTACGTCCTTGTTGTGTCGACTTCAACCGGTGGTTCGGTGGCTAATCGGTATCACACACCGAGCCTACACTAGGCGCCACAAGAACCTACAACGGAGGAAGTAACTCAAAGACACGAGCAATCCACTAGAGTTACCTTTGAGCACTCCGCTCGGGGAAGGCACAAGAACCCCTCACAATCGCCGGGTGTGAGCAAGCACAATCACCAAGCTCCTTCACACCTTCTTCTCCTCCAAGCCGTCTAGGGACACGGCAATGGCCCCAAGAGAATAAGAACTAATCTGAGGCTTGCACTGAAGTGCTCTAGAATGCAAAACACAAGCAATGATGACTTGAGGTTCACTCAATCTCATAAAGATGATCAAGATGATGAACTAGTGAGAGAGTGGAAAGCTAGAATGCAACAAAGTGTATGACAATGATCCAAGTGTGCTAGCTAGTCACCAAGTGACCAGGGAGGGAGTATAAATACTCCCAACCCAACTCCTAGCCGTTAAACTCTCTGAAACAGCCGTTAACCCCGTTTTTATACCGCCGGACCGACCGTCGGACCAAACGGCAGCGTCCGACCGTCGGACCAAACGCCACGTGTCAACAGGTTTAAACGCCGTTCGTCCGATCTCAACGGTAACTGATTTCGCGCGTTTGACTACTGTCGGACTGGGGGCGTCGGACTAAACCGCCGAGTCCGACGCCCTCTCTCAGCTCACTGCGCGCGTATCGTCGGACGATCGCGCGAGCACCGTCGGACTAAAGAAACTCAGCGTCCGACACTTCCAGAGAGGTTTAAAAACGCTAAATCATTGTCGGACTTCGTCCGACGCTCGCCGTCGGACTTTTACCAAGCGTCCGACGCTCCTCAGCGTGCCACGCGTCACACCTCGCTGCTGGGCACCGTCGGACTGAAGGCCACAATGGTCCGACGCTCGGTAAACGAGCGTCCGACGCTCATTGACAGATCAGGCATCGGACCGAATCAATGGTCCGACGCTACGCCCACTATCAGTCCGACGCTCTGGAAATAGCCCTTTTCAAGTCTATTTCTCACCCCTTGCTTCTATGTGCTAACACTCAAGGTCTTCTACACTTGTGCACAGAGTGTTAGCATTTTGCAAACATTTTTCAAGGGTTTTCAAAGGGATTCTCTAGGTTGGTTAGATTAATGCATATGAGATGCAACCTAGAGCACTTGAAAGTAATTCAATAGCTTAGTTCTCCCCTTGATAGTCGGCTATCTATCCTAAATGTGATCACTCTCACTTAGAGTCTTGATCACTAAAAGAAAAGCCCTATATGAATATATTTTAGCCTCTAGCTTTCCTTCTTTAAGTCCTTTTCTTTCTCCTTGATCATTTCATCTTGATCTTCACTTGAGCTCATGTCATCTTTCTCCATATCGCTAATCTACTCTTGGCTACACACACTTAGCACTTAGATTAGTAACTTGGTTTCATCAATTACCAAAACCAAACTAGGGTATTTCAATCTCTCCCTTTTTGGTAATTGATGACAACCTTTTGCAAAAGAAATATGCATTAAGATTTTGAACTTATCATGCTTGTCCATGAGTAGATCATGAAAGGATTTGGACAACCATCATAAGTTTTATTTTGGTAGTATTGGCTCCCCCTACATATGTGCATCGAGTTTGGATTGAAAGCTAGCACATATGTATTGAATAGAGAGTAATTCTACCAAAATGATGCTAAGGTGTATAGAATGGACCTTTGAAGCGTGATACCATCGGAGTTGCCATGTACACCATCCTTAACACCTTAGTAACTAGATGGTCACAAATACTAGGGCATACCATGAGATCACATTATAAGTAAGCTCTAGTTACCATTTGAAGAAATACAACCAACTAGTTACCCTACACATGCTAGTTGTTCAAATCATCATTCAAATCCTACTACTAGCAATACACCACACAAGCATCTATAAGAAAGGAAATACAAATGCAATGAGCAATCATATGATTAGTGCACATCCAAATGCAACAACTTGCATATGTGATTGTTCCCCCTACTTGTGTGCTTCAAAATTTTAATTACCCCTTTCCTTTGGCCTATTGCTCTCCCATCATCGGCCTAATGATGGTTCATCGCTCTTTCTCTTTCTTTTGTAACTTTCTCTCCCCCTTTGTCAACAATTGCACAAAAAGGTTCATTTTAGTGAAGTGAAATTAGTTAAGTTTATTTGATTTGGAAAGAGAGTTGATTTTTCACTTTGGCTCAATCTAGTGCATTTGTCTAGGATATATAACTAAGTTTGATCCAAGGACAAGCTTGTTCACGCCACTAGGGGTTATCTTGTCCATGTGAAGTTATACACCTTAAGCTAATGAACTAGTTTGAACACTAGGGGATTAAGCACACATGCATGTCATATGTTACCACTAGATCATACAATCAAACAAGTCAATAGTGGTAGCATATATCCATCAAGAATATTTTAATTTCCATGAATGCTCCTAAGAGGTGAATATGTCTATATGCCCTAAACAAGTCCTACCAAGTATGATGTAATGTCAAACAATTTTACCTTGCTTTGTCGGAGTAGAGGCATGTCACATATGTGGGGTAAGCTCAACTCATATTGGAGAAATCAAGAATATTCAATTCATTCCTTAGCTTGCAAAACCTCTTCTCATCTAGTGGCTTAGTGAGTATGTCGGCCAATTGATCATCGGTTCCAATACTTTGAATGTCAATATCACCCTTTTGTTGATGATCCCGGATAAAGTGGTGCCTTACATCAATATGCTTGATTCTTTGATGTTGAACCGGATTTTGAGTTAACTTGATAGCGCTCTCATTGTCACAAAACAATGGCACTTTCTTGAAGTTGATTCCATAGTCCCTCAAAGTTGCCGTCATCCATAGGATTTGAGCACAACAACTTCCCGCACTAATATATTCGGCTTCGGCGGTGGAGAGTGATATGCTATTTTGCTTCTTTGATGACTATGAGACAAGAGATCTTCCCAAGAGTTGACATGTGCCCGATGTACTCTTTCTATTTATCTTGTAACCGGCATAGTCCGCATCGGCATATCCAATCAATTCAAACTTTGCACCCTTGGGATACCACAATCCAACATCTTGAGTGTGCTTCAAATATCTCAATATCCACTTTGTGGCCTTCATATGACTCTGTCTAAGAGATGCTTGATATCTAGCACACATGCACACACTTGAGTGTATCTTTGTGCCACTAATCTTGCCTTATTCCGTATCACAACACCATCTTGATCTTGCTTGTTTCTAAATACCCATTTGGTGCCAATAACATTATAGTTCTTTGGTCTTTCTACCAATTCTCAAACTTCATTTCTTTCAATATTGTTGAGCTCTTCATGCATAGCATTTACTCAATCACTATCTTTCAATGCCTTCTCAATATTCTCCGGCTCTTCAAATGACACAAATGAATAGTGAGCACAAAATGATGCTAGTCCTGATCTTGTTTGCACACCCTTTTGAATATCACCAACAATTTAGTCCAAAAGATGATCTCTTGCAATGTTTGTGGGTTGAAGCACTTGAGGTTGATTGCTTGAGCTTGATTGTGCATTTAATTGATTTGCTTGAGTGGAACTAGCTTGATCTTGATTTTGCACTTGAGAGTCACTAGCTTGATCAATTGAAGGAACTTGCACTTAATCTTTGTCATCTTCTATATCAACCACTTGAGTCGGCCTTATGTCACCAATGTCCATTTCTTGCATAGCCTTTGCCAATTGAGGTCCACTCACATCATCTATATTCTCATTTTGATTTTGAGACCCATTGGTTTCATCAAATTCAACATCATGAACTTCCACAAGTTGACCACTTCCCAAGTTCCATACTCTATAAGCTTTACTAGTGGTGGAGTAGCCAAGCAAGAATCCCTCATCACATTTCTTCTCAAATTTGCTCAATCTAGCTCCTTTCTTCAATATGTAGCACTTACAACCAAACACCCGAAAATATGCAATATTTGGTTTTCTTCCATTTAAAATCTCATATGGAGTCTTTTCCAACATAGGATGGCAATAGAGTCTATTAGAGTAGTAGCATGCCGTGTTGATTGCTTCAGCCCAAAAAGATTGACTCAAATTATACTCACTAAGCATAAATCTTGCCATATCAATGAGAGTTCTATTCTTTCTTTCAACTAGGCCATTTGATTGAGGTGTGTACTTAGCCGAGAATTGATGTTTGATTCCTAAGTCATCACAAAGATCATTAACTTTTGTGTTCTTAAACTCACTACCATTATCACTTCTCACCCTCTTGATGGTTGTTTCAAATTCATTGCAACTTCTCTTGACAAAAGTTTTGAAGATACCATAAACATCACTTTTGTCATTTATAAAGAAAACCCATGTGTATCTTGAGAAGTCATCCACTATCACCAAACCATACTTGTTTCCGCCAATCCTTGTATATGTAGTTGGTCCAAACAAGTCCATGTGTAATAACTCAAATGGTTTGCATGTGCTCATCATGCTCTTCTTGGGATGAGTGTTGCCTACTTGCTTTCCGGCTTGACATGCACTACATAACTTGTCCTTCTCAAACTCAACATCTTTAAGGCCTCTAACCAAGTCATGCTTTACAAGTTTGTTCAATTGCTTCATTTCAACATAACCAAGCCTTCTATGCCATAACCAACCCATGCTTGACTTAGAGAGTAAGCATGTTGACAATTGTGATTCTCTAGCACCAAAGTCCACTAGATAGAGATTCTCATATCTAAATCCCTTGAATATCAAGTTTGATCCATCCACACTAATGATTTCCACATCATCAATACCAAAGATGCATTTGAAACCGAGATCACAAAGTTGAGCCACGGACAATAGATTAAAGTTTAAACTCTCAACTAATAGCACATTGGAGATGCTTAGATCATTTGATATTGCAATTTTTCCAAGACCCTTGACCTTGCCTTTGCTATTATCTCCAAATGTGATACTATCATACTCATTGCCACTAGAATTGATTTGGTTGAACATTCTTGAATCACCGATCATGTGTTGAGAACACCCACTATCAAGAACTCAATGCCTCCCTCCGGCTTTGTAATTTACCTACAAAACAAGTCAATGTCTTTTAGGTACCCATACTTGTTTGGGTCCTAGGAGGTTAGCAGCCAAAGCCTTTGGTACCCAAATAGCCTTCAACCTTGGGCTCTCTTTAGGTGTACCAATATATTTGACTTTGACACCTTTCTCACCCTTGGTAAGCATGTAACAAGAATCAAGTCTAATAGATTTAGCACTTGCAAATTTTATTTGCTTGTTCTTGTTGTTAGTGATGCAATTTGCCTCAATATGCCCAACTTGCTTGCACTTGTAGCAAAATCGACCATTGCTCCTCACGAAGTTAGGATTTGGAGTTACAAAGGTCGCCTTACCTTTCTTGGGAGTATAGCCAAGTCCCTCCTTAGAGTTACTATATCTTTGGCTACCCAAGCATTGTAGCAAGCGGGCATCCCCACCATAGGCATTGCCTAATGCGCAGGTTAGCTTGTCCACTTCCTTCTTCAATTTCTCATTTTCAACTTTTAGTGTTGGATCAACACTATTAGTGAGGGTAGAAGTAGAAGTGGATGATGATGAAAAACTAGTGTTATTATGTGTGGTTGTAACAAGTGTTTCATTAATTGATTCATTCATTAGATCACAAGTTACACCCACATCGCATGTTATAGAAACATCCTCTACCTTACTTAGCTCTAAGAGTGAGGAGTGAGCTGAAAGCCTATGTTTGGTTTTGGGTAATTGATGAAACCTAGTTTGCTAACGATTGCTCTAACTGTTTCATGAGAATTGATTAGCAAATGGCAAGATGGAGCAAAGGACCGGGTCGGTGGAGGTCACAAGTGAAGGGCAATGACGGCGTCCATGAAAATGGTGTAAGTCCATCAACAAAGGAGAAAGCCCTATTGACGGCATCCATGCAAATGGTATAAGTCCATCATCAAAAGGAGTCCACAAGCTTCATCAAAAGATGGTAAAAAAAAAATCTAGGAGCTCAAGGCAAAGGTATAATCCATAGGAGCTCTTTTGCTTTTGGTGATCAAGACTCCATAGAGGGAGTGATCACATTTAGGATAGATAGCTGTACTATCAAGAGGGGCAAAATCATTGATGAAATACGGTTATCAAGTGCCACTAGGTGTTCATGATCATTGCATTGCATATAGATGCTAGTGACACTAACAAACCCTTGGAAAACTCTTTTGAAAAAGCTAACACACGTGCACTTAAGTGTGAGATTCTTTGGAGTGTTAGTGCCTTAAGAAATGGGGTGAAGTTTGAGGGTTAGAGAGGGTTTGGTCCTCTCTTCCTCCTGTCGAGCTTGCGAGGCAGGATTCGGCGAATTTCGGAAACGTTACAATAGAAAAACTAGCGTCGGACCGTATTGTCACAGAGCGTCGGACCATTAGTCTCGGTCCGACGACTAACACTGCTGAGAGCGTCGGACGCTCAGTTTCGGAGCGTCGGATTATTGTCCGAAGCGTCCGACGGTGCAGAGCGACGAAGAGGTGACACGTGGAGAGCAGAGGAGCGTCGGACTCTCGGCGTTAGTCCGACGGTGAGCGTCGGACCAACGTCCGACGGTTTTCAGGGCTCGGGGAGCTCTCTGGAAACGTCGGACGGCCGTGATCGTTAGTTCGATGGCTTCGTCCCGCTGAGTCCGACGGTGTCAGCTGAGGGCGTCGGACCGTTTGTTTTAGTCCGACGATTATACAGTCCGACGGTTCGTTTAGCGCGGGAATTTAGCCGTTGTGATCCAACGTTCGACTTCAAACGGCTAGTGACACGTGGCGTTCATCCAGGGCGTCGGACCGTGCTGATTAGTCCGACGGTCTGGCCGTCGGACAGTCCGACGGTACGCAGAAAAGTCTAAACGGCTAGTTCTTTGTGTGTGGCTTATAAATAGTCACTTAGCTAGTTTGGGAAGCATCTCTTGGCACTCCTGAACATCATAGCATACTTGTGAGCCTTCCCACTCCACTCTCACTCATCCTACTTGATTGTGTTCATCATTTGGTGAGTTTGGAGAGCATCAAGTGCATTGCATTCATAGAGATCATCTAGAGGCACTTGGTAGTGGGGATTTGCAGCGGTTTCTCTCATTACTCTTGGAGTTTGCTGACTCCTAGACGGCTTGGAGCTGCGAGGATCGTTGAGGGGAGTTGGTGATTGTCTCCGCCTCCGATCAAGGTATTGTGAGGGGTTCTTGAGCCTATCCCCGCGGGAGATCGCGAAAGGCATCTTTCGTGGATCCCCATCTTGTGTTGGTTGTGCGGCACCCTTGAGAAGGGTTTGACGTGTGATGCCAATTAGCGCGTGAACCTCCAAGTGGGTGTATCGCTACAACGAGGACTAGCTTGCCGGCAAGCAAGTGAACCTCGGTAAAAAATCTTGTGTCATCTCTCTACCGAGGATTTCCCTTATATTTGATTGATTCGTTATATTGGACTTCATATCTTCTCTACACCGGGGGTATTATAATCACCTTCTCTCTTTACTTTTGTGTACTTACTCTCGTGTGTAGCTTGTTAGTTAGTTGCTCACTTAGGAGTAGTGTATAGTAGTGACATAGCCTTTGAGTGTGAACTAGTGATCATAGTGTAGTATACTTGTCTAGGTGGCTTGCATAGCATAGTTTAGAGCTAGTGTTTTGCAAAGCTTGCTATTGTTACTAATCGTCTTGTAAAGTGTTGTTTGTAGATTTTTATAGGCTATTCACCCCCCCTCTAGCCATTTAGGACCTTTCATGAGCTTCCTCAAGCTTGGTGTGGGCTAGTTTGAGATCCTCATGGTCTTCCTTTAGACACTCATGAGAAGCACTTAGCTCATCAAAGGATTGTTCAAGAGTTTTTAATTTCTTGGATAATTCTTTGCACTTCTTAGACTTAGAGCTAATAAGATATTCGGCTTGCTATAACATGTCCATGAATTGTGCTAAACTAGGCTCATCATCATCACTATCACTATCATTATCATCTTTTTCATCATCACTTGAGTCATCGTATTTTACCTTAGTGAAATTAGCCATGAAGCATTATGAATCAAATGATGAAGACTTCTTGTTGATAGCAATAGAAGCCATGGCCTTCTTCATGGATGTCTTCCTTTCATCATCATCACTAGAGTCATCATCATCGAAGGAAGCATCACTATCCCATGTCACCACATAGGATCCACCTTTCTTCTTGGAGAAATTGAACTTCTTCTTCTCCTTCTTTTCCACCTTGTCCTTCTTATCCTTCTTGCCTTTCTTCTTGTAATCATCTTCATCATCACTAGCATTGGGACAATCCGCCACAAGATGGTCCGTGCTCTTGCAATTGTAGCACTTCCTTACTACATTCTTGCCTTTTAAGTTATCTCTTCTCTTTCTAGCACCATAGCCCTTCTTCTTCATGAATCTTCCAAACTTGCGCACAAAGAGAGATAGTGCCTCATCATCACTATCAAGGCTAGATGCATCATCATCACTAGATTATACTTTCTTGCCCTTGCTCTTGTTCTTGGATGAAGAGGTAGTGGACTTAAATGCCACGGTCTTCTTGCTCTTGTCATCTTCCTTCTTCACTTCTTCACTATCACTCTTCTCATTGTATTGATCATCGGTCATTACATCACCAAGAATCTCATTTGGAGTGACACCCTTCAAGCCACCCCGAAAGATGATAGTCCTCAAGGTCTTGAACCTCTTGGGCAAGCACATGAGAAATTTGTGAGAAAAGTCCTCATCACTTGTTTTCTCACCCAAGGCCTTCAAATCATTGATGATCACTTGAAGCCTATAGAACATCTCCGAAATGCTCTCTCCATCATCCATCTTGAAGTTTGAGAGCTTGTCCTTGAGCATGTACAACTTGGCACTTTTTACCGTTGAAGTGCCCTCATAGGTTTGCTCTAATCTTGTCCATACTTCACTTGCTCTATCCAAATCCTTGATTTGCTCAAACACTTTTGAGTCAATGCCATTGTAAATGGTGTTGAGAGCCATTATGCTATATTGGTTGTTCTCTTGATCTCTAGGTGTGGGGCTTGCGGGATCAAGCATAATGTATTCCTTCTCGGTGACTTCCCACACCTTCTCATGAAATGAGCCAAGATACATCCACATCTTTTTCTTCCAATAGTCAAATGAGCTTGTGCCATCAAAGTGAGGTGGTTTACCCCCAACATGATTGAACATGATATGAACCATTTCAATGCACCGAAGGATGTTAAGCCTTGACTAAACGGTGACCACGGCTTCGATACCACTTGAAAGGTCCTAGTATGGCTAGAGGGGGGGTGAATAGCCTAAATAAAAATTCTACAAACCACTAAACAAGTAATTAGAACCACAAGAGGCTATAAATGCAATGCTAAGGCAACCACTAACCTAGGCAAGCCACCTACATAATTCTAGTTAAACTTTAGTTCTAATCCACACAAAAAAGCTAGCAAAAGCTAAACAACTACACAACTACTCAAGACAAATGAACAAGCTACTTTGCACAAGAATAAGAAAGAGATGAACGTCGAATAAACCTTTGCCTTGTGAAGAAGCCAATCACCGGGACAATCAATAAGTCACTCACTCAAAGGTGAGGAAATCAATAGAGACACCAAGATTTATCCCCGAGGTTCACGTGCTTGCCGGCACGCTACGTCCTTGTTGTGTCGACTTCAACCGGTGGTTCGGTGGCTAATCGGTATCACACACCGAGCCTACACTAGGCGCCACAAGAACCTACAACGGAGGAAGTAACTCAAAGACACGAGCAATCCACTAGAGTTACCTTTGAGCACTCCGCTCGGGGAAGGCACAAGAACCCCTCACAATCGCCGGGTGTGAGCAAGCACAATCACCAAGCTCCTTCACACCTTCTTCTCCTCCAAGCCGTCTAGGGACACGGCAATGGCCCCAAGAGAATAAGAACTAATCTGAGGCTTGCACTGAAGTGCTCTAGAATGCAAAACACAAGCAATGATGACTTGAGGTTCACTCAATCTCATAAAGATGATCAAGATGATGAATTAGTGAGAGAGTGGAAGGCTAGAATGCAACAAAGTGTATGACAATGATCCAAGTGTGCTAGCTAGTCACCAAGTGACCAGGGAGGGAGTATAAATACTCCCAAGCCAACTCCTAGCCATTACACTCTCTGAAACAGCTGTTAACCTCGTTTTTATACCGCCGGACCGACCGTCGGACCGACAGCGTCGGACCAAACGGCAGCGTCCGACGCTCGGATGAACGCCACGTGTCAACAGGTTTAAACGCCGTTCGTCCGATCTCAACGGTAACTGATTTCGCGCGTTTGACTACCGTCGGACTGGGGGCGTCAGACTAAACCGCCGAGTCCGACGCCCTCTCTCAGCTCACTGCGCGCGTATCGTCGGACGATCGCGCGAGCACCGTCGGACTAAAGAAACTCAGCGTCCGACACTTACAGAGAGGTTTGAAAACGCTAAATCATCGTCGGACTTCGTCCGACGCTCGCCGTCGGACTTTTACCAAGTGTCCGACGCTTCTCAGCGTGCCACGCGTCACACCTCGCTGCTGGGCACCGTCGGACTGAAGGCCACAATGGTCCAACGCTCGGTAAACGAGCGTCCGACGCTCACTGACAGATCAGTCATCGGACCGAATTAATGGTCCGACGCTACGCCCACTATCAGTCCGACGCTCTGAAAATAGCCCTTTTCAAGTCTATTTCTCACCCCTTGCTTCTATGTGCTAACACTCAAGGTCTTCTACACTTGTGCACAGAGTGTTAGCATTTTGCAAACATTTTTCAAGGGTTTTCAAAGTGATTCTCTAGGTTGGTTAGATTAATGCATATGAGATGCAACGTAGAGCACTTGAAAGTAATCCAATAGCTTAGTTCTCCCCTTAATAGTCGGCTATCTATCTTAAATGTGATCACTCCCACTTAGAGTCTTGATCACTAAAAGAAAAGCCCTATATGAATATATTTTAGCCTCTAGCTTTCCTTCTTTAAGTCCTTTTCTTTCTCCCTGATCATTTCATCTTGATCTTCACTTGAGCTCATGTCATCTTTCTCCATATCACTAATCTACTCTTGGCTACACACACTTAGCACTTAGATTAGTAACTTGATTTCATCAATTACCAAAACCAAACTAGGGTCTTTCAAAGACACAACAATACTCAACTATAAGGCAAGACAAGACACAACAATACTATAATGAATTGTAAAGCACTAAGTAAAGATTTAGTAAATTAAAGTAAAAATAATATATTGATAAAAGTAAAGTCTTACAGAAGGAAAGGTACAAGAGCTATACCAGACTCTCCAGCAGACAACTCCGGAGACCCCGAGCGTAGCTCGACTCGACTCTAACTCCCACACTAGACTAATACTACTACTAAGGAATGGAGCTTCTCTTGTCTCTTGTGTATCTTGTATGTCTTGAAGAGGGTGATGGCAGCCTCTATTTATTGGGGAGGATGGAGATGTGTCACGTCAGCGATCCACGTGCTCCTTGCCTCTCTACCCTTGGATGAACCGACCTTGAACCGCCGTCAAGATGGACGGCATTGGTGAATCAATCACGTGGGAATCATGCCACGTCACCAGAGCTAGGTGGGCCACATGGTTGTCACACCCAATTTTAAGGATAAAATTGAATGAACCAACTTATGTGCGCCCAGAGATCAATCACACACATAAGCGACAAATTACATAGTACCATCACAAGGTTCAATATATAACGAATAATATCACAGAGTCTTTACATTAATAACAGCGGAATAATATAGATAACTCTCTCGTAGAATCTCCATTCCACAGGGAATAGTTGACTGGTGAACACAATCCTAATAATCCTCAGAAGAATCCTCATAGTCATCTGTTACCCATCCGGGATTTTTATCCAAATATGAAAAATAAAGCAAGCGTAAGTACATGTCGTACTCAACAAAAATAGCACGGGTTTATGAGGCTCAAATAAGGCAAGACACTGGTTGACAGCGGTTGCTTTTAGTTGATCACATTTTTAGCAATTCGAGTAGTAGCAATATAATATACCAAGGAACAAGATTTGCATGATCATATAAACATGATAATTAATATGGAATAAACATCAATAGAAACTTCAAATAAATCAATATTCAATTAGTTAGATTCCTGTAAGACGTCCAAGGCCGCTCGTGACCGTGAGCACGGCTGATATATCAGTTTTACACTCTGCAGAGGTTGCACACTTTCACTATGAGTCGTGATTTACCCTTTCTCTCGAGGTGATCAGCCTCTCGATCCACTACCAAGGTAGATCGGCGGGGTTCACTATGAAGTCTTTCAAAAGACTCGCTAACATGTCACTAATCAATCCGGGCGCAATGGCAAGGGGCGGTAGAGCCCTCCTTCCAAGTGGCACACACACGCAGCAGTACACACAAAGACAGGAGCCGCAAAACAACCAGCTCGGCAAGGAACCTTTCAAGATTAATAGCATGGTAGAAAGTAACTCCATACTTGACTAAAGCTAGAGCCATATAGTCCCCATGGTTGCGCTGTAAGTCCCGGTGTCATACTTACAGATAAGTCCTTAGTCCATGTTGCTAAAAAGCATCTTTTAATCTTTATTTCATAATTAATTAATCAAGTTCATAAGATCATGGCATCATCAAGCACTAGCATCACTACTCAAATGCAATCTCATAGGTAACAAGGATCAAGTGATCAAAAGCTAGGAATAAACACTATGGTTGCCAAGGTAGACACATGCATCATGAATTTGGTGATTAAGGTGAATAGGCAACAAGGATGGTCCATGCTATACTTACCTTGATCAAAGTGCTCTGAAGAACTTGGATCCTCCGTGTACTCTTGATCACCTACGTATTGCTCACCGTCTGAACTCGATCATAAAATCACCACACAATCATCGTAGCAATCATACACGAAGCAAACAAGATCTATATTAGAAACAGTACACCAACAGTGGAAAAACAGATTGAAAAGTGTATAAAAATAATCTACGCGTCGCTATGATTCCAACGATATATAGTTCATGCAAATCGGAGTTCAAACGGGAAAGTTATGAAATAAACAAGTTTTACTTTAATAAAATAATAGATTAAATCTAATCTCGAATTTTAAAAGTTGAAAACATGAGTAACAGTAGCATCATTAGATAGATTACAAAATTACGAATCTAACGAGACTTAAACGGATCAAATCGGAGCCAAAACGAATAAAATATGGCCGAAATAAACTGAGTGGCAAATCTGTAAATATTGAAAACGCCTTTTGAATTAAAACCGAGGAAATACGTTTTCCAAATAGGAAAGCGTAATCTGAGAAATACGCCCAAGGATCGCGGGTTAGCACATTAAAAGCTCAGGGGGTTTTCTGCAAAATTGCCAGCGAAGGGGTATCTCTCCCTGTGAGCCGTTGGATCGGCCGTGGACGGCGCAGGTAGCTCGGGAAAAGAGGGCGGCTCTGGTCGCCGGAGTCGGGCGGCGCCTGGCCAATTCCTCGCCGGCAAGATGGCCGGAGACGGCGTTTTCGGGGCTAGGAAGCTCGGCACACCTCGGGACCTGGTCGGGAAGTAAGAGGAGTTCAAGCCGAACCTATCTATGGTTTCGGTTGCCACAGAGGTAGCTCGGGGAGGATGCGGCGAGCTAGGTGGCGGAACTATGGTGGCGGCGAAGCTCGGCATCATGGCTGTAGTGCACAAAACCGAGGGAGAAGGGGTCGGAAAGGTTCCTGACCTTGCTGCGAAGTTTGGAGAACAACCAATTTCGACGGAGAAGTCTTCCCGAGGAGAAATCGACGGCGGCGGCGGAGCTCGGGGTGACGGCGGAGCTCGGGCGGCGGCTAGGGCAAGATTGGAGGGCGTGGCTTGCTCGGAAACTTGTGGGGAGGGACGGCAGGGCTCGGCCGACCTATATAGGGGCGCGAGGGAGGCGTACTTGGGACGGACTCGGCCGAAAAATCCGGCGGTTGCCTTATGTCGGAGGCGGCGCTCGTGCTCCGCTCGGACTCCGTCCTGAGGAGGGAGACGACGCTGAGCCGTGGGCCTGACGTGTCAGCGAGACCGAGAGGAGGGGGAAGAGGGTTGCGGCTTCCTTTTATGGGCCGGTGGAGGCGTGCTCGGGATGGACGCGGCCACGCCAAGAGAGGAGGCCGGGGTGGTTACGGCGCGGCCGTGTCCGCTTCGAACACGAGCAGGAGGAGGAAGATGACTTGTGGGCCCCGCGTGTCAGTCACAGACGGAGAGGGATGGGGCTCTAGCATGCACACGGGCCGGTGGTGCTGCTGGGCTTTGGCCTGGCCGGCTCGGCCCATGCGAAGAAGGAGGAGAGGGGATGGGCCGGCTCGGCCTGCAGAGAAGGGGAGGGAGTTTTCCCTTTTCTAATTTTCTCAATTCATTTTCAAATTTGTTTTCCAAATGGCTTTTCAAACTAAGTTTTGAACCCTTGCAAAATCCAATCAAATCTCAGGAAATAAATATGTGCAGCGGCATGTATGCAACATAACATGTTTCTATGCCCTAGGGTTTATTTTAATTCACAAAAAATATTATTCTATATATTAAATGCTCAATCAATTGCATAAATAAATCAAATTAAATTCCTATTTCAAAAATTGAAAATTTCCGGGTGTTACAATGGTGGGGTCGGCCGACCCACACATGGGCCCACCCTGAGCTCTCTTCTCTTCTACGTGATGTTGTGGACCTTATCTTGATGTTTTATGACCTGTTTGATCTTTCCTGCATTCACAAGCTGAGAGTATAAGTGGACCTAGTTATTGACAAAATATGTTCATGTCATGCTTATTCTTCCTTCAATCCGAGGCCTGTTGACGATATTTGAATGTAGATTTTTATGGTATATCCACCGTCAACAAGATCCCCCATGCTTAACCTTTGCTCGTCCCGAGCAAATAATTAAACTTAGCATCGGTGGATCAGGAGTTGCCACAATGTTCATATTTCCTTTGTACCAAGTGCAAAACAAAATACTTCTCTTTTGAATGGAAAAAATGGCTATAAAAATTCACCCATTTTACCTTAGTCCTTTATGGGGCTAATGACCTTTCCATTGCCTTAGGTGGTTGAGAGACAGAACAGTTTAACTTGAGCACTAATTTTCTCATTCTTTGCAAGTTTCATACTGGAGGTTTTAGCAATGTTTTTCAAAAGAAAACTTAATGTTCCTCATATAGTTCTCTCATATCGCTCAAATGGTGTTTGATTCCTTACCAAGGCACAAAGTAAATGTTGCTTTTTTTATCATCATACTTCTAAAAATGGCTTATGTGGAGTTTAAGGTAAGAACGAAAGAGTATAGCATACTTACTTTGCATGTATTGTAGAGCCAAAGTTTGGATCTAAAGAGAGAAGTGTCATGTCCTTAGATCAAGATGTGCAAGTGTGTGGAAAAAGTGGGCTATAATGCTCCTCTATTTGAAATTTGTATCTCTCTCTAACAAATTTTTGAGACATGGCTATCATTTTTATTCTTTTATTTATGGGCTAGACTTGTTCATATATTTTTCTTTTCTTTTCTATGAACTTTCTTGTGTCCATTTTTTTTCTTTTCATTTTGGATAGCCTTTTGTCTCTTCTACCAAATTAACTAAGAGAGATATTTTAAAACTTTAACACATGGAGCATTTATTTTGGTAGAAATGAAAGGCATGTGGTTGCGTACTTCCAGTGTAGAAGTAGCAAATATATGTGGTGTGTACGTGATCTTAATCTTGGGAGCATGATAAGACTCTCAATAAGGGTCAACAAGACTTGACAACACTCAATACAAAGCAAATATCTTATGTGAAAAGTCTAAGACATGTGTAACATATTTGGCTATGGTAGGGATTTATTACCATTTGAGGAACAATAAGGTTTTGATTGTTTTAATAAATCAATCTCCAGTAATCATGCAAGCTTAGAACAATGTTATAGCAGCCCTTGTTTTACCATATCATATCTCACAACAACTTATACTTAGTTTTAGCACTTAGCATCCATAAAGTTTTCAGGTTCGTGATGATTTTAAATGAGCCAAGTGATTCATACTCAAAGAAATACTAAGTTGTAAATTAGGCATTAAAAAAACATTAACAGAGCAACTATTCATCATTTCCATGAGGGAGATAAATATTCATGAGACATATGTGAATTTTTTTTAAAGTAAAGATAATAAAACTGAAGAATAATGCAATAAGAATGGGATAGAGGACTTACCTTGGTGGGGGAGAGGATCTCCCCCAAGCTTGACTTTTGCTCATTGTGGTGGCGGATAGTATTGGAACCACCCCGCCCAGCGTTGTGCTTCTTCATCTTGTATGGCTTGTAATAATTGGGCATTTTGTTGTGCCATACTTAGAGTTGCATCTTATTCAACTTGCATATCGCCCATGTCGTTGATGAGTTGATCCATTTCTGATCCTTGGTTCCGACGACCCCTCTGAAAGCCCATGTTTGGTTTTGGGTAATTGATGAAACCTAGTTTGCTAACGATTGCTCTAAGTGTTTCATGAGAATTGATTAGCAAATGGCAAGATGGAGCAAAGGATCGGGTCGGTGGAGGTCACAAGTGAAGGGCAATGACGGCGTCCATGAAAATGGTGTAAGTCCATCAACAAAGGAGAAAGCCCTATTGACGGCATCCATGCAAATGGTATAAGTCCATCATCATAGGTGTTCACAAGGTCCATCAAGAGATGAGAAGGAAGTTGATAATAAACCGGGAGCTCAAGGCAAAGGTATAACCAATAGGAGCTCTTTTGGTTTTGGTGATCAAGACTCCATAGAGGGAGTGATCACATTAAGGATAGATAGCCGTACTATTAAGAGGGGCGAAATCGTTGATGAAATACGGTTATCAAGTGCCACTAGGTGTTCATGATCATTGCATATGCATATAGATGCTAGTGACACTAACTTGACCCGTGGAAAACTCTTTTGAAAAGGCTAACACACGTGCACAAGGTGTAGAACAATTGGTGTTAGCACATGGGAACAAAGGGTGAAAGGTTTGAGTGAAAATCCTGAGAAAACAGAGCGTCGGACCGTAGAGTCTCAGAGCGTCGGACCAATGTCTTCGGTCCGACGGCTAACACTGCTGTGAGCGTCGGACGCTTAGTCTCTGAGCGTCGGACCATTAGCCGAAGAGTCCGACGGTGCAGATCGTGCGAGAGATAACACGTGGCGAGCTCTGAGAGCGTCGGACTCTCGGCGTTAGTCCGACGGTGAGCGTCGGACCAACGTCCGACGGTTTTCAGGGCTCGGGGAGCTCTCTGGAAGCGTCGGACGGCCGCGTTCGTTAGTCCGACGCGCTGTGTAATTTCAGTCCGACGGTGCAGTGGCAGTGGGCGTCGGACCGCGGGTGTTAGTCCGACGACCCACCGTCCGACGGGTCGTTTTGGCGCGAGGAAATAGCCGTTGTGATCCAACGTTCGACTTCAAACGGCTAGTGACACGTGGCGTTCATCCGAGGCGTCGGACCGTGCGGATTAGTCCGACGCTCTGGCCGTCGGACAGTCCGACGGTACGCAGTGAACTCTAAACGGCTAGTTCTTTGTGTGTGGCTTATAAATAGTCACTTGGCCGGTTTGGGTGGCATCTCTTGGCACTCCTAAACATCATAACATACTTGTGAGCCTTCCCACTCCACTCTCACTCATCCTACTTGATTGTGTTCATCATTTGGTGAGTTTGGAGAGCATCAAGTGCATTGCATTGATTGAGATCATCTAGAGGCACATGGTAGTGGTATTTCGCAGCGGTTTCTCTTGTTACTCTTGGAGTTTGCCGACTCCTAGACGGCTTGGAGCTGCGAGGATCGTTGAGGGGAGTTGGTGATTGTCTCCGCCTCCGATCGGTGAAGTTGTGAGGGGTTCTTGAGCCTATCCCCGCGGGAGATCGCGAAAGGCATCTTTAGTGGATTGCTCGTAGCTTGGTGGATCCCCATCTTGTGTTGGTTGTGCGGCACCCTTGAGAAGGGTTTGGCGTGTGATGCCAATTAGCGCGTGAACCTCCAAGTGGGTGTATCGCTACAACGAGGACTAGCTTGCCGGCAAGCAAGTGAACCTCGGTAAAAAATCTTGTGTCATCTCTCTACCGAGGATTTCCCTTATATGTGATTGATTGGTTATATTGGACTTCATATCATCTCTTCACCGGCGGTATTGAAATCACCTTTACTCTTTACATTTGTGTATTTCTCTTTTGTGTAGCTTGTTAGTTAGTTGCTCACTTAAGAGTGGTGTAAAGTAGTAACATAGTCTTTGAGTGTGAACTAGAGATCATAGTGTAGTATACTTGTCTAGTTGGCTTGCATAGTGTAGTTTAGAGCTAGTGCTTTGCAAAGCTTGCTATTGTTACTAATCGGCTTATGAAGTGTTGTTTGTAGATTTTTATAGGCTATTCACCCCCCCTCTAGCCATTTAGGACCTTTCAAGTGGTATCGGAGCCGAGGCACCGTTGATTTGAGGCTTAACAACCTACGGTGTAAAAATGGCTCAACTCAACATTCACATCAACAACACCAAGAAGCCACCCCAATTTGATGGCACAAATTATGCATATTGGAAGAGCAAGATGACCTCACACATTAAGTCAATCAATAGAGAGGTTTGGAAGGTTGTGGAAACAAAGATTGAGATTGCCAATGCGGCCAATCCCACAACCGCCGAAGAAAGATTGCTTCAACTCAATGACATTGCGGTTTGTGCTATTCATGAGGCCGTAGATGAAAAAGTGTTTGAGCAAATCAAGAACATTGAGAGCGCTCATGAAGCTTGGAAGAAGCTTGAGGAATCATATGAGGGCACCAAGGGTGTAAAGGCCGCCAAAGCATACATCTTGAAGGACAAGTTTGCAAGCTTCAAGATGAAGGATGATGAAACCGTGCCGGAGATGTTCCATAGATTGCAAGTCATTGTGAATGATCTCAAGGCCGTGGATGAAGAGGTGAAGGATAGTGACTTCTCCATGAAGTTCTTGAAGAGCTTGCCCAAGCGGTTTGCCACATTGATCACGGTCTTGGTGAAGACAACATTGAGTGAATTGACTCCAAATCAAGTGCTAGCGGAGGTGATGACCGATGATGCTTATAGAGATGATGATGATAAAGAAGAGTTGATCAATAAGAAGAAGAAAGAAAAAGATGAAGACTCCAAAGATGAGAAGAAGAAGAGTGTGGCATTCAAAGCCACATCCTCATCAAAGGGCAAGAGCAAGGCCAAAGAAGAGTCAAGTGAAGATCCCTCTAGCACAAGTGAAAGTGATGAAGAAATGGCCCTTCTAGTAAGAAGATTTGGCAAGTTCATGAAGAAGAAGGGCTACCGGGCAAGAAGAAAGAAGAATGCAAGAAGATTTGATGGCCCAAGAAGATGCTTCAATTGTGGAAGCAAAGATCACTTGGTAGCCGATTGCCCACACTCAAGTGAAGATGATCACAAGGGCAAAAAGAAGAACAAGCATGAGAAGAAGGAGAAGAAAGAGAAGAAGGAATCTTCATACAAGAAGAAGAAGAACTATTCTCATGTGGTGACATGGGATAGTGATGCCTCCTCAAGTGATGAATAGAGTGATGATGATAAGAAGAGCAAGAGGAAGGCACATGCAAGCATTGCCATTCATGACAAGCCTTCCATCTTCGACACTCCTTCTTGCTTCATGGCCAAGGGCTCTAAGGTATCATCCGACACCGAATCTAGTGATGATGATAGTGATGATGACCTAACAAAAGAAGAATTAATTGAAATGCTTGATGATGCACGTATTCATTTTGATAAACTTAGAAAGGAATGCAAGGGCTTGCGCAAGGATAAACAATCCATTGAGCAAGAACTTGAGGAACTTAGAGCATCTTATGAGAGTCTAAAGGAAGACCATAAGAAGCTCCAAAAAGTTCACACTAAGCTTGATGAAGCTCATTCTTCTCTAGTTGAGCAAAATGAAGACTTGCAACAACAAGTGCAAAAGAAAGAAACTAAAACTTGCAACATAGGTGTAACATGTGACATCTTGTGAACCTATTGTTGTTACCACTAACCCTTCTTGTAGCACTTCCACTACTACCTCACCCACTAGTGACCCTTCACTAGTAGTTGAGAACAAGAACCTAAAGGAGGAGGTTAAAAAGCTCAATCACTCCCTAGCTAAGGCTTATGGTGGTGAGGACCGCTTGCTTATGTGCTTGGGTAGCCAAAGGGCATCTCTCCACAAAGAGGGATTGGGCTATATCCCCAAGAAAGGCAAAACCGCCTTTGCTCCTCACAAGACTTGTTTTGTGAAGAGAAATGGCCGGTATTGCACAAAATGCAAGCAAGTTGGTCACTTAGAGCAAGATTGCAAAAACAAGAAATCCAATGCTTATGTATCCTCAATTAAGTTTGATTCTTGCTATGTTCTCACAAAGGGCTCAAATGGTGTGAAGGCTAAGTTTGTTGGTACATCCATGTTGGGTCCAAAGAAGAAGACCATTTGGGTACCAAAGAGCTTAGTCACTAACCTTCAAGGACCCAAGCAAGTTTGGGTACCTAAAAGGAATTGATCTCTTTTTGTAGGTCAATTACAAAGCCGGAGGGAGGCATTGGGTGCTTGATAGTGGATGCACTCAACATATGACGGGTGATTCTAGTATGTTTGGCTCTCTCAACACAAGTGCAAATAGTGGCTATGATGCAATCACATTTGGTGACAACAAGAAAGGGAAAGTGAGAGGACTTGGTAAAATTGCTATCTCCAATGATATGTCTATCTCAAATGTATTGCTAGTTGAAAGCTTGAATTTCAATTTACTCTCGGTTGCACAACTTTGTGATCTTGGTTTCAAGTGCATATTTGGGGTTGATGATGTTGAAATTGTTAGTGTTGATGGGTCAAATTTGATATTCAAAGGTTTTAGATATGACAACCTATATCTTGTGGATTTCAATGCTAGTGAAACTCAATTGTCAACTTGTTTGATCACTAAGTCAAGTTTGGGTTGGTTATGGCATAGAAGGCTTGGTCATGTTGGAATGAAACAATTGAACAAACTAGTGAAGCATGATCTAGTTAGAGGATTGAAAGATGTCACTTTTGAGAAAGATAAGCTTTATAGTTCATGTCAAGCCGGTAAACAAGTTGGAAATACACATCCTAAGAAGAGCATGATGAGTACTAGTAAAGCTTTTGAGCTCTTGCATATGGACTTGTTTGGACCGACTACATATACTAGCATTGGTGGGAGTAAGTATGGATTTGTGATTGTGGATGACTATACTAGATACACATGGGTATTCTTTCTAGTTGACAAGAGTGAAGTGTATGATCTATTCAAATCTTTTGTCAAGAGAAGCCAAAATGAGTTTGAAACAACCATCAAGAAAGTTAGAAGTGACAATGGTAGTGAATTCAAGAACACAAAGATTGATGAATTGTGTGATGAATATGGTATTGGACATCAATTCTCACCCAAGTATACACCACAATCAAATGGCATTGTTGAAAGAAAGAATAGAACCTTGATAGATATGGCAAGATCAATGCTAAGTGAATACAATGTTAGTCATTCTTTTTGGGCCGAAGCAATCAACACCGCTTGCTACTACATCAACCGCTTATATTGTCATGGTATGCTTGCAAAGACTCCTTATGAGCTATTGAATGGTAGAAAGCCCAACATTGCATATTTTCGGGTTTTTGGTTGCAAATGTTACATTCTCAAGAAAGGCACAAGATTGAGTAAGTTTGAAAAGAAATGTGATGAAGGCTTCTTACTTGGCTATTCAACCACAAGCAAGGCATATAGAGTCTGGAATTTGGCTAGTGGTACTCTTGAGGAGGTACATGATGTTGAATTTGATGAAACCCAAGGCTCTCAAGATGAAGTTGAAAATCTTAGTGACGTGAGAGGCAATGACTTGGCAAATGCAATGAAAAATATGGATATTGGTGATATTAGGCCAAGGCAAGTCAATGAAGATGAAGATGATGGTGCAATTCATACTAGTATGCAAGTTGAAAATGAAGCAAGTACAAGTAACTCACAAGATCAATCTCAAGTGCAAGATCAACAAGCTAGTTCATCTCAATCCAATGATCAAGTTCCTATTCTCCAACCGGTCTCTATTGCAAGGGATCATCCTTTGGATCAAATCATTGGTGGTATTCAAAGTGGAGTTCAAACTAGAGCAAGACTAGCTCAAATTTGTGAGCATTTCTCATTTGTGTCAACTATAGAGCCAACCAAGATTGAGGAAGCATTGCAAGATGTTGATTGGGTTAATGCTATGCATGAAGAGCTCAACAATTTCACAAGAAATCAAGTTTGGGAACTAGTGGAAAGACCAAAGAAACACAATGTGATTGGAACCAAATGGGTCTTTAGAAACAAGCAAGATCAAGATGGCATAGTAATAAGGAACAAAGCTAGATTGGTTGCACAAGGTTATACTCAAGTTGAAGGTCTTGATTTTGGAGAAACCTATGCACCGGTTGCTAGATTGGAGGCCATTAGAATCTTATTAGCCTATGCTTGTGCCCACAACATCAAGTTATATCAAATGGATGTCAAGAGTGCATTTCTCAATGGGTACATCAATGAGTTGGTTTATGTAGAACAACCTCCCGGATTTGAAGATGTGAAGAAGCCCAATCATGTATACAAGCTAAGAAAGGCATTGTATGGTTTGAAGCAAGCACCTAGAGCATGGTATGAGAGATTGAGAGATTTCTTGCTCTCAAAAGGGTTCAAAATGGGAAAGGTTGATACAACTCTCTTCACTAAGAAGCTTGGAAATGATTTATTTGTGTTACAAATATATGTGGATGATATCATCTTTGGTTCAACAAATCAAGACTTTTGTGAAGAATTTGGAAATATGATGGCAAGTGAGTTTGAAATGTCCATGATTGGTGAGCTTAGCTACTTCCTTGGTCTTCAAGTTAAGCAAATGAAGAACGGTACATTTGTAAGTCAAGGAAAGTACATAAGGGACATGGTGAAGAAATTTGGATTGGAACATGCAAAGCCCATGAATACTCCTATGGCAACTAATGGGCATTTGGACTTGGATGATAGTGGCAAAATGGTAGATCAAAAGCTATATAGATCAATGATTGGAAGTCTCCTTTATGTGACCGCATCTCGACCGGATGTCATGTTTAGTGTGTGTATGTGTGCAAGATTTCAAGCCTCACCAAGAGAAAGTCATTTGAAAGCCGCAAAGAGAATATTGAGATATTTGAAGGGCACACAAGATGTTGGGTTGTGGTATCCTAAGGGGTCCAATTTTGAGCTTATTGGATATTCGGACTCCGACTATGCCGGTTGCAAAGTGGATAGAAAGAGCACTAGTGGAACTTGTCAATTGCTTGGAAGGTCACTTGTATCATGGTCTTCAAAGAAGCAAAATAGTGTAGCTCTCTCAACGGCCGAAGCGGAGTACATTAGTGCCGGAAGTTGTTGTGCACAATTGCTTTGGATGAAGGCAACCTTGAGTGATTTTGGATTGAAATACAAGAAAGTGCCTTTGCTATGTGACAATGAGAGTGCTATCAAGCTAACCAACAACCCCGTGCAACATTCAAGAACAAAGCACATTGACATAAGGCATCACTTCATTAGAGATCATCAAATCAAAGGGGATATTGCAATTGAAAGTGTTGGCACCGAAGATCAATTAGCGGATATCTTTACCAAGCCACTTGATGAGTCAAGATTTTGCAAGTTGAGAAATGAGCTAAACATACTAGACTACTCCAACATGAAGTGAAAAGCATCCTACATTATATGACATGCCTCTCCTTCGGCTAAAGCAAGGTAAAATTGGTTGACATGGCATTCATACCTTGATAAGGATTTGTCTAGTTCATGTAGACATAAAATGCATGTTATAGGCTCATTCATAAAAAATCAAATGCTTTCATGTATATATGGTACCACTTTTGTTCTTTTTGCTTGTATGATCAAGTGGTAGCATATGACATATTGATGGGCTTGCAAACCTAAGTTAAATCTAGAACATGAGCTCATGATGTGTAACTTCACATGGTCAAGATAACCCTACTAGTGAGGTGTGAAGATGCTTGTCCTTGGATCAAACTTAGTTACATATTCTGGGCAAGTGATCTAGATTGAACCAATGTGTAAAAGAACTAAACCCCATTTATTGACTTGATATTCCCATAATTTGCACCATTTTTTTGGTGATTGTTGACAAAGGGGGAGAAGAAAGTCACAAAGATAAGAGAGGAAAGGGGTCAATTAAAAATTTGAAAGCACACAAGTAGGGAGAGCAAGCTCATGAATAAGTTGTTGCATTTGTGTATGCATTAACATATGAAATGTTGCATTGTCAAAACTTCAATTCCTATATTTGTTTGAATTGATGAAATGCTTAGAAATAGGATTTGAATAGTGATTTGACAAACTAGCATGCATAGGACTTATATGCCATACAAAGTACCTCTTTTACTTAAATGTTGATCTCACGAGGTATTTTGAGTTTGTGATGCATGACTAGTAAACAATGGTGCTAAGGATGGTATATTTCCGCAACTCCGATGGTATCACGCTTCAAAGGTCCATTCTATATACCTTAGCATCATTTGATAGTAGTAGCTCACCCAAACTTTCAAATTCATGCATATGTGAAAAATTGAACCAAACACAAGGAATCACATATGTAGGGGGAGCTAATACTACCAAAGTGCAAACTTGGTTTTCATTTCATATCTTTGTGAAGGTTGTCATCAATTACCAAAAAGGGGGAGATTGAAAGCCCATGTTTGGTTTTGGGTAATTGATGAAACCTAGTTTGCTAACGATTGCTCTAAGTGTTTCATGAGAATTGATTAGCAAATGGCAAGATGGAGCAAAGGATCGGGTCGGTGGAGGTCACAAGTGAAGGGCAATGACGGCGTCCATGAAAATGGTGTAAGTCCATCAACAAAGGAGAAAGCCCTATTGACGGCATCCATGCAAATGGTATAAGTCCATCATCATAGGTGTTCACAAGGTCCATCAAGAGATGAGAAGGAAGTTGATAATAAACCGGGAGCTCAAGGCAAAGGTATAACCAATAGGAGCTCTTTTGGTTTTGGTGATCAAGACTCCATAGAGGGAGTGATCACATTAAGGATAGATAGCCGTACTATTAAGAGGGGCGAAATCGTTGATGAAATACGGTTATCAAGTGCCACTAGGTGTTCATGATCATTGCATATGCATATAGATGCTAGTGACACTAACTTGACCCGTGGAAAACTCTTTTGAAAAGGCTAACACACGTGCACAAGGTGTAGAACAATTGGTGTTAGCACATGGGAACAAAGGGTGAAAGGTTTGAGTGAAAATCCTGAGAAAACAGAGCGTCGGACCGTAGAGTCTCAGAGCGTCGGACCAATGTCTTCGGTCCGACGGCTAACACTGCTGTGAGCGTCGGACGCTTAGTCTCTGAGCGTCGGACCATTAGCCGAAGAGTCCGACGGTGCAGATCGTGCGAGAGATAACACGTGGCGAGCTCTGAGAGCGTCGGACTCTCGGCGTTAGTCCGACGGTGAGCGTCGGACCAACGTCCGACGGTTTTTCAGGGCTCGGGGAGCTCTCTGGAAGCGTCGGACGGCCGCGTTCGTTAGTCCGACGCGCTGTGTAATTTCAGTCCGACGGTGCAGTGGCAGTGGGCGTCGGACCGCGGGTGTTAGTCCGACGACCCACCGTCCGACGGGTCGTTTTGGCGCGAGGAAATAGCCGTTGTGATCCAACGTTCGACTTCAAACGGCTAGTGACACGTGGCGTTCATCCGAGGCGTCGGACCGTGCGGATTAGTCCGACGCTCTGGCCGTCGGACAGTCCGACGGTACGCAGTGAACTCTAAACGGCTAGTTCTTTGTGTGTGGCTTATAAATAGTCACTTGGCCGGTTTGGGTGGCATCTCTTGGCACTCCTAAACATCATAACATACTTGTGAGCCTTCCCACTCCACTCTCACTCATCCTACTTGATTGTGTTCATCATTTGGTGAGTTTGGAGAGCATCAAGTGCATTGCATTGATTGAGATCATCTAGAGGCACTTGGTAGTGGTATTTCGCAGCGGTTTCTCTTGTTACTCTTGGAGTTTGCCGACTCCTAGACGGCTTGGAGCTGCGAGGATCGTTGAGGGGAGTTGGTGATTGTCTCCGCCTCCGATCGGTGAAGTTGTGAGGGGTTCTTGAGCCTATCCCCGCGGGAGATCGCGAAAGGCATCTTTAGTGGATTGCTCGTAGCTTGGTGGATCCCCATCTTGTGTTGGTTGTGCGGCACCCTTGAGAAGGGTTTGGCGTGTGATGCCAATTAGCGCGTGAACCTCCAAGTGGGTGTATCGCTACAACGAGGACTAGCTTGCCGGCAAGCAAGTGAACCTCGGTAAAAAATCTTGTGTCATCTCTCTACCGAGGATTTCCCTTATATGTGATTGATTGGTTATATTGGACTTCATATCATCTCTTCACCGGCGGTATTGAAATCACCTTTACTCTTTACATTTGTGTATTTCTCTTTTGTGTAGCTTGTTAGTTAGTTGCTCACTTAAGAGTGGTGTAAAGTAGTAACATAGTCTTTGAGTGTGAACTAGAGATCATAGTGTAGTATACTTGTCTAGTTGGCTTGCATAGTGTAGTTTAGAGCTAGTGCTTTGCAAAGCTTGCTATTGTTACTAATCGGCTTGTGAAGTGTTGTTTGTAGATTTTTATAGGCTATTCACCCCCCCCTCTAGCCATTTAGGACCTTTCACCCTCGCCCGTGTGGACGCACTGGGAGTGCGCACTCTTGGAGTGGGCTGTGAAGGCTTTTCCATGGACCCTGAAATATCCATGGAACTTGCCTCATCGCCTTCTTCTTCGTTTCCCCCTGCAGCTCGTGACGTGCCGCCTTGCTCAAATTGAGCGGTTTGTGACATGCTTCTTGTCACCCTTCTTATTCCTGCAACATTTTGGCTTCTTGCCTCTCGGTCCCAATTTATGGTTAGTGCGCGCAGCGCATACAACCGATGTCTCTCATATGGGTGAGAGATTTTGGCTGTATGGCCTGGATAAATCATTTTAAGATCACCATTTTCATTTCTTTTTAGGACTTGAGCACCTATGAAGAAATCTTCAGTTATAATATCTCTAGGAGAAGCAATATATTCAAAGTATTGTTTTTCATTTAGCAAGTCCATGGTTTCAGCAATACGAGTGATAAAAGAGGTAAAGGATATAGGCTCGCTTTATGGAACACACCAAGCCAAAAGCGGACTAACAACTTAGCAGGGGAAACTTTTATTTTCTTGGTTATGCCATAAAGCAATCTTAATTCATCATCGAGAAGAATGTGCACATCAGACCCAGGAAGAAGAGTTATAGCCATCCAATAGTAGAGCAATCCCAAAGTGGGATTATGAATTTCATCAGTTTTAGGATCAGAGCAATCATTAGATCCAGTTATGGCTTTACAAAATTCGACTTTATCAAATTTTCTAGTGGCTCTAATTAAATCTAGATGACAGTTGTTATCAAAGCCAAGAGCCATACTAAAAACTCCCCAAGTTAAATTATACTCTTAATTAAACATACGAAAGTAGACATTATCATCTGTGGTTTGTAAAGAGCATAGAAATTCTGTGGTGAGTTTTTCAATTCCAAGTTCTTGCACTTCCCAAAAGCTTCCCCACCCAATTGTATTGAACATAGTATTAAATTCTACGGTCATACCTGTGTTGTCCAAAAGGACAGGGTCGATGATACCGGTATGTTCAAACCCGCGGTGTCGGATGGAGAGATACCTTTGGTAGTCTTCTTGGTTCAACATGAGGCCACTCTCAGAATCGAATGTTCTCTCGGGCGGTACGTCTAGCACCTCTTGGCCTTCTCTTGGCGAAGCTTCTCTTCTTTCTTCTTCGTCATGACGGGGTCGTCTGGAGGAACTCCCTACGACACCCTTGGCTTTCTTGAACGCGGAGGAGAACTTCTTCATCTTCCTGCAGCAATGAGATAACACAAGAATACACTAGGACAACAAGGATTAACGTTAGCGTTAGCGTTAGTTGGCCCAATGTTAGTAGTCCTTGTGGGGTACGGTGACCTCCACAAAACCGCTCTTGAGAGCAAAGACAAGCTTCTACTAGTACAATATTTTTGGATTTTTGTTTTGAGTGGCTAATTACAACTAAACTTGAGAAAGAACTTGCTCAACTAGAGAAGAGAAGAGAGATTGTGTGCTCAAGATGATTCAGCTGGTTTGGGTGTGGAAATGAGCACGCAATGCAGGAATATATATAGGGGGAGAAGTGCTGGTGACCAGGCCACTAGGGCTAGGTCGGCCGACCCCATTATGGCAGTGTCAGAGCTACTTTCACCTTTGGACAGAGAATCTATTTGAATTCAAACACAATTTTATAGAAAGGGCTTTAAACATGGGTCGGCTGACCCATGTTTGGTCCCCTTTTCAGCTTTAAACAGTGTGTTTCATGTTGTCCAGTAAAGTAAAGATTAGTGGTGGACCAAAAGTGTAGAAGTTTTCAGAGATTTCCTTGTCTAGTGTTTTGTGAAAGAGAAAGGTGTATGACAAAAGTGGGGACATGCTTTAAAGTGATTCCCATGGACCATGTGAGCACTAATGCATGTCAAAGTGTCCACTTTTCAGAATTTGGATGGTGGTGAATGTTGGATTCTCCTTGGAGCATGTGAATGTGGTCATGACCAAAAAGTGGTCGACCAAATTCAAAATGAGCTGGTGATTAAAGTTGAGACAATGATCAGGACACCAGACCAACATCACCAGAGGTGAGTGGGGCCCATGGCGGGGTCGGCCGACCCCACCTTGGGTGGTCCCACCACCTCAGGCGTGAGCACTACAGTTCTTTTCAAGTTTTATTTATCTAAGTTCTTGATTTTGTCGAAATAAAATATTGCAAAATTTAAATATGAAATGCAATGAAGAAAATGCAGGAATTGAAATACATGAATTAAATATGAGATAAATACTGATTACCTTACCAGCAAGGGCTCCATGTTTTAGGTCCGTTGAGCAGGACCTCTCTTTTTCGGGTTCATTCTTCGGGTGCATCGATTAGTCCCGGAGATGGGGATCATGATGATCGCACCTTTTTCTTCTGCTATTCCTTCTTGGTTAATGCTTGTGACTCAGCAGAGTCAGCCTTGTTCACCGCCTCAGCTTTACTTACCAGTTCGGCCTTTTTGGCCTTCGGCTGTTGATTCTTCCGGCGGGGTGCATATTGAGGCTTCTTCTCCCAAAGGTTCTTTCTTGCATGTCGCATAGATTCATAATCATTGAAAGGACATTTAATTCTCTTACCTGGGAGTTGGAAGTGGACTTGGCCGGATCCCATGTAGATGATGGCGTTAACGGTGTTCAGGAACGGCCTTCCCAGGATGACGGGGACTTCGTCATCGGCCCCCATATCGAGAATGATGAAGTCGGTGGGGATGTATTCGTCTTGAACTTTGACAAGGATGTCCCTTGCCAATCATTCAGGGAACCAAATGGATTGATCCGCCATCTGCAATTTGACAAAAGTACGGTACAAAGATCTCCCTATCAGATTTTCATACATTACCTTGGACATGATGTTGACTCTAGATCCAAGGTCGCAGAAGGCGTTGTTGAAGGTGTGTGGCCCGATCTCGCAGGTGATGGTAGGATGGCCAGGGTCACTCTTCTTGGCTATGAATGGCGGGTCAAGAAGGCAACCCGGGTTTGTCCTGACCGGAGGCTTACAAAACCTCGTGTAAATTAACTTGACACCCTCGATTGGTTCCTCAGGTTTCCCTGGGATCTTACCTAGTTCGAAGGATGGGACAGCTGCTGCTATTTGAGCTAATTGTGTTTCTAGCATTTTATTAAAGCTCAATTGATTTTTCATAGCAGTGTTAAAGCTATCCATTTTCTCACTAAGATTTTCAAGAATCTTATCATTAGGCATTATTTTCTTGTTTATACTATTATTGATTTTAGATTGGCCTAAGACAAGATCTTTAAGAGAAGGTTGGTTACCATAAGAATTATTAAAATTCTTGCTGTAACCATTACCTTGATTTCCTTGGTAGAAGGGGCGCGAGTTCCATCCTCCTTGTTGCTGGGGGTCGATACCCATTGTTGTTGTTGTTGATGATGAAGCTCACTTCTTCCTTCATCTCGGGACAGTTGTTGCCCGAGTGATATTCTCCACTACATACCTCGCACCTGGATCAGCTTCAATTGCTCGTGCGGTGGCAGTGGTTCGAATGGCCTCTTATTCCTTTTTGGAACCTTCCTCAATGTTTTTCATCAAGAGGTCCATTTTTGCTGAGAGCATGTCCACCTCATGAACGGTGTGCATACTCCTCTTCTTGGGCTGGAGACACTCCTCATTCCATTCTTAGCTGACAATCATCTTTTCAATGAGGTCTTTAGCATCTTTGACATTGTGTTGCAGGAATGCTCCTCCAGCGGCAGCATCAAGGTGACTACGGGCTAATCCAGTCAGCCCATTATAGAAATCTTGGATTAAGAGTCATTCTTCAATTCCATGATGAGGACAAGCACGAATGTACTCCTGGAGACGTTCCTATGCTTCGGGAATCGTCTCATCAGCTTGCTGTTGGAAGGTTGAGATTTTTCCACAAAGAGCGCTGGTTTTGCCCATTGGGAAAAATTTCTTGAGAAATGCGTTGGCGCACTTCTCCCAAGTGGTAGCTTCATTCTTGTTGGTATAGAACCATTGCTTCGCCTTCCCAAGCAGTGAGAATGGAAATAGACGAAGGCGGATGGCGTCTGCCGAGACATTCTTGATAGTGAAGGTACCACACACCTCAAAAAAATGCTGGAGATGGCCATTAGCATCTTCATGCGGCTTCCCACAGAATGGGTTGGCTTGCACCATATTGTTGAGTGCTAGCTTAAAATCAAAGGTAGCATCCCCCAAGTTGAGCTGCGGACCGGTGGCAATGTTGTCAGCCGACAGTGCAGAGAACTCAGAGATGGTCTTTTGGGCCATAGCTTTCTTGATTGATAGTGCGGAGCCACTTTCCTCGAACGGATTCAGGTTTGAGATGAACCTTTGAGGTGGAACTTGACGGCGTCTAATTCTTCTTAACAATTGCTCAGGATCTTCAATAAAATTTGACGGCAATTGGAAACCACTCATACACTGTCTAGCTTCACGATAACGAGAAACACAGATAGGGGTAAGCCCCTAACACTAATCGATAACTAAATTGATAGTAGACTCCGGATTCAATTTTTATTAATATTCCTAAATTGATGCTTCCCCCGGCAACGGCGCCAGAAATGCTTCTTGACACTTCTTAGTGCAACCACTAGAGACAGGGTGTAAGGCTCTCTCTGATAACGGTGCCAGAAGTGCCCTGAGGGGGTATTTCTTATGTCTATTGGATAATTCCGCAAGCGCACAGAATATACCGCTGTAGCACTTCACCCGGGAGTATTTCAAGTATCGTTATTTATTTTATCCCAAGGGAAAGCAGTTGCTTGGAATAAATAATAAAAGAGAGAGATCCTTAAGTCTATAGCAACTTAGTATCAACTAGTGATAGGGGGTAAATCGATAAATAGAGGAAAGGGTAATGATACAAAGACACGACAAGGTTTAGGATAACTAAGGATAACTAGTAGAATATAGCTAGGTGGGAGGACAACGAGTGAGTATAAGACTCCTATGACTCTTACTTTACTCTTGTGCACTATCTTATCAAATGGATGAATTACACTAAGACAACTACCTTACTTCCGGTGTGTAGGGGGTAGTGCGAAACAATAGAGGATATAACCTCTACCCGAAGCGCCTACGCTCTTATGGGAGCCTACCTTTTAAGAACTTGCCTAAAACACGTGGAGGGATACTAAGACTATACAGGGCTGTCACCACCTGCTAGCACCCACTAACAATCTGTACGACAAGCGGCATTCAAGGGTAAGATCTAGCCTAAGCACCACACTTACACTAATTCTCACTACTCTACCTGGGTACCAAACAGCTAAAGCACCCTATGACATGCAATGAACTACACACGTGAGCTGGTTACAGGATCACAATCTAGTGTAAATCAACTATAAGGTAAGACAAGACACAACAATACTATAATAAATAGTAAAACACTAAGTAAAGACTTAGTAAAGTAAAGTAAAGATAATATATTGATAAAAGTAAAGTCTTACAGAAGGAAAGGTACAAGAGCTATACCAGACTCTCCAGCAGACGACTCCGGAGACCCCGAGCGTAGCTCGACTCGACTCTAACTCCCACACTAGACTAATACTACTACTAAGGAATGGAGCTTCTCTTATCTCTTGTGTATCTTGTGTGTCTTGAAGAGGGTGATGGCAGCCTCTATTTATAGGGGAGGATGGAGAGGTGCCACGTCAGCGATCCACGTGCTCCTTGCCTCACCACCCTTGGATGAACCGACCTTGAACCGCCTCAAGATGGACGGCGTTGGTGAATTCATCACGTGAGAATCATGCAGGAAGGCGGTGGAAGCCAATCGACCTGGCTGGGCACCAGGGGGTCGACCGACCCCCCTATGATAGGTGGGCCCAGCCAGGTCCTTGAAGCTGCCCCCATCTGTCGCAGGGTGTGGTTCCACCTTTTCTACGTGTTTGTCACGTTGATTTATCCCTTGATCCTTGTGCTTTGATTCTCCACCGTTGAATAGAAACACATGTTGATCTGAGGGTTAAAATGAGCTGGGTGGAGTGTCACACGGATCATGCCACGTCACCAGAGCCAGGTGGGACCCATGGTGGGGTCGGTCGACCCACACATGGGCCCACCCTGAGCTCTCTTCTCTTCTACGTGATGTTGTGCACCTTATCTTGATATTTTATGACCTGTTTGATCTTTCCTGCATTCACAAACTAAGAGTACAAGTGGAACTAGTTATTGATAAAATATGTCCATGTCATGCTTATTCTTCCTTGAATCCGAGGCCTGTTGATGGTGTTTGAATGCGGATTTTTATGGTATATCCACCGTCAACACCGACTCCTATATGGCTTGGAGCTGCGTGGATCGTTGAGGGGAGTTGGTGATTTTCTCTGCCTCCGATCGGTGATTTGTAAGGGGTTCTTGAGCCTACCTCGTGGGAGATTGCGAATTGGATACTCTAGTAGATTGCTCGTAGCTTGTGGATCCCCATCTTGTGTTGGTTGTGCAGCACCCTTGAGAAGGGTTTGGCGTGTGATGCCAATTAGCATGTGAACCTCCAAGTGGGTGTATCGCTACAACGAGGACGTAGCTTGCCGGCAAGTAAGTGAACCTCGGTAAAAAATCATTGTGTCAACTCTCTTGCTGAGGATTTCATTTGTGTTGATTGATTGGTTTATCTACTCTTCACCGCCGGTATAAAAATCACCCTCTCTCCTTTACTTACTTGCACTTACCCTTGTGTAGCTTAGTAGTGTAGTCGTTCACCTAGGAGTAGAGTAGAGTAGTGACTTAGTCTTGTTGTTGAGTGAACTAGAGACAATAGCCTAGAACGGTTAGGTGGCTTTCATTTTTGAGTAGGCTAGCGCAAAATTCGCTTCGCCACTTATTTGTCTAACCATCTTGTCTTAAGTGTTGTTTGTATAATTTTTATAGGCTATTCACCCCCGGTCTAGCCATTTAGGACCTTTCAAGCGGGCAGCGGGATCCAGGGGTCCAAACGCCAGATCTGTGAGGTGCTCTGGGTTTGCCCTCCTCCGGCTGCTGCCGAGGCCTGGGTTTTGTCAGAGTGGTGACACTAGCAGCCTAAGGCGAGTCCCCTACCCCGGTCGCTAATTCTAACGTCCTAGGACAAATCCGTGCGATGTCGGCTTGATATGCCAAGGGGTGGACACCGGGCGCTAGCCCCCCCTGATGGGCTCGATGTTTGCTTGATTGGCTGCAAGGTCTGGCGTACGAGGCTGGATCTGCGTAGGCAAATAAGGGTCGCGACAAAGCTGAAACGAGCCATGGTAGTGTGTGCAGGGATGGCTGCTGACGCAACAGACAGGTCATGGCCTTTGCCGTGCATGGGGTTGAGGTGCCTTGGCAAAAGCTCTGTCCTCATTGGGCCGATGATGATGACACCTCCGGGCTCCATTTTCTTCCATGGAACCGTCCATCGAACGACACCTCACCCCTTTGCGTGACATGTCTTCCTAGGTGAAGTCCTAGACCTTCTGGTCAGGCGATGGCGGCGTTAATCGCGTTGTGTCCCTCCTTGGAGGCATCGTTTTGGAAGTATATGCTCGGCTATTTTGCGGCGATGGATAAAGTTGTGGCAAGGAAGGTGGAGGCCTAGTTGAGGATCCAAGGTTATGGCGTCCACGGCAGAGGAAGGCGGTCAGGAGGAGTGTGTTGACGCGGTGATTGGAGGCCTCACATCTGCTTGGCAGTGGAGGGCGATGGTCTGGTAGGACCATACATTAGTTGCAACCACCAAGTTGACGAGGAGGCCAACTTGAGAGGCGCCCACGGAGTTGGCAATATGGCCAAAGTGGAAGGTGGTGTCCTGCAGATTTGTGTTACTGCATGGTGTGGCAGCAAGCAGTCTCGCTCATGGCGGCTGTCTTCGGCGTAAGGAGGCATACTGAGTGGCAGTTGGAGGATGTTTTTGGCACTTCTTCCTTTGATGAGGGCATGAGGCAACTATGTCTCGGAAGGTATGGTGTGCACGCTTTGATTTTGGGGAATGGGGTAGGCTTGGAGAGCGCCAGAGGCACCTATTGTTTGCAGCAGATTATGACGATTAGCTTTGCTCAGTAGCAGGCTACCTCGGTGTGGGACAACATTGACAATGACGGCACAAGTGGTGACGACGTTGTTTCCGTCCTAACGACTCTGTCGTCTGGTTATTGGCAGTACAGTGTGGTGACCGACTTGTGGTGTTTTGTGTGCGGTGGTGCATGTGTTCTGTGTTGAGCTTTGACCTATGTGGTTCATGTCGAGGTCCCATTCTGACCGGCTAGAGTCTTTTTTCTTCTTCTCTTGAGTTTGAGTTTGGTGCGTGTTAATGACCTAATCCAACCGATCGTAGATGTATTGCTTTTATTTTGCCCAGTCTGGACTTTTCTGATTTTTAATATAATCAGCGGTTCTCCTGCCTGATTCATTAAAAAAAAATCTTAAATGGATGTCTGTTCAGGAATGTCTAGCTGTCTATGAGACTTCACCTCTAGGCTTCATTATTAGTTGCATGACGAGGCACCCATAAATGCTTAATCCTTAGCTGGCATATCATATCAAAGTGAAACCCTTCATGTTTAAAATTTCAAACCAACGTATATAAAATCACTGGGCAAAGTGGTGCATGACCTTTTAGAGTTGATGCTATACTGTACTGTACTATTATGGAAGTTCATGAACAACCAATACAATTATAAGACCCTGACCATTTCAACAATTTGCTCAAGTCTCTAAGTCTTTGACCGACTTAGCCAAAAAAGAGTTACTCCGCAGCATAGGATGGGCCCTTCTTAAAGTGATGGATTGATGGACTAAGATGATCATGAAAGAAATCTACTGGGCTACATGTACACTGTCCTTTTAGATATAGTTATACGACGCATACGCCATATCTGCGAATTGATCATAGATCAATTGGTTGGTTTCTTGTGGTAGAATTTGTCCACCTATATTCAAGTCCTTTAGTTGGTACGGGGTGCTCGTATTTTTATGGATTTTATTTCATAATTTAATGGAGTTATACTTTTAGTGATAGGGTGTGTTCATACGGTGTGTGTGAGCATCATTATTGTAATGTGTAATTCTAAAAAAATATACATGGGCGGATGTTTTATAAGTGTTTCTACGTGTCACATTTTATTTTTATGGTTTTCTTAGGCTTTTTAGAAGCTATGTGATGTTTTTGTGGTTTAAAAATCTTATCATGAGTTTTCTAGATTTTTTATCTAGAAAATAGTGAAACCACATTGAAAACTATTTTCTAACCTTGGTAGATAGATAATTCAAATAATTTTGAAGTGACATATCTGATTCGGCAAAATATGTGATTTTAGAGTTCGAGTCTTCGAGATGAAACTAAACTCCGATGATATATAGCTTAGAAGGTAAAATCTCTCCCAAAATGTAACAGCTTAACAGAGCCCTAGAGTTGCATAATAATGATTTTACACAGTGATTATTTAGCAGGGCCGTCTTAGGGGGGTGGGCAGCCCGGTGCGATGGACGAGGGCCCATATCAGGAAGGGGCCCATGAATATATGTTTGTATATCTATTCTATACCTGTCTATAAAGGGACAAAATTTCAGTCTTTTTTTTTCACCTTTCCTAACTACCCGTCACTACCTGTTACTACTGTTTTCAATTGACCATGTTTAAAACTTATCTATAATAGGCCATATTTAAATCTTATCTTAATAAGACGTGTACTTAGTCCTTGGGCCATGTTTAAATCTTATCTATAATGTGCCCTGTTTAAGTCTTATCTTAACAAGACGTGTATGCCTGATTGACATTAGTACCATATGGTAAAGTGAGGGAGGGCAACCAGGTAAGATGCAAATAAAACAAGTGACATTATGCTAAGAAAACTCATATCTATCTTAGTCTTTTTGGCAAAGAGATGTTGATACATAATATAATAATTATTTTTTTCTATATTGGTTACGAAACCAATTGAGTTAATGAAATTTTTTTGACACTCTCCAGCTGCAACGTATGGTCACTAAAAATTGAGTTGACGAAAATATATTTTGATACTCTCGTGTTACAACGCACGAGCACTTTTACTAGTAGTACTTATTTTACATATTGGTACATTAAATTTAAAATTTAAAGGCCCATACACTTGCAAGAGCAAGCAGAAATTGGATTGTCATCACTTCCTATTCTGATATTCATCGTATAATAGTACTTTATACTTTAATCATTGTGTTAAGGGCATGTTTGGCATCGCTCCTCTTCAAGTGCTCCTCTGGAGTTTCTAAAACAGGTGTTCCTCTTGACGAGTTGGAGTACTTGAGGAGAAGACACAAATTGCAGCACCTATGGTCCTCCAATCTTAAAAACGGCTACGGCTCGGCTCCTCTACTATTCACTGCAAAACAAATCATCTTGTTTAAGTACTTTGGTATGACTCTTCCGACTCCTCTGTACAAAGCTCCTGCCAGAGCCATGCTGGATAGGCCCATGTCGTTTGCTTGCCCAACTTGAAATTATAGAGACAACCCTGTATTTAGGCCTGGTTTAGATGGCAAAATCGGTTTTAGTTTCTCTAATAAATCACCAAAATCGCTGTCAAACACCAAAAACAGGTGACAGGAAGTGTTTCAGATTATTGAAGTAACATTTCTCGATTTTGTATTAGGAATGAGAATGAACCAAATAGGTGTTTTGCAGTGATTCTAGTTTATTTCTACGAGAATTTAGATCAATACTTCAATAGCTAAAAGTTTCATCGATTCTTAAGTAATTTCTGTTTCTCAGATAAATATTTCTGGAGAAAATCTAGATCTAAAACGTTTATAGAAGAATTTAGATTCCTATCAAACAGTGGGGCCACATGCATGTTGTTTCTAGCAGACGCACGTTTCATATCAGGTGGTCCGGTCGGTAGGTGCCACGCCTCGCGTCGCGCCGGTACTGCAAGATACAGTAGTACTACTGCAACGTTTGTACGTAGTGCGGGTAGGTGGTTGGTGCTGGTGTGGTCGTGCTCGTGCCTGCGGTAGACGTGCATGGTGCGAGGCTATGGCTATCCCGTTAAAAGTGTGGTTTTTTTTTTTTACTTAGGCCCTGTTTAGTTGCTAAAAAGGTGTAAGATTATCCGTCACATCAATTATCTTTTACGCGTGTATAGAGCATTAAATAAAGTAGCAGCTGTTGCATGTTTGTACTTTTTGCCTGGCTTTTTCGAAACGAATCTTTTAAGTCTACTTGAGCCATGATTGGACATTTATTGGAGAAGATTCCCCGCGTGCTACAGTAAACTTTTCACTGCCTTTTCGGCAACTAAACGGACCCTTACGAACTTTTGACCGTTTGTTTTATTTAAAAATTTAGAGTAAAATGCGCCGGAGGTCCATTAACTTCCGAGGAGGTGTCATCTAGATCCATCAACTTTCAAACTGCATTTCTGCATCCCTAAACTTTTCAAGTGATTCACCAGGAGGTCCATTATCTCTTTGTTTATGTTTGTATTTATGTTTGTATTTTATAGAAATCTCCCTCTATTTGGTTATCTTTCACACATTTACCCCTCCTCCTCATCTTCTCAGCTCACGACAACATGGCTCTTACGCACAGCAGCGAGCGTGACGTCCTCCACGTCTTGTCGCTCATGCACGGGGTGTCAAGGCCAAGAACGTGGTGATCGGCGGCGATGGACATGCCAAGCCGACCAACTTCGGGTGCACGAGAGGCCCATCGAGTCCACACAGCCCGTTAGGGGCCCCGTAGCGTTCATGGCACCCGAGGTGGCGCGCGAGTAGGAGCATGGCCCACGGGGTGCATGGTCATCGAGATGATTATGGGGCGCGCACCCTAGAGCAACATGGAAGTCTACACATCTAGCACCACCTCCTTACAGGAAGTCAGGAACGATACAAGCGTAAGACCATCCGCAGTCATCGTCCTCTATTTCCATCCTCTATACATCCTAATCATCGAGATTCTCTCCTCTATACTCGTTTCTCCCGCACTCATTCATTTTCTATATCCCATCCTCTATCCAGTGGGACCCACATGTCATCCTCTATATCTCATCCCTATCCCGCCACTCTCTCTCCCCCTACCCATCCTTCCCTCCCCGGCGGAGCCCGACGGCGGAGCTCGCCGGCCCCACAGCTCGCCCCCAACGGCGGAGCTCGCGCTCACCCCCAGATGGCGAGCTCACGCCCCCACGGTGGACGCCGGCCATGAATCTCCGGTCTCTCTCTCTGGCGTGAGGCGAGCTCTCTCTCCCTCTCTCCGTCGTGACGCGAGCTCGGCCCCCGCCGGCGACCTCCACCTCCCCGTTCTCTCTCTTCCGGTCCTAGACTCCCACATGAGCGGGCCCCGCGCGTGCCCGAAGCGGACGTCTGCCATCCCTCTAGCTTTGCCGGACGTCCGCCTGCTCCGGATGGTTTCCCGGACGCCGCTGCAGCATGGCGGTCCGGTAAACGGTTCCTCCAGGAACGTTTACCCGACCCCAGTGCAGGTGGTCTAAGCGTCCAGGCTGCCGTGAGCTGCCTAGACAAGGAGGGGCAAACCTGTGAAAGAAAAACAAATATAGGGAGGTTTCTGTAAAATATAAACATAAACAAAAGCATATGGACCCTTGGTGAATCATTTGAAAAGTTTAGGGATCCAGAAATATAGTTTTAAAGTTGATGGACCTTTTTGGCATCTCCTCAAAAGTTAATGGACCTTCGATGTATTTTACTCAAAATTTTATATGAATAATAAAATAATTAAATAATTATTAAAATATCTCTAATGATTAAATAACTTATAATAAAATAAATAATATTTATATAAAATTTTTGAAAAAGACTAGCGGCTAAATAAGGTGGCACATAATCTAAAACATCACTTTCAATGAGACGAAGAGAGCTGAAGATATGAGTAGCTCACAGGGCAGACGTCCGTCCTTATGCGCTAGCTGCTTGTTGCAAGCTTGACTTTTGAACTCCTTATTTGACCATTTGTTTTATTTTAAATTTTATGCGAATAATAAAATAATTAAATTATTATTAAAGTATTTTTAATGATACCATAAGTCATAATAGAATAAATAATATTTATATAAAAATTCTGAATAAGATAAACGGTCAAGTAAAATGGCACGGAATCTAAAATGACACTTTTAATAGTACGGAGGAAGTACAACAGTGATCATGAATAACGTGCTCAAACGACTGGCTTCTTCTGTGCAACTTTATGATTCAGTAGCAATCGGCTAACTAAAAAAGAAACAGTTAGTTTTGGTTGAAAAGACAGTTTTATGATGAAACCATACTAAATATAATTACTTATACGAAGGGATAAACTACTATAACTTAACACTAGTAATTAGTGTGGTGTAAATAATTAAATACATATTAGTGGATGATGTGTCTCGCTAATGTTAATATCCTAATTACGGATGGTAGCAGGATGTAAATATATTAATAGTGGAATGCTGAGGTAAATATCTTGCATGTCGATGTAGAGACTCTATTGGGACTTAGAATTATAGAGATGAGTATGCACCAAATCCTAGTTTTAGATGGGTTCGTCCTAATTAAAAGCTGGTATGCGGCTGGTATGCCTTGATACCATCGTCTCTGGTTTTCGGGCTCTACAAATCAGCTATTTGTAGAGGGTGGTGCCCAGGCGCCTCTAGAAATGAGATTCGTCCACCTCTACAAATGTTATTATTCTCTCCAAAATCAAATGTTTGCGCAGTGGGTACTCTCCGAAGAAGCTTCATTATTTTCATGAATCATTATTTTACTGTATGTACCTACCACACGGCCACATGCTTGCACTTGGCGTGGCGTGGATGAGAGAGGAGCCACACGGCCCACAAATATAAAATGAGCGAGACGAAAGAAAATGAGAGGGCGCTCGTGGTACGGACGCGTGCTCGTTTGCCTATAAGTACCCACACCAGGCCATGCTCATCGCCATCGGTGCCATTCGTGGTAGATCGTGAGTCGCTAGCTAGGCATTCATCGTGTCCACAACAATACACAGCGTGATAGCTAGCGAGGGGGTTCCCTTCCATATGGCTTCCAGGATCGCACTCCTGTGCCTTCTTGGCTTGCTGCTAGTAGCTTCGCCCGCAGTTGCTGATGATAGCTCCGGTATCTACTACCAGCTTGCTCTTATGGTATGGACACGAGATAACCAATTTCTTCACTCACTATTTGAATTTTGTACTGTTGGTATCATGTCATTAATTGAGATATAGGCCTTCCTATATAAGGTTCAGGTATGTAATAATGGCATAAAAAAAATCTGTACAATGCAAGAACTAACGCACGCATGATATATATAAATTCTTCCTAAAATTTGTGTGTCATGCTAACTAGCGAAAAAAATTCATGGATGGTGGATATATGCATGGACGTCGTTCTCATTATTAATCTGTAGGTCAAGCTGTAATGTTAGGACTAGGAGTGTATATATATATATATATATATATATATATATATATATATATATATATATATATATATATATATATATATATAACAAAGTGAAATGAACAACTCCAGACACTATATATCCATGTGGAAGCATAAGCAGATTTGTCATGGACCACTGGCCCGTTTTAATTTCCGGATGGGACGATATTTCGATTGATGAGGCAAATTATGGCACTGGTGGCCTTGTCATCACAGATAGTAGGTATGGACGTGTATATGAAGAGAAAACGTCCGACCACTTGTAACTGTGTCTTGCAGGAACTTGTTTTTAATTTATTGATTTTTTTTCCCTGTTAATTAAAATGGATGAACGTACGACCGCGCGCACTAGCTAGCTATAGAAGAAATAGTAATTCTAGATAAAAGCGAGTAATGGTGCTTAATTTCCTGATCAAATTAAAATCTTGCGCATGATGGTCGTGTTGGATCATGGACGGCGCAGTGGCCAGGAGCATACTGCGAGCAGACCAACGCTGGATGCTGCCAGCCGACGACCGGCGTCTCGCCGGCGCGTGACTTCTACATAACGGGCTTGACAGTCTTCAACGCGACCACCGACCATGCAGTGACGAAATGCAGCAATAAAGCTCCTTACAACCCTAAACTGGTACGTGTTATTATTGTATATATGGAATAAGAAGGGTCACATCGTAAGAGAGAGCTTGAGTGGTAATATTATTGTAGGTGCATGTGTGCGTGTGGACACCTTTAATTTGTCTCTCTATCCATGGATGATAGATTACCGGCATAGGCCTGGAGCAGTACTGGAGCAACATCAGGTGCCCCAGCAACAACGGCCAGGGCACCTGGAAGAACGCCTGGAAGAAGGCCGGCGCCTGCTCCGGCCTCGACGAGAAAGCCTACTTCGAGAAGGCCCTCAGCTTCCGTAGCCGGATCAACCCCCTCGTTCGCCTCAAAGCCAATGGTACGGTAATTCTAATTCCACATCGAGCTGACGACGGTCGAGTTGCATTGCATGAAAGCTAACTGAGTACTGGTATATTGTTAATTACACGATCGACCCATCTGCTGCTGCACTGCAGGTATCCAGCCGGACTTCGACCTGTACAGCTTGAAGGAGATCAAGGAGGTGTTCAAAAGCGGAATCAACGCGACGCCGGTGATCCAGTGCAGCAAGGGCCCGTTCGACAAGTTCATGCTGTACCAGCTCTACTTCTGCGCGGCGGGGAACGGGACGTTCATCGACTGCCCCGCGGCGCCGCAGTACACCTGCTCCAGCACCATCCTCTTCCACCCCTTCAAGAAGTGGATGCTCAAGCAGCAGCTCAACGACGAATCCGCGGACTTCTCCTACGATCCTTTCGAGCTGCCTGGCCTGGCCACGGACAACTGATCATCGTCGTCTTCGTCGTCGGAGCCACCACCCGAGATCCATCATCCATCTACCTCGATCGGATGTCTTTCGTGAGTTTGCGTACGTTTCAGTGACGTGCGCATTGTTTATTCGACTTTGTTTCGCCCTGCACTATGTATTAAGGAAATAATAAACCTTGAGATGTACCCGGTGACCCTGCTTCCAATCATCTATTCTATTTTCTATTTCCTAATATTAAAGAGCTAAATGTTTCTTTGTTCACAATCGTTCGGTGTGGAGATCCATGCATGGACTCAATAATCTCTCTCTCTCCCTCTCTCTCTCATGTGCCTATACAAGTAAGAGTAGCGTATTAATTAGTCCGATTCCAAATAAATCGAAATACGTAGTGTTTTCATGCATGATTCACCACTCTCTCACATGTCCATACGAGAGTTAAATGTTTGGGCATGGTGTGGAGTTCAATCTCAAAACGAAATGAATATGCAACATGATCTCTACGACCACTCGTACCTATGCGAGTTAAAGCAGCACGAGCAGACATAGGACAAAGTCGGAGTTCTTGAAGAAATTGAATTGGAAGAGATCGGATAAATGAGCTCAGGATACACACCGAGTGGTTGGACCGTACTGTGAGTTGATTGTGTCAAGTAGAGAAGGTAGTACTATGGTGACAAGTTACTTCTTTTGATATAATAGACGAAAGAAGGGCAAAAAACTCGTGACATTTAAGTGTATCAACGTTGTGGAGTTTCGTAGGGTCAATCCAAGAACTTATGCATGTCTCTTGTGTGGCATATAGAGATCATAGAATTGCTAGAATTATTAATAGGTGGCTTGCCTAACAATTAAAGCTAGAGTAATTGTAATTTCACCATTTGTGTTACTAATCCATTGCTCTAGTGATTTTGTAGAATTTTAAATTAGATCATCTAACCCCCTCTAGCTAATTAGACATTTCATGAGAGAGTTAGCTATGAGAACTGGCTCACATTGCCATCCCTCGATGCTCTTGAGCCATGATTGGTGCTATTGGGGATGTACTATATGTTACGGATAGCTTATTGGCTTGTAAAGATAAGGTTTGGTGCTCATTTAATTTGTGGCCCTAGACACTAGTGTAAAACAAAAACTCTACCAGGGGAATAATGAAAGCCTCCCCTCCCACCTCTCTTATAAAAGGAGAGAGGGGAAGGTATAGAAAGCTTAATCTCTCACTCTTTTTGGTTATCTCTTTCTCTCTTCTCATATTCAGTTGTAACCAATAGGTGCATTATTATGCAACTTCTTCTCTCTCTTTCCCTTCACTCTTTTTAGTTCTACAGTTATCTACAACTTTGTAAAACACATCATAGTTGTATACCTTTTAATTATAGTTATTCTTTAACAAATGGCTTTTAATAACTCAGATATGATTACCATGTGTCAACTATTAAGAGCCAATTTGGTTATGATTATAAATTAAATCATTTATTCTATTTTTATTATAAATAATTTTATGAGTATTGTCTTTGATCGTCTTTACATATCCCGATAATAGGGTATACGGGTCTGTTTGGCAGAATTTCAGTTCTAAAAAAATAGTTGTAGATCCACAGATCCCGCTGGCTCTACCGTAGAGCGGCTCTCGTGTAGATTTTGAATTTTAAAAAAATGTTTGGTACATCTCGATTTTCTATCACAATGACAATTCGGACCCACACGTCAGAATTAAAAAACTAATTTTTTCCTTATTACGGTCTCACAGCTACATAAGGCTTGCTGCGGGGATGGGTGCACCGATTGCTGCAGCGCTGCGTGGACGCGATAACCTCGAAGCTTGTTAACCTAACTCCTGGGCATGACAAGTATAGGAAGCAGAAAAATAATCTTTGCCATATCTTTATCGCGTTGATGAAGTTGATGATGCTCTGCTCATCGCTCAATGTAGCGTGGGGAGGGCGGTAATAAGCGGTTACCCGCTCCACGACAACGGCGGCAGATAGGACGAGCGCGACCTCCGCGCAGGAGCCGCACTGTTGAAAGCTCTAGTTTGGTTTTTGAATAATTGATGAAATATAAATGCTAACCATGTGTCTATTTAAGTGTTGTCATTAAAGATTGGTTACTAGATCCCAAGTGGGAAGGTATGATGGCGTTCATATAAATGGTGTAAGTCTATCAATAAGTATTCAAAATGCTTCTCTTTTTTAGTTTGGAGAGGAGCTCAAGGTACAATTCATACCTTATTTTTAGTGATTAAGAGATTATAGAGAGTTCGATCACATTTACGATAGATAACCGGACTATTAAGAAGATAGTAAATTCTGAGTATACACTTTCCTGATCAGCTCAACCATTATGAATATTAAATAACTGGCTTTGCCCTCCCGTAGTCCTACCCCTTTTCACTCTTGCAGTTTAGGATACTATGTTTCAATTTCACATACTCGGTTGGTTTCATTCATCTATAGCTAAGCCACGAAGGATAATATACACGACTAATAAGATACAGGAGCACTTAGATTAACACCGAGGATTGGAGAACACATGGCCCAAAAAGGAAAAAAAAAGAACTCACGTGAGAAATTGATATGAAATTGACTATTATTTGCACCATGTGTGAGTTTAATAAAGGTGAAAGATGAGCGATGATTAGGTCATTGCATGGGTAGTATGGCCCTAACAAATGTTTTGCCCCTCCAAACAAAAAACATGATGACTAAGAGTGAGAGACCATGGACGAAAGAAACGAAGGATAAGGGATGAGAGAACATAAAAAAAAAAAGAATAGAGGTGATGGACAAACAAGAGTGAAAATTGAAAGGAGGAAATTTCCGTTCTTCATTAGAAGCGAATATACATCGCTTCAATTATACGTCTAAGGGCCTATTTTGGATGCATCCTAACTAAAACTTAACTAGCTAATTAATAAGGCTAAAGTTTAGCTACCTAAAGACTACTCCGTCCGTCTCAGAATAAGTGTCATTTTCGTTTTCCAAGAAAACTCTTTGGCTAAATATATTTTAAAAAATATTAATATTTATGGTATATAATTAGTATCATTGGAAAGGTCTTTGAATCTAGTTTTTTTAAACAAATTTATTTGGAAATATAAAGGTTGCATGTATTTTCTATAAATCGAGTCAAACTCATGACATGGAAACCTAAAACGACATTTAATTTGGGACGGAGGGAGTACTTTAGCTTAGAGTGTTTGGATGTTCTAGCTAATTGAAATTATTAATCATACTACCCCTTATTAGTACTATTGTTTAGGGTCTGTTTGGATGAACTAAGACTAGCGATTAGGTAGAACTAGTGATTAGCTGGACTAGTAGTTAGCTGACTAGTTGTTAGTTCAGTCCTGTTTGGATCAAGGACTAACAGGTGCTATTATAGAGTAGAACTAGTTGTTAGTCTTAAATAGTTGGGTTGTATGGACTAGTGAACTAACAACTAGTTGGAGTTTGAACTAGTAGTTAGTTTAATCACTAGTTCACCTGTTTTGATTCTCAAAGACTAAACTTTAGTCACCTAGTTGTTAATCTATAGGATCCAAACAAACCCTAAATAGCTAAACTTTAGTTGGGGGATGTTTAGATGCTCTAACTAAACTTTAGTTGCATGATAGTTTGGTCATTTAGACCTTTTAGCTGGGTTAAAACAGCTAATTGGATAGTGTACATTTTGAACTGCAGCTAAACTTTAGCTAAATTTAGCTATGTGGTGTTTGGATTTGGATGTACCATAGCTAAAATTAACCAGCTAAAGTTTAGAGCAACCCCAAGAGACGCTATAAATGTTTTCCTAAATGTTAGGGATAGAGCTTTTGATAAAAAAATAACCTCAACAGCTTATCTAAATAATTATCCAAATGTACCCATCTTCTATTTTGGTTTTTTCGCTACCTAAATATAGAAGACAAGAGTGACTCTCAAGAATGCACATACATATAGAAAAATTATTGGAGAATCAAAAGATATATAAATCAATTTTTATATTAATGATTATCTAAATGATGATTTAGAAAGTAAGATTTAGAAAGACTCTTAGAGATGCTGTCAGTGTTTTACATCAAACATGTCCTCAGCAGTGTGTACTGAGAAAGCGTACTCCGTGTCGTCACTTGGCCAGTCACCTTGTCCGGCGATGGGCGATCTACGAGAGACTCCGATCAACTCCGATCACTCAGATATTCGGATCTAGTATATTCGGATGGACGTGCCCGTGGTTTGTGCAGCACGCTCTATCATGCATGCTAGGTGCCCTCGCAGACTGAATTATTGTCCTCTATGTTGCTGTTGCCGTGTCGAGACTCGGACACGGGCGTCCATCGATGCATGCTGCGACGACTCGTGCGCGTCCACAGACGCACCTCTCAGCTTTTATTTACGACGACAACACGCAGACAGTGATGCCTTCGGTTTGCATTCGCCGGCCCCGCTGCTTCAATTTCGTCCGTCTATTTGTTGTTTAGGAACAGATTACTCCCTTCATCCTAAAATAACTTACTATTTTAACTTTTAGACTTTATATTTGACCGTTCGTCTTATTCAAAAATTTTAAACAATTAATAAAGTGAATAAATCAATAATAAAGTATTTTTAATAATAGACTAAGTTATAATAAAATAAGTAGTATTTATATATAGAATTTTTAAATAAGATAAACAGTTAAACGTAAAGTGTAAAAGTAAAAAAGGTAATTTTTTCTAGACGAAAGGAGTAGGACGCTAGCGTACATGCCAACCAGATGGCGACAGGCGTACGATACCACGTGCATATTGTAACACGTTGCGGAATATCCGCGTCCCGTATTTATACGACGACGCATAGTGCATGCATGCGATGGGTTGGGCCAGCTGTCTGATTGAATGTAGCCTTATCCCTGCCTGCGTCTATCAGTGGGTCGGCCCCTGCCGCGACATCGCGCTCAGGGATGCTTCGGCTTTCGCTGGAGCTCATAAACTGAATTTAGCTGTTTGGTAATTTTTTATGAGAGAAAAATACTATTTTAGAGCTAAAAAATAAGTGTTTTTTAGACAAAGCGAATAGGGCCTTATTTTCCAAAATTTTTTCTCTTTCTCCTCGATTTCGATTATACTTTTCACCTGCATGAAGCACTAAATAAAGTAACAGCTGTCGTATGTTTATACTTTTTGTCTGGCTATCTTGAGATAAATCTTTTGAGTCTATTTACACCATGATTAACAAAAGTTGTTAAATACAAACAAAAGTGCTACAGTATACTTTTCACACCTTTTCACCCAACTAAACACCCTCTTATTGTCCACCATCTCTAATAAGGACCTGATTGGTACGGATAACAGGCCGAAGCTATTGTAAGTTGATTTTTTTTACCAAACATTTTTTTAAAATGATTTTATAGGTGAAACTATTTTTATCTCTCACAAAAAGATAAGTTGGTATAAAGCTGAAAAAGTAGCTTATCCTATTTTTTTCCTCATTTCCCTCTTCTAACCATGCATGAAGTTATTGGTAAAGCAGTTTTGCAAAATAATATTTTAAAAACAGCTCAGCTTCAAAAAAAAAATTACTCTTAAAGCTCCACTTATGAAGCTAAGTTATGCCAAATAAGGCCTAAGTGAATAAAAAAATATAAGTGCTAGAGATCTTAAGTAATTTTTTATGTTTAATTTATAACTTTATAGAAAATACAAAAAATTATGACATCACATTAGTGTAGTAAGTATACAATAAAAGATAGTTTTTATAGTATTTCTATTTTGTTCCATAAATATAGAATCCTTTTCTATATATTTGATCAAAGATAAAAAAAACACTAACTTAAGATAACTTTAAAATTGATTTATTCAGAAATAAAAGGAGTAATAAGGTTAATTGGAACCTAATCAGCTAGCACTTGCAGCATAAATGGGTCCTTCAAGAAAAAAGTTGTAAGTTGTAACCCTGACGGTCACGGAGATGACATGCCCAATTAGGGGCAGATTCAACAGAGTCAAGGGAGAGGCCTCCTACCTCTCTGTTGCCCATATAGAACCCAGATGAAGAGGAGGAAGTAGAAAAAAAGAAAGAGAGAGAAAAGGGAGGAAGAAAAAGGGAAAGATGAGCAGCCTCGTTGCCTCCTTGGCGCTCTTGCGCTCAACTATACCAAGTAAGTCGGCAAATTAACTTCACTTGTTTCGACCTATATGCAATTATTCGATATAATTATACAAGACAAATGGACAAGTGAACTAACAAATAAACTTTTTTATTGTCATAAGCGACCATTGTGCTTTTATACACATATTTTAGCCACGAGTCATCTCTGGATTCTTCTCCACACTTCAAAGATAGTAGTACACCTAACCATGGTTGTATTAGCCCTAGGGCCGACAGATCTATATTGATATCTCTTATAATTTCAAATCCTACTAAGCCAATCTCAATATATAAGGAATCCACATCAGTAACCACTAACATATGAAATTATATACATATCTATTTATGCAACCTATCCACGTCAGTAAGACAAGTGTTATCCACTATAACATGCATTTGTTTTGTCCACGTCAGTGTACCACACGGTCCATTAAATTTATTCACGATTCCCGCAGCAACACACCGGGTGTGCTTCTAATATCTTATAATCATCAGTCCCACTAGCAATGTATCTCAACATGAAAGTTGTTCACCTCAGCAATGAACTAATATATACAATTAAAATTTGCTAGCACATGTAATTGTAATGTTCGTGTTAGTTTGACACACTAGTATTTCATTTTTCATATCAACATGTCATGCAATCCACTAGCATTACTTTATAATAGTTTATTTCTTTGTATAAGTCATTATATGTAGTCTAAATTCATTTTAGATCATCTATAATTTTACAACACACAAGGTATACTTTGAGTTCAAAAGTAAAAATAATATTGAAGTTGTCAAAACAACACAAAAGCAACTAGAATCTAGCCCCAATCGTTGGTATGAGTGAAGACATGAGACTATTTTGTGACGACTAGAACCACGCATCTTCCTCAAGCAGCATCTATCAGTTTCGCATTCAACATTAGTTTGTGAGATCATGTGAAAAGGTTCAAATGGACACGTGCGTATAACTTAAGTTTAATACAATCCAATCAGTTGACCAATAGAGCCTTGTACTGTACTCCCTTCTAACGGTAAGTCGTTCCGCCTTTTCTACTTACTTTTTATTGACTATACCTATATCTAGGTATGTAGCAAAAGTTACATGCCTAGAAAATCTAAAATGAGTTATAATGACAATTTGAAATAGAGGAAGCATAACATAACATATGATTCAATAACATTTAGAAAGGCCAATATAACCATGTTTCGTATAAAAAAGCTAGCAGGGCCACACATCAAAATAATAGTCCAATAAACCTTTGTGCTTTCTTCTTCCCAAAACATAAAGCACGATTTTTTACTTGGTGTAGTCTTCAAAATCATATTTTGTGGAAACAAAAGTTTGATAATTACAAAGTACATAAAAATATAAATCTCATGTAACTACTTTTTAAACTTTTCATATCATTTGTTAGTCAAAGATAACGAAGTTTTCATTTGTTAGTCAAATATAACAAAGTTTAAATGTTAAAAGTATGTGCATGCCTTATACTTTGAGAGAGAGAGAGAGAGAGAGAGAGAGAGAGAGAGCAGGGCACTACTATATAAATGATTTTTACCTTTAGTTCAATTAAAACCATGTTTATATGTTATCATGGCCAGTTTATTACGAACAAATGGCAAAACTCATTTGCACCATTGGTTCGTAAGATAACCGATATTGATGATGACTACAACCACTGGTTTGTATATTGAACCAGCATTGAAACTAGCTCAAGTATATGTTGGTATTTATTAACGCTCATAGAATTATGATCAGCAAGCGCACAAATACTGATATAGCACTCACCTGGGAGTATTCTCGAGTATCGTATTTATCCACAGGGATAACATGTTAGACTAATAAGATCTAAACTTAAACCCTAAGTAGCAATAAGGATAGAGAAGATAGAAGATAAAGGAGATCACTAAGGTATTCTAATCCTAATGATGGTAAGATATGTTTAGTATTGTTCAAGCTAGGACATTTCTTAAGAAAAGACACTAGCAGAGGATGCTTTCTTTAATAACAGAGGTCCTACTTGTCCTACAAATGTGAGGTGGACTACATAGGATTGAACGAGGCTATAAGAGTCACCCTCACGAGCTACAACCAATCCAGAAAGTAGGGTGTATTTACGAGTACCGGAGTCTAAGCACCACGTTTACATTACGAATACAACTCTAAACCAAGAATAAGGATTAAAGTACTGAAAAGAGATTCATAAACCTAAGAACAATATAAACAATATTACTTAGTTGAATCAGAAGTTTATTAACAGAGTAGTCTCAGAAGCAATCTCCAGAAGAATCTGATTTCGTAGGTACAAACCGTAGAGGGGGCAACGTCAAACCAGCAATTCCTCCAAAGTCTTCCCTCACACTCTATCTCTTTCTATTTCTAAATAGGACTAGTCCCAATCTCTAGAGGACTACAAGACTAATCCTCTCTTGATTGCTTGGTTCTTGATCCTTTGTAGGGTTTCTTAATTCTAGAGTTAATTCTAGAGTAGACTCAGGGTTTCTGCAGAGGACGAGGATGCTCTGATCCATTAGATACATGTTGTATTTATAGGGCATAGCTTCAATTCTGGACTCTCAGATCAAATTGACTTCAATAGATGGCGGAGATACAATCTTTAAGGCAGTAGACAACCGACGTACAAAGCGGGAGACTGATAGTAGGTCCCACAGACCAGCCCACTAGCCCCACCTGGCAGCCACTTGTGTCAGCTTTGGCATGGATTCTTTTGGTGCCTTCTAGAGTCTTCATGTGCTAAGTTTTGTCACGGTTACAAAATTGTATCTTCTGAATAGGTCCTTCCTTTCATCTTATGATCAATTCCTGTTAAAAACACATATTCACCAAAACTCATGGAAATTGACAGTTTAAACCCTAGTTCTATGTTGGTGATCACTTTTAATCATTTATGCAGGGTACATTGACAGTTTACGATTAAATGTTAACTATTGTCAACAGCATACATATATGCCCAAACCCTAGCTTCTCTTATCACCAACACCTACTGTTGGAGAAATTAACACTTGGGGACTCCCACACCAAGGATGTAGGTTGTAAGAAAGCAACCGAACATCGTGGGATAAATATTGGTCAATCACTTGCCCTTGTTGGTTTGCAACTACTCTCATTTGCATTTACTTTCATAGTTTTTGCTTGTCTGATAGTTTATTGGTAGAGTAGATTTTATAGCTTTAGTAATAGAGTTTATAGGGTCAAGTTGGCGGACTAGAGGGGGTGAATAGTCCTTTTTAACAACTAATCGCAGCGGAATAAAACCTATTCGGTTCTAACAACGATTCACCCCTCTAACTATAACTCTAAGCACCTTGTCAAAGATCCTAGCAAGAAACAAAGGTGCAAACCTAGCTTGAGCTTTCCTAAACCGTTCTAGCGTAAGGTCACACAAACATAAGCACTAGTACTTGAAGTACCGGGAAAACTTGTAACAACCCTAAAAATCCACACAACCTAAAAATCCCAACCAATTAAAATTTTTCATTTATTTATTATGAAAACCCATTTTTCTTGTGCAAGCATATAGGTTTCATTATAAATTTGGTAAATAAAGGAGTGTAGCTTGCATTTTAATTTCATTCACATAGAATAATAACTTATGCATCACATTTGGGATTTATTGCAATTTATGTTTGTGTTTACTCAATATTTAAAATGGGTAATATATGTATTTATACACTTAAGTGTAAATAGAAAAAGAAAAAGAAAAAGAAGAAGAGAGAAAGAGGAAGAGCAGATTCGGCCCAGCCAGCCAGCCCATCTCGCAGCCAAACCACCACGCGCGCGCAGCGCCTTTCGCAGCCGCTGCCAACCGGGACCCGCTTGTCAGTCACTCTTTCTTTTCCCCTGTTTCTCTTCTTCACGAAAGACGGTGGCCGACAGTGTCATGCAAATGGCGTGACCGACAGCGCCACGCATGGCAGAGCCCTGACCCCGTTGTCCCCTGCCTGTCCCCTGCCTTGCTCGCCAAGAAGCCCGGGCCCACCACCGGAACCCTAGCTCGCGCAAGCCGCAGCCCTCCGATCAGCCCGAGCAGATCAGAGCCGCCCGCCATAGGTAGCCACCCGAGCTCCGCTATAAATTGGAGCACCTCACGGTGCCCTAGCCTCGTTCCACTCGCCGCCGCCACTGGTGGCACCAACCACACCACAACACCACACCGTATGAGAGAGGGAGAAGGAAGAAGGGCGGAGCAGAGAGAGGGGAGCACCGCCGAAGCGCTGCCGCCGCGGAGCACGCCGGAGCCGGGCACGGAGGAGAAGCCCGAGCTGCGGACGAGGAGGGCACGGCACTGCGATCGCTCTGCACGGCTCCGACTCGCCACTGCACCGCCATCCTAGCTTCACCGACACCACGGTGAGCCACCGCACGCCATGTCCGAACCTCGCCCTGCTTTTGCCATGGCGTTCCGCCCACGGGACGCGCAGGCACGAGCCTTTACGGCTCAGGAAGATCACCTGCACCATGCACTCATGCGACCGGCCGAAACCCCCGGACTACAAGCTTTGCTAGACCGAGAACGCAGCACGACGCATTCTCGGCGGAGCGCGCTCACCACCGACGCGTTCCGGCGCTGAATCACCCGTTCCGAGCATTCCGACTAGCACCCGGATAGGTTAGAGCGTCGTGGAGCACCGCCACGACCCCTCGAGCTAGCTACGCGGATCTAAGCGCTAGGGGAAGCCTCGTCCGCCCTGCTCGTGTGCGTCGCGACCTCACCGGAGCTCCGCCGTATGCCGTGGGAGAGAAGGAGGCCATACCACGACTCTAACCCGCCACCATCTGGTCGGACGACTGCCTGAGCACGCCAATTGGGGAAAGCCAAGCCTTGTCTTGCCGAAATATGGTCATCGCCACCCTGTCATCGTCCGCCGCACCGGAGAAACACCGCTGTCGGTGCTAGTTTTGGCGGGGCTAACACCGGCTAGTAAATATGTGTTTTGCGGTTGAGGCTATGGATGGTGTGCAAGGGGGAACACAGGGACTACACTGGTTCAGGCCAAGCAAGCCCTACGTCTAGTGGAGAGGAGAGTCGTGTTGCCTTGCACCGGGGTGCTTGTAGTAGGGGGTTACAAGCTAGGCGAGAGAGGGAAGCGCTCCCAGGTCTCTTGTGTGTGTCTAAGTGTTTACAAGTCGTTTGCTATGGGTACGTTTGTGTGGGTGAGAACTTAGAACTTCTCCGTCATCCTCCTAAAGCTGGCCTCTGCTCTCCCTTTTATAGTCGCAAGGAAGAGGCAGGGGCAGCTACGTATTTTACAGTGAGGAGTTGCTGTTCCCCGTTTGACTATGCAGCTACTGCCTTTTCTCCGCGTCTCCGGGGCATGGCTGTCGTGGTTCGCACGTCCTTGGTGAGTTCCAAGCCGGCAGCAGTCTTCAGATTACGACGTGCCGTAGGGTCACACCTATCGGCTATCTTTCCGTACGATGTGACAAGAGGGTGAGTCACCTTAGGGCGTTGTCTCCCGAGGCTCGGGACTATGAAGGCGTGATGGGATTGAGCGGGGGATATCTCCCCTGGTCATATTTCCGGTCTTTGAACAGCTCTTCCCGAGGGTCAGGCGGGCCCGGATGGAAGGCGTGCTCGTCCTTTCGAGTGGACAGCGCAGTAGGCGCCTTTCCCGTTCTTGCGTAGCCCGTCGTCAGGCGCTTGGACTGTCACAGTCGGAGTTGATAGGTCCCGGCGGAAAACGGGGCGGCGCACCGTAGACCATACCGTGGAGGACAGGTGGTATGGCCGTCAGGGGCGTGCGAAGCACAGTCGCGTCGAGAGTCTGTCCTGACGGGACAGTGCTTGTAAAGTGGTCAGAGAGAGTATGGCCGTCAGGGGCGTGCGAAGCACAGTCGCGTCGAGAGTCTCTCCTGACGGGAGAGTGCTTGTAAAGTGGTCAGAGAGATCTCTTGTGGTCCAAGATTGCTCCGCTGACATCACCTGCGCCTTGGATGCCTTTGCGAGACTGCGCTCGAGGGGGATAGGGAAGCTCGGGCGAATCGGAGACTTGGGGCGCCGAGGGTGCCGCTCTCCCGAGGAGGCTGTCGGACGAATCGGAGACTTGGGCACCGAGGATGCCGCTCTCCCGAGGAGGCTCGGGCTCTCCCGAGGAGGCTGTTCTCCCGAGCTCTCCCGAGGAGGCTCGGGCGAATTGGAGGTTTGGGCGCCGAGGACGCCGCTCTCCCGGGCTCTCCCGAGCTCTCCCGAGGAGGTTCGGGCGAATCGGAGGTTTGGGCGCCGAGGACGCCGCTCTCCCGTGCTCTCCCGAGCTCTCCCGAGGAGGCTCGGACGAATCGGAGGTTTGGGCACCGAGGACGCCGCTCTCCCGAGCTTTCCCGAGGAGGCTTGGGCGAATCGGAGACTTGGGCGCCGAGGATGCCGCTCTCCCGAGCTCTCCCGAGCTGGTGCCGCTCTCCCGTGCTCTCCCGAGCTCTCCCGAGCAGGCTCGGGCGAATCGGAGACTTGGGTGCCGAGGAGGCCGCTCTCCCGAGCTCTCCCGAGGAGGCTCGGGCGAATCGGAGGTTTGGGCGCCGAGGACGCCGCTCTCCCGGGCTCTCCTGAGCTCTCCCGAGGAGGTTCGGGCGAATCGGAGGTTTGGGCGCTGAGGACGCCGCTCTCCCGTGCTCTCCCGAGGAGGCTCGGGCGAATCGAAGGTTTGGGCGCCGAGGACGCCGCTCTCCCGAGCTCTCCCGAGGAGGCTCGGGCGAATCGGAGACTTGGGCGCCGAGGATGCCGCTCTCCCGAGCTCTCCCGAGCTGGTGCCGCTCTCCCGTGCTCTCCCGAGCTCTCCCGAGCAGGCTCGGGCGAATCGGAGACTTGGGCGCCGAGGAGGCCGCTCTCCCGAGCTCTCCCGAGGAGGCTCGGGCGAATCGGAGGTTTGGGCGCCGAGGACGCTGCTCTCCCGGGCTCTCCCGAGGAGGTTCGGGCGAATCGGAGGTTTGGGCGCCGAGGACGCCGCTCTCCCGTGCTCTCCCGAGCTCTCCCGAGGAGGCTCGGGCGAATCGGAGGTTTGGGCGCCGAGGACACCGCTCTCCCGAGCTCTCCCGAGGAGGCTCGGGCGAATCGGAGGTTTGGGCGCCGAGGACGCCGCTCTCCCGAGCTCTCCCGAGCTGGCTGTCGTTAGTGGAATGATGTCGTGGGCCTCTGTAGACGCGGCCTTCGTGGGCTTCCACTGGCCTTACTTGGGCCAGGCCATGTTGGGAATGAGCGTTTTTGTATCGAAGTTGGGTACCCCTAACTTTGGTACCCAACAACCGCCGCCTTGAACAGACACCCTGGAACCCTGCTAGCACCAAATTGAACGTCGGATCCCTGTCAACAGAGCTCGGGGAGGCGGATTCACCACTCCTCAGACCTTGTCGCGCCTCGCCGGAGCCCTGCCGGCGCAACGGCCTCACCGCCGGCGACCGGAGCTTCTCAATACCGCGACTAGGAATAAAAACCGACACCTTTTGGACTCTAGAACACACCACTAGCCCGACGGCGAACTGTGAGAACCACCCCCAACCAACGTCGAGCTCGCCCGACCACCGCCGAGCTACGCCGACGCCCCCCGACCAACGTCGAGCTCGCCCGACCACCGTCGAGCTACGCCGACGCCCCCCGACCAACGTTGAGCTCGCCCGACCACCGCCGAGCTACGCCGACGCCCCCCCGACCAACGTCGAGCTCGCCCGACCACCGCCGAGCTACGCCGACGCCGGCGACTCTCTGGGAACCAGCATCGAACACCTGGTGGGCGACCATCGGGTCTATGTTCTGTTGAGGCGCCACGTGCCACACTACTGGACCGCGCGCCACGTGGACCAATCCCGAGCTGCCATCCCCTGATTAATCGGCCATTTTTCCATTTTCAGAAAATAGGATAAACTTCGGAAATTCATAACTTATTCATACGATGTCCAAAAATTGCGCACCATATATCAAAATTCTCAGAAAAATGAGATCTACAATCTAAGACTATGTTTGTGTGCATTTGGCTCTTTATTTTATTGGATTTTTCTAAAAAAACTCTATAGGAGTCGCTGACGCGACTATTTCGTGTTCGATTTCAGAGCCGGAGGAGGATCTGACTAAGGAAGACGACCACGAGTACCTTCAGGAGCTAGGAGATGACTACGAAGGTGCCACGTCCCACCAAATCCTTAGATCCTATTTACGCATTGCAAATGACATTGTTGCTATTGCTTTATGATTATATATGGATTGATTGCATGGTAGTATATTTGAATTCCCTGCCTTGTTAAGACTTTACCCTGCTGACCGCTGCTAGGTTAGCTGCTGCATAATTTACTGTTACTCTTCCACTACTTACTACTTGCTATATGCTATGTGGTGGAATTGAGACGGTGTATATCTGATTATAACCACTGGGAGAGAGTGCTGCGTGCGTCTTGGGTGCGTGGTAAGGGTTGATGTCGACCAAGTGGGATGTGAGACAAGCCCGCGGGGCAAATCGTGCCGGGGGTGCAACCTGGGCATCCCCAAGCGAGATACCTGTGGCGGGTAAAGTTGTTGAGGAGGTTCCGGGTGGGATAGCATTGGTGGTTTGAAGCCCGTGGACGGAGGTGCTGTGATGGCACGGGGAGAGTATCCCCTAAGTGAAGATGCCTGCTTGGTCAAACCTAGGACGGACTAGTTTCAGGTTCATGGGAATCCTTTTCTACTCACTCGCTTCTGATGGGCGGGAGACGGCTGGACTACTTGGTAGGACGGTGCCACTACTGCTAGGTTGAGAGGTGATAAGGGTGGGCGGAGACGGTCAATGGGTTCCCGTTCCGTTCTAGATGCGCAGTACCACTGGATGGGCCCGGTACTGTGTCTTCCAGTCTCAGCATAATGGTGTAGGATCCGGAATATGCCAGGGCTGAGTGGTAAGGTGGCATCGACCTAGGCAAACAAGCACCCGGAATTCTGCCTAGGTGTTTGCGCAACACCTATGATGGCTAATCTTGTGGGTAGTGGAACCTCTGCATAGTGTACGGTTGATCGATCGATACATATGCCAACTTGTTGGCTATGGACCTTTCCTGTGAAGCTTCTACTAATGTAGTGAGTGTTCTCTTCTCCCCCCGGATGACATTTTTCCGGCAGTGTACCTGCTGTGGTAGTGTGCCACTGAGATAAGCCCGAGAGGGAGTTGGGCCTGTCGAATGAGAGAGAGGTGTAGGTATGTGAGATGTGGTGATGGGAAAAAGGATGATGGTGTTAACTGGAGATAAAACTTGACTAATTAAACATTGTTTACAGCTGCATAGGAAACCTCAGCCTATAGGACTGCTTGTATACCCTTGCATCCACTTTCCACAAAGCAAATGCTGCATAGGTGGGCTCCGTGGCCAGTACATATCGTACTGATAAATTTGCTGTCAGGTGACGAGAATGAGTACGACTTCGAGGAAGACGATGGCGAGGGAAAGGGTCACGTGCTACACTCAAGTTGGCCGTGAAGGATGAATCGTTTCCGCATCTTCTAAAGCTTCTCTGAATGTTAATTCCACCAATATGGCGATGTAATAAATGTTTATGTAAGACTTAATTACCGTTGTATGGATCCTGGTGTCAAATAAGATATGGGTAATTTCATGGATTGTCCCAAGCAATCTGTTGAATTACAATTCGAGCCTGTGGATTTCCCTTCGCAGAAATCAAGGTCATTTCAGTTGGTATCAGAGCCATACTTGACTGTAGGACGAGACCCATAGAGAACGGACGTTAGAATAGGAAGGCAGACTCTCTTTCGGTTATATTACCGACCTTGAATTCACTTTTTATGCAATGGCTTATCTAATACAAGGACCTGCTAATCCGTTTCTTGAAAAATTTGCAGATGACCAGCCTTGGACCACCACTTCGTCCACTGCACGATGGCACTATTGAGATCCCGATCAATGGGAGGAACCACGGCGGATTTGCCATGGTGCTACGCCAGGTGTTGGAGGAGCTGGGAGCACCGTCTGACCAGATCCAGTACTTCAGCCGAGGGAAGCTTGTCGAGGCTGGGAGGTTTGAAGGACCTGTCACTACCAGAGTTGAGACACCCGTCAGCCTGACCCTTCCAGGGATGCCGGTTTTTACTGACTACACTGCTGGAGAGACTGTGGAGGACGGAGTACAGTCCGTCTCCCACAAGGTACTACGCGCAGTTGTGAACACAGCATACGAGTACCTTAAGGGGACCCATTTCCATCTGCTACCTCAGGCTTTGGAGCTGCACCCTGACCCCATCCAGAGGATTCTGTACACCAGCCAGATCGTTCAGACCGAGACTGACCCTTGCCTACACACAGTGGCACACCACCTCCAGGAGCAGGACGAGTTCATCAGCTCATTGGAGCAAAGGAGGCAGCGTGACCGAGCACGCATGGCAGAGGTCGAGGACAGTTTGCAGAAAGGGACTCAGACCCTGGAGAGTTTGAGCAGAGCAGTCACTGACTTGCAGCTGGAGATGCAGCGCCGTGATGAGTTACACCGAGCCGAGATCGCCGACTTGCGAGACAAGATCGGGGATTTTGGGTTACGCAATGACTACCTGAACAGCAGAGTATTGGGATTACAGAGGAGGCTGGACGACAAGGAGAGGGCGCTTGCTGAGAGGGAGCAGAGGAGCAGAGACAGAGGAGTCGAGATGAGCACGTTGCGCTCCAGGATCAGGGAGTTAGAGAAGCAGTTGGAGAAAGCTGAGGAGAAGTCCACCCACAACCAAGGGATTCTGATCGACCGCGTGAAGATGGTGGAGTTCTTAAAGGACAAGCTACGGAGGAGAGAGACAGCTTGGAAGCAGTCCGATGCCAAGAGAGCCATTGAGGTCCGGAAGGTGCAGAGTTCGCTTCCCCCACTGGAGATGGTGAAGCCCCGGGAGGGAGACTTCCGCATACCACCCACTACGCTCAACCTGGGAGCGTGTCCGTCTCTAAGGATGCAGGAGATTGAGGCCACTTCAGAGCTAGCAGTAGCACTCAACTACGTCAAGCGTCTGACCATGACTGATGACGAGATCGAGGCAGAGGACAGCCGCATACCCGACGCCGTACTCGACCTTATGCACCAGTAGCTTATGGGACCCTGCGTGGCCCTTAGACTAGTGATACCATGAGTTGTCCTGTCATTGGCTATCTGCGCATAGCACGATCTTCTTAGCAGCTAGGAACATCCTTTATGTAATAATAACCATGTGATGAGTGACATTTGAATCTTATGCTTCTTATGGTTCTCTATGCTTCTTTGGTTGAGTGTAGGATAGCATGAAAAATGTTTTAATTCATTTAAATCATTGAAAACATCTAACTCCTACTTAAACCACTACAAGATAATTACTGCATTAAGCACGTACCTAATAATTTCAGATGTCGATGAGACGTTCCGCGCGTCTGGAGAACCGCCAGCCCTCCCCCGCACCTGCGCCAGGACGCGGGCGTGGTCGCAACCGTGGACGCCCAGCTGGCAGACGTGCTGGAGTTAACCTGGAAGAAGAGCTGCGCCGGGCAGAGGATGCACCGCCGGTGAACGATCCGCCACCACAGGGCGAGAACGTGCCTCCGCCACCGCCACCGCCGCCGCCACCGACGTTGGCGGAAGTGATGGCACAGCAGACCCAGCTGCTGAATGCCATAGCTACTGGGATGAACAGGCACCACGGGCCATTCCAGAATGATTTCCAAAGGAAACTGGAGGGTTTCCTGAAGCTGAGGCCACCTACCTTCGACGGGACCGACAGCGATCCCCTCGCTGCCGACGATTGGCTTAAAGAGATGGAGAAGAAGCTGGACCTGACCACTTGCTCCGACGAGGAGTGTGTTGGGATTGCTAGCCACCAACTGACCGGTGCTACACGAGCATGGTGGGACAACTACACCAGCGCTCACGAGGACCCAGCCCGCATTGACTGGGATGAGTTCACCGAGGCTTTTCGTGACCACCACATTCCTGAGGGAGTCATGGAGGCCAAGGAGAATGAGTTTCGCAACATCTCCCAGGGAGCTGACCGGATCCACGAGTACACCACCCGCTTCAACTGCTTGCTCCGCTACGCACCTGCGTCTTGCGTGAGTTCCGAGAAGGAAAAGATGTACTACTACAGGAAGGGACTTCAGACCAAGATCAGGTTGGCTCTGTCAGGGAACAAGAGCTACACTCTGCGTGAGCTGATTGACCGCTGTATTGAGATCGAGAAGGATCGCACGGAAGCACGTCTGGAGTTCGAGGCCCAGAACAAGGGAAAGAAGCGCCGCTCTGAGGGACCCGCTCGCACTGCTCCACCCCAGAGACAGCGAACGGGAGCACCCCCGCCTTTCCGGACTCGCCAGGGACCTTCTTCGGGAACGAGCCGTGGTGGTGGTACCAACAGCAGCAACTATCACCGCCCCGCTCAGACCTACCCTGCGCCGACTCGAGCTGTGCAGAACACACCCGCCCCCGCTACCAACACGCCAAGGACAAGCAATTGGAAGGCTCCTGCGACAGCCACAGCAGGCAGTGCGCCCTTCACTTGCTTCGGATGCGGAAAGCCTGGACACCGTGTGGCTGTGTGCCCCGACCTCAAACCGTGCACCAGCAGCTGCACAGGGCACACCGAACCGGGGATCTGCTACCCGAGGAAGACTGAACCACATGACCGCTGAGGAAGCTGAAGCTGCACCTGATGCTGTGTGCGGTACGTTCCTAGTTCAGGGTAACATGGCTACAGTTCTGTTCGATTCGGGAGCTACATGTTCATACATTTCATCTGCATATGCACGTAAGCATAACATACCTGTAACCCCGAGAGCAAACCCCATCCTAACTAGCTCGCCCTTAGGAACCTTCAGAAGCGTTCACATATGTAGGGGAGTGATAATCACAATCGAGAGACTTGACTTTCGAGCTGACCTAACCCTACTACCCTCCAATAGCTTAGATGTCATCTTAGGCATGGACTGGCTAACCAAACACCGGGGACTGATATCTTGTTCACCTAGATATGTTCAGGTAACCCACCCTTGGGGAACAGCCGTCCGATGTATACCCCAAACCGGGAGAGTCCAAGCCCTCCTATGTGCTCTGGAGACTAAGGCAGATAAAATGGAGCTGACATTCAGAGATGTGCCAGTAGTCTGTGAATTCAATGACGTATTTCCAGAGGAGTTGCCAGGAATACCACCAGATAGAGATGTGGAGTTTGTTATAAGAGCTGATGCCAGGAACTGCACCGATTGCCAAAAGACCCTACAGAATGTCGGCTGATGAGCTGAAGGAACTCAAGAAGCAGCTGGGAGAATTACTGGAGAAGGGCTTCATTAGGCCTAGCGCCTCGCCCTGGGGATCTCCCGTTTTGTTTGTCAAGAAGAAGGATGGCACGAGGAGGATGTGCATTGACTACCGGAATCTGAATGCGGTTACAGTCAAGAATAAGTACCCATTGCCCCGCATCGATGATCTATTAGATCAATTGAGTAAGGCCAAGTACTTCTCAAAGATTGATCTCCGATCAGGGTACCATCAGATGAAGATCAGGGAAGAGGATATCCCGAAGACTGCATTTGTCACTAGATATGGACAGTATGAGTGCACAGTAGTCTCATTTGGACTCACTAATGCTCCAGCATACTTCATGAACATGATGAACAAGATCTTCATGAATGAGCTAGACAAGTTTGTAGTGGTATTTATTGATGATATATTGGTTTACTCAGCCACAAAAGAAGAACATGAACATCATCTGAGGACCGTATTGGAGAGGTTGTCTCGCAACCAGCTATACGCCAAATTCTTCAAGTGTGAATTCTGGCTAGAGGAAGTTGCTTTCCTTGGACACGTACTGTCAGGAGAAGGAGTCGCGGTAGACCCAGCCAAGATTGAAGCTGTGAAAGAGTGGGAACAACCCCGTAACGTGTCAGAAATCAGAGCTTTTTGGGACTCGCAGGATACTATCGTAGATTTATTGAGAATTTCTCCAAGATTGCAAGACCCATGACCAACTTGCTGAAGAAAGAGAACAAGTTTATATGGACTCCTGAATATGAGAAGAGTTTTCAGACCTTGAAGGAGAAGCTCACTACTACACTTGTACTAGCCCTGCCCGATATTCACAAAGATTTTGTTGTATATTGTGATGCCTCTCGGCAAGGTTTGGGTTGTGTACTAATGCAAGAAGGAAGGGTGATAGCTTATGCCTCAAGACAGTTGAAGGAACATGAGCAGCGATACCCGACTCATGACCTAGAACTTGCAGCCGTGGTACATGCACTCAAGATTTGGAGACACTATCTAATAAGCAACAAGTGTGACATCTACACTGACCACAAGAGCCTGAAGTACTTCTTCACTCAAGAAGATCTGAATATGAGGCAGCGCAGATGGCTAGAACTCATCAAGGACTATGATCTTGAGATCCATTACCACCCAGGGAAGGCTAATGTTGTCGCTGATGCACTTAGCCGCAAAAGCTACTGCCATACCCTCATCACCAACTCTATGGCGCCTGAGCTCAGGAGAGAGTTCGACGCATTCCAGCTCGAGGTAGTCTCCTATGACATGCTAAATGAGCTTCGCGTCGAGTACAATCTCACCTCACGGATCCGTGAAGCACAAAGGAACTGTCCTGAGATAGACTATATCCGTGGTTTGATGAAGCTGGGAAGAGGCCTCGAATACCGAGAAGATGAGCAGGGAAATGTATGGTACAAAGATAGAATCTGTGTACCGACGGTATTTGGACACCAGAAAACCCGCCGCGGGCGGCTTCTCGTGTGGGAAAAATAAATGCAGGCGTGCCAGTGTACTAAGTACACAATAAACAAGAGACGGGAATATGTATTTTATTAACTATCATGTTTAATAAATACATTCCCGAAGCGCGCTTTACACAGCCTGCTAGCGGCGATCGGACTTCGGCGATGTGGTCTTCATGGTTCCTGGGGCCTCGGAAGGCACCCAGTTGATTACCCCTGTGAGCTAAGTCACAGAGTACCTCCGATTCTGCTGCTGTGGTCGTCGTCTTCAATCTTCGCTTCACGTCTCCATGCATGTGTGTTGGTGTAGATGTGGGTGGCGTCGGCATGTTCATGGCCTCGTCGGTCCATGAGCTGGTAAAACATGGCTGGAATATGTCGTCAGCCATGCCCGCCTGCGTCGCTCGCCTCGTCGGCATCGAACGGCGCGTGGTGTCGTCATAGTAGCACTCGCATGGTTGGTGTAGATCGGATTGATTCAGACTTCTCGGCAACGTCGTCGAGGTACGCTGGAACTTGATCACGGTGGAGTTGTTTGTTGTTGTTGATGAAGACTTGAACGCGAAGTAATACTTCTAGAGATCGGCATGACCTCTTGACTCCAACGCATCTGGGCTTGTGTGTAGAGACGCCGGTGGACACACACACAGCCACACCGTCTTGATCTTGCTTGCATCTTGGAGTAGACGCAACTCCTCGGCTTGCCGTCCGGTCGCCGTGTTCTTGGCTCGGCCTCGCTCCGTAGCATGGGCACGTCCGACTCCATCGAAGATGAATTCCGCCGGTGATGCTCCATCTTCTTGTGACATGACGGTTCTCCCGCAGTCCGGCGCCGTCTTGATCGTTCGGCCGCCGCGCCATCCATTGCTCTGTCGGACGCGACGTAGGCACACTCCATCGACGTGATGAATCTTCACGGTCCGACGCCATCTTGATTGTCCAGCCCCGACATTACTCGCTTCCCGATGACCGGCCGCGACGCTCGCCGACGTACGTGCTGATTGAAAAAGAACGGAGAGCAGATTAACTAGATTAGATTCTTACCCATGGTCGACACGGACGTCATCTCCTTGACTTCTTTCTTGCGGATGAACGAATGCCGCACGTGTGCGTAGACTTCGGGGATGGGAAAGCTAGGCAGCAGTGTGGCGCTGCTCCTTCTCCTTCTCCTGCGCTGCTTGCTTTCTCGACGAGAGAACAAAGGCCGGCGGCGCTGGTTGCTTCTTGTTCGTAGATGGAAAAAAAGCCGGCGGCGTTGGTTGCTCTGTAGATGAAAAAAAGCTAGGCCTCCTCCTCTCCGATGAAAAAAAAGGGTCCAGGGTACGTGAGTGCTAGTCTTTATATAGGCAACAGCTAGGTTAACGGTGGAGCTCGCTTGCCGCACACGTGCGCCGCCAGAGTTTGTTAACCAACCCCAAAAAACACGGTCACCATTCAGGATATACATGTTTACGTGCATGCATATACATGCTACGTGTATATCCGGTTCTTAATTAGAGTCCCACACAAATACGATTGTTTTATTTAGCTTCTTCCTTCGATGCAGCCTCTGACGAGTGGATCCGAGAAGAAGAGGTGCTGCACAAATATACTCGTACGCGTATCGGACTCTGATCGCTGGACGTACGCCACCGTTGAGTTGTTAGCTTGCGCACGAAACTCGTTTTCCATTGCTTCTCCAATTACGTACGTATGTATATCCAATGCTGTAGGTCAGTACATGCATATCTTGTCGTTGAAACTCAATACGATAATACCGTATTTAGCGTTTTTTTTCTTCCGTGCAGTCCCTGACGAGTGGTCCCGGAAAGGAGACGTGTACTTGTACGCATATCAAACTCCGGTCGTTGGACGTACGCCGCCCGGTAATCCGTATATACGCATCCGTCGACCGCTCTTGAACCTTTCAGAACGTTCGACCCACTCGACGAGCTACACTCGTTGCATATGCACCCGACCAAGTTCTAGAAGGTTCTAGACCCATCGTGCCGATGCCTCGTGAGTCCGGCTAGTACGTACTTCTGTAGAAATACGTGACACGGGCCAGCGCACATAAGCTCTAGCTCCAAACGTATACATGTATGCACATACATGTATTAGATTAGAAATGCACTTGATAGCCCTTGTTTTGATCGCGTGGAAAGACTAACTAGCTTCTTCCAACGTGAAGCCATGTGCATGGGTATGTGCATGCATGAAGCATACAGGCCCATGCAACCACCGTTGCTTGCTTCTTTCCAATACACATCCACGTATATTTTTTTCTGTGTATATATTATTATTTGCACACGATACGGATACATATCGGAGGATTTGAAGTTGACAAAAATTCATCAAACAAATGCCCCCCACCGAGTTGAGTTCGGATGACGCGTAGAGAGTCCGGACTCGGCTTGGTGATAAAAACAACCAGAGGTCCGAACCAAACACCATGCTGTCACATATCTATGATGGACACGATCTAGAGTCCAAGCCGGCTAGCAACAATATATCCTGATCGCAGCACTAGGTTGCTGCGTATCCATGACGGACACGGATCAGGGAGTCCAAGCCGGATAGGATATTCTCAGGTGATTTGTATAAATATATGCATACGAGATTTAGCACTTCCACGATCGTATTTCTTTTATCGTCTTTTCTTAACGCATCGTGTAGGCCTCCACACCAAGGCAAGTCCCAGCGCATTGATCCACACGTCCTCGCCACACCGGCGTGGTTCGTTTAGTTCGTTTTTTTTACTATTATTTCCTCCTGCGCAGCTCCTTTTATCAGGATGGCTCGCGATAACGCTGAGCGTGAGAAGGGTGGGTCCAGCCGTCAACGCCGCACCCAGCAGCCTCGGGGCGAACACGAAGAAGATCCACCCCGCGAAGAGAGAACCATGGGTCGTGGGAAGCGCCGGAATCAGAACACTCCGCAGCCTCGTAGAGATCGTGTTGATCAGAAGACTGCACGCCAGGACAATGTCAAGCTCCAGCGCAAAACACACCACGATGGGGAAACGTCACGCAAGGACAATGCCAAGCTTCAAGTTGAGCGCAACAGTCAGGACGCCCTGCGCAAGGAGGAGCTCAAACCTCGTGACGCGGCAGCGCAATACAAAATCGAGTTCCGCGAGCCTCGACACCAGCGTCAGATGCTTCTAAGCGACAGCTCGGACCCAGAATCTTCTGAGTCGGATCCACCCCCGAAGAGAAGACTTCGGAAGCGTACCTCTGACACACCGCCAAGGTGCTCTCCTCCCCAACCAGCCCCGGGCAAGAGGTCACATCATGAAGCTGGCGTTGACCCTACACACAAGGAAGCGCCGAAGCACACCAATCCGGAGAAAAAGGCCCGACGGGGTAATGATGGCGTTGAGGGGCAAACTTCAAAGGAAGACGAGCAACACGTTGTGAAGGCCTCCGGTAGCGCTCCCTTCAAGCAAAATCGCCCGCGAGCTTCTCTTGAGGGTACTAGACTTGCACAACCACTTGGTGTAACCTTGAAGGTATGTACGATCCCAGCTTTTCATTTTATGGATGGTGACGTCGTGTGCTCACTGCATGCATATTACACAGGGCCGGACCTCTGCACACGTGATGAATGGATCGGGCAACAAAGAGATTGCCCCGCGCATGACGAACAAATCAGGCAACCAGGAGACTGCTCTACGTATGAAGAACGGATCGGGCAACCAAGAGACTGCTCCGCATGTGATGAACAAATCAGGCAACCAAGAGACGAGCTTTGATGAGAACCTTTCTCTTGCTGATTATGGCAAGATAAAGGTAAGAATGTTGCTCCAAAACCTCTTTTATCTCTCTACTTATCGTAATGATTTTTTTTTAAAATAACTTTGTCTAGTCATTCATGGACGATGACTTGAACACCCTTCCATGGGGGGGTCCTCATTAGAAGACGTGATGAGCTTTTTCTCGGACCACGAACAGGACTTCCCTTCCGCCGGAATCGAGGATGGTGCGCCCATAGCTGATGAACACCTCCAAGGCATGGCGCCGCCCCCCAGTTCTAGCTCCCATGCAGATCTCATCTTCAGCACCATCTTCAGCCGACCGCAGTTTGGGGTTGCCGGTTAGCGATGAAGCGCAAGTCCTTCCCAGTGACGTTACACGTCCAGAACCACCTTCAGATATTGCTGCTAGACAGGAAGCTAGGCTTGTGCCTAATAATGGAGCTGCAGACGGTGACACCCTGATCCTTTGTACCTGCATATGTTGTATCTCTCCTAGGCAGGTCATCTTTATTTATTATTATTTTTTTTTGGCAGCTGACGCAGAGATTGAAGATAACGTGCCCCTCTCCATGCTTGGGATTCTGAAGAGGGAAGACGATCTGCACCATCAACTCATACGCCAAACCAAAGAAATCAATACCAAGCTAGAGTTTCTTCGTGCGTCTGCTTCTTCGGGAGATGACGCGTCCTACGTCCTTGATCTTGCTGAAGACAAGTACGGCGTATATGAAGACTTGGCAGGGCTTCACACCTTATTGACGTCTAGCCCTCTTGACAAGGATAAGGTCCTCCGTCGCATCCGACAATACTTGCCGTTTTGGAGATCAATGTACAAGGAGCCGCGGCCCGCTGATTTGGAGCAGCTTATTATCCACTTGGAGAGCCTGGAACAACGTCTCGAGGGCGATGCAGGTTCGTCCACCGAAGCTGGCTCCGTCGTGGAAGAAGGGCGTCAATGCCTCGATAAGATGGATGCTGCTACTTCCGAGGCGAGGGCTAATCTCGGGCGTCACACTGACGAGCGCCATGAAGTAGAAGCTGGAAAGCAGACGCTCCAAGCTCGACGGGCGAATGCAGAGAGGGAGGCGACTAGATTTGAGGAAGAGGCACGTGTTGCTCACGAGCGTGCCCTTAAACTCCGTGCTACCGTGAAAGAGCTTCGCGAGGAGGAGGTCCAACTCGTTAAGCGTGAAGACATGTGCCAGATGAATATCAGGCTACAAGAGAGCCGACTCAAGGAACTGGACGAATGCCAACAAGCCATGAGGTCTCGACTGGAGGACGTTAGTCAGCTAAAGGACCCCGTGTCTCGCAGCATTGCAACCATCTTGGCATACTCGTTCCCGGGCAAAGTCTGAAGATGCTCCATAGTTAGGCCATATTTGCGATGGCTCTAGAAGAGATTCATTACCTCATAGCTTAATTTACCATTTAGCTTCCAGTGTTTAGGTATTTTTTTTTTATGTGATAGGCTTCGGTTAGTTAAATAAATTGGGCATCGCTTGGACGCATGCACCTTCTATATCTGTGATATCGAGAGAACCAGTATATTCATCATGCCAGGACAAATACACGTTCCCTCTTGATGCGCTACTAATTTTTGTTACTTCTTAGCATACGCATGACTTTGATTAGGCACCAGGCGAGGTACCGAATAATGTTCCTACTCTTCATGCCCAGACCTGATAATGTTGATCCGAAATATGAACCAAATCCACCCAAGCGACGTGTAGTGTGTAGAGTTTAATCTACCCACTCGTCTTCACGGTGTATGGATTAGTAGAACAGCTCCAGTGATGGAGGAGATGCATCTGGCGGTGCTGCTGCTGGATGCAGCCACGTTGATGATCCTCGTGAAGTAGCTGTTGTTAACCATAACGCGCACGTTGTACTCTCGACTGTCCAAGTTACTGAGCGATGACAGTGCCTGCGGCTCGCTGCCTTTGAATGATGACAGCGGCTGCACCTGCGCTGCTGTGAACAATGATGGCATCTGTACCTGCGCCTCGCCGCTGGTTAGCGACGACCGCGGCTGCCTCCGCACCTCGCTGCTGGTGAGCAGCGACGGCAGCTGTACCTGCGCCTCGCTGCTGGTGAGCGGCGACGCAACTGCCCCTGCACTTCGCTGCTAGTGAGCGGCGACGACGACAACGGCCCCTGCACCTCGCTGCTAGTGAGCGGCGACGATGTCTACAACTATGCCGTTGTGAACAACGACGGCATCTGTACCTGCGCCTCGCTGTTGGTGAGCGGCGATGGCAGTTGCCCCTGTGCCTCACTGCATATGAATAGCGACGGCGACTATATCTGCACCTCGCATCTGGTGGGCAGCGACGACGGTCGCCCTCAGGGCTGGTCCCAGGAATTTTTTCTCGAGACTTGTTGGCTGGCTGCTGTTGCCTGGGAGCTGCTTGGGAACAGCCAGTCGGGGTGCCGAATGCTTCAACAAGGACGAGGGAGAAGGACCACGTGAGGGCCAGATGTGAGACTAGAACTTTGTTGTTTTTGTTTTTTTTTTTTTACGCCATGATCACAGGAGTCGGAGATCTCGTGGATCAAATCGGACTCGATGTATTTCTGTCTTCGTCGTTGCCGTCAAGCCATTTGCAGTAGACGCGAAGGCCCTGTGCAGACTTGCTGTGGCTTGGTCCTTTGCCACGCAAATTTGCTTATGTATATATATATATTTTTTTTGGCTAATACTCGCATGAGCTCAGCATATCTGGCTACGCATAGCACGGCAACCATATTCCGGCTCATGAGCCTAACAAATGTATGTGCGTATACGAGCAAGCCGCTTATACAAGACAAGTTTATACGCTTAGTTAATAAGCTGACATAGAAGTGCCTAATTCAAGCGGACAACTTGTTAGCTCTTTATTACTTATGAACAATATATAGTATACAAGGGTACACAAGTGAGACTCATCAGGTAGGGTCCCATGGACTCCAATCCACTTTATACATCATCCTAGTTCATATACATACGTGTCAGCTCAATTGCCTTCGTGAATTCGGTTGCGCCCTGTTGCTAGATTGCCGAGGCGACAACTCGACAAGGATTTCCTTCTCATGGATGGTCCCTTGGTAGCAACACGCCAAACTCAAGGGATGGTGTGGAGACTCCCGTTGGAGAAGCGCTGCGGCGCTAGTCGACGGGGTTGTAGTAAAACTCCGCTGGGGCCGTGTCGCGGCATTGGCCAGCAAGAAGAATAGTGTTTCGTTGGGCCGTATTACGGCATTGGCCAACAAGAAGAAAAGTGTTTCGTTGGGCCGTATTACGGCATTGGCCAACGAATATGTTGGGGCTTCATTGGGCTGTGTCGCAGCATGATCCAATGATATGTCCATCAGGTCCATATGGCCGTAACAGCCAATCGGACGCCCTCAAGTCATCTTCGCCTTGCGGTATAATGCCCGTGTCACTTGACGAAGAAATTTGTCAATCCGACAACCACTGTTATTGTATATTGTGGAGCGATCCTGCCGGGTTGAAGGGTTTCACAACATTGGCGCTTTCCGCACTGGTGCACCAATATTGCTCCCGAAGATGTGGTTTATCAACCTGACGACCACTATCGTGGTGCGAGCCTGTCGGGTTGAAGGGTTTCACAGCCTTGACACTTCCGCACTGGTGCGCCAACACTGCTCCCGAAGTAGCGATGCGATGGACCTGCAACACCACTTAGAGAAAAACTAGCTTGTCTAGCAACAATAGACATGGCTAGGATAATGTGATGATCATATAATAATAAAATAAAAACACAAGAATGATGTTTTTTATTATTTTTTTTAAAATGTTGGCTCTCCCATTGGCGTTAGCTATATGAGCAGCTTGAGATAGGACAGCCAAGGGGCATCACCATTAAGCGTCGTTGCGTGAAACTGGCAACATGACCCCATGATTTTGCCTTGTTGTGTGTGTTTGAGTGTGGACTTCCGCTTCAGTATTTCCAATGAGGTAATGGGAATTCTTGTGTGAGACTCCATTGCATTGAGATAAACCACCGCCACTCACGCTCTCTAACATGGAGGCGTAGGTATGGCTAAGTTGATGTTGTGTTGTGGGTAACGGCTAGCGGATTCGCCATCATTTTTGCCGAGGATGGTGAATGACTACCTCCGCCTTCCACCTGATGTTGAGCTTGATGTGAGCTTGACTGGGCTCATCTGGCAGGTACTCGGTCACTTTTTTGGAGACCCTTTTTCTTTCCTGCTTTTTTTTTTGAACTTGCTTGAGCATACTAGGAACTTGGAGGGTAGCCATCCACCTTTGTGTTCCTAGGTAGATCCTCGCTGGCGTTGTGTGTTTTTTTTTCGTCCCTTGTTGTCACCTTCCAGGGTGGCAAGTGGCTGCACACTTAATGCAACTTTTGTTGCACCAGGTAGCCCTTTTCTTGCTCTTCTTCTATTGTCTTCCCCGGAGTGTGTGTTGCTTCATGTTGGAAAGCGCGAGCGGCGTGGTCACCTCGCTGCTTGGGAGTGGCCCACATCATCTTCCCACTGCCCCCAGTGGTAACACTTTCGGCGTCTGTCGCGTGCTTCGTGAGATGAGATGGCTCGTCATGGGGTCCATGCACCAGGTTGTTGCCCCCAGCCTCTTGGGAAACTCCGAAGCCACCGAATCTTTCACCGCAGCTGTAGCCTGGTAGGGAGAGCCTTTGTTTTTTTGCTCTCGATGAAGAGATGACCAAGTAATGCAATGGAGTGTGCACATTGGTCACCTTATGGAGAGGTAAAGAGAAAGAGGAAAAAAAAACATTTTATGCAAAATATTTTTTTAAGAACCTTTCGTTGATGGGCGGCATCGGTCGGACTCCTTGTTCATCGATCAGCTGGTAGGCGCCCCCATCGTAGACTTGTTCGATGATATATGGTCCTTCCCACTTGGGCTCGAATTTCCCCTTCGTCTTGTGCGTGACGATGATGGGACGCCGAAGCACGAGCACCAGTTCGCCTTTCCTAAAGACGCGTCGCTTGACAAGCTTGTCGTAGGCTCTAGCCATGTTATGGCGATACAACTCCAGCTCTTGGACAGCGTTAAGACGCCTCTCTTCTAGGGCGTCGAGCTCCTGAAACCGAAGGCGGACCTGTTCATCTTGAGTTAGACCATCATGAATAGCCACCCGTAATGACGGTAGCTGAACCTCCAAAGGCAAGACTGCCTCACACCCGTATACAAGAGAGTATGGGGTGGCCTGAGTTGGGGTACGAACCGTGACGCGATACGCCCACAGTGCCTCAAAGAGACGATCGTGCCAGTCTCTCCTATGCTTGTGCACTGTCTTCTTTAATATCTTGCCGAGGGTCTTGTTGAACGCCTCTATCATCCCATTCGCTTGGGGATAATAGCCAGTGGAATAGTTCCACTTGATTTTGTATTTCTCCATGAACCTGTGCATCTTGTCTGACCTGAATGCTTTAGCATTGTCAGATGTGATGCGACGTGGGATTCCGAAGCGGTATATGATGTGCCGCTCTAGGAAATTAATAGCATTAGCACTTTTCACCTCGCGTAGTGGCACTGCTTCCGCCCACTTAGAGAAGTAGTCTGTCCCAGCTAGGATAAAGCGATGACCTCCAGAGGAAGGAGGGTCGATGGGGCCAATGACGTCCATGCCCCAAGCGTCAAACGGCCATGAAGGGACCGTTGGGTGAAGAGGCACCGGAGGCAGATGCTTGAAATTACCATGAATTTGGCAACCATGGCATGTCTTCGCCACCTTCAGGCAATCCGCCATGATGCCGGCCAATAGTACCCAGCTAATCGAATGCTGTGGTACATCTTTGGGCCACTCTGATGTCCGCCGCAAACTCCGTGATGAACTTCCTCTAACACTTCATCGGCTTCACGTCGGCTCACGCATCGAAGGAGCACCTCTTGTCCAAAGGCGCGCTTGTAGAGCACGTCTCCTTTGTAGATGTAGGATGGAAGTCGTCGCTGTAGTTGGCGCCTCTTTGTCGCCTCACTAGGGAGACTGCCATGCTTGAAGTAGTCGAGGAAGGGCTTGCGCCAGTCTTCATCTTTGACACCGCCTACAGTGACAATGTTTGCTTCACGCTCCTCTGGGATGAGCTCGAGCACGGCTGGAAGTAGCCACCTCTCCTCGACGATGACTTGCGCGGACTTACCCTCGGGAAAGGCAAGTGCCGCGGCAAGCTTTGCCAAAGCATCAGCTGGAGCGTTCCTGCTTTGCGGGACATGAAGAACTTCAATATGCTTGAATTCATTCATGAGTTTCCGGGCTGCTTCATAGTATAGCATGAGCTCCGGTTTACGAACTTCGTACACCCCATTGATCTGTCGAACAATGAGTTGAGAGTCCCCATGAACTCGTAGGGAACATACTTCCATGGAGAGCGCTAGGAGGAGACCGAAGATCAGCGCCTCATACTCTGCCTCATTGTTGGAGCACTCCTCCTTGAGAAGGGAGAATGAATGATACATCACTCCTCCTTGCGGGGCCTTGAACACCAACCCGGCTCCAGCTCTTCGTCTTGGGGCGCCGTTGGTAGTGGCCTCCGTTCGCGCAGCGCCATCAAAGTAGAGCTCCCAAGGGGCTTCAATCTCGGTGGTGAAGACGTTCTCGTCGGGTAGCTCGGTGATGAGTGGAGAGTCGTCGGGAACGGGGTGCGCCGCAAGGAAATCCGCTAGAGCTTGTCCCTTGATGGCTTTTTGTGGCACGAATGTGAGGTCGAACTCTGTCATGAGCAGAACCCACTTGGCTAGCCGCCCGGTGAGCGTAGGCTGGCTGAGTAAGTACTTTATAGGATCCGCCCTCGCCACTAGCTGGACCTCATGTGCCAGCATGTAGTGTCTTAGCTTCTTCAAGGCAAAGATCAGTGCCAAGCATAACTTCTCGATGGCGGAGTAGTTGCGTTCAGCGCCTACCATGGTGCGGCTCAGGTAGTAGCACGCCACATCTTTGCCTTCGTCATTGTGTTGGGCGAGCAAAGCGCCTAGAGAGGAAGGCTGCGCAGCAATGTAAAGAATGAGAGGGCGTCCTTTTACAGGAGCAGCCAACACCGGAGGGTTAAGCAGGTACCTTTTGATGCTGTCAAATCCATTTTGACATTCCTCATCCCATGTGAACGGTGCTCCCTTCTTCATCAGCTTGGAGAAGGGTTGTATGCGCCCGGACAGATTTGAGATAAAGCGCCGAATGTAGGCCAAGTGTCCTTGGAGCGTTCTCAACTCCTTTAGTTCTTGTGGAGGCGGCATATCAAGGATAGCCGTGATCTTCTTTGGCTCAATCTCTATGCCGCGATGTCGAACGACAAAGCCAAGGAAGACTCCTGATTGGACCGCGAATGCACACTTGAGGGGGTTCATCTTGAGCTGGTGTTTACGCAGTCGCTCAAATACCACCCGTAAGTCTTCCTGATGGTCTCTTCGCTCCTTCGTCTTCACCACCATATCGTCGACATAGCATTCGACAGAATGGTGGATCAAGTCACCAAGGATGTACGTCATGGCACGTTGATAAGTGGCACCCGCATTCTTCAGTCCAAATGGCATCACCGTGTAATGGAAGTTGCCTTTAGGTGTCCTGAAGGCGGTGTCGAGCGCATCCACAGGATCCATCTTGATTTGGTTATAGCCTGATGACCCATCCATGAAGGACAAGGCACCAAACCCAGCAGTGGCGTCAACCACCAACTCTATGACAGGTAGGGGAAAGTCATCTTTAGGGCAGGCTCGATTCAAGTCACGAAAGTCCACGCAGACTCGCACTTGCCCATTCTTCTTCTCCACAGGGACAATGGACGAGAGCCATCGAGGATATTGTATCTCCTTGATGAACCCTGCTGTGATCAACTTATCGATCTCAGCGATGACTTGGTCTTGAAACTCGGGTCGGATACGTCGAGGTGCTTGCTTCACGGGACGACATTGTGGGTCAATCGCTAACTTGTGAGTAGCCACCTTCGGATCTAACCTCGGCATTTCTTTATAGCTCCAGGCGAAGCAATCCCTATACTCCATCAGGAAGCTTCGATAATCCTCTCGCTCCTCCTCCGTCAGCGTGGCGCTAACAAAGGTAGGCCTTGGATCATCTTCAGTTCCTAGGTTGACTTGCACGAGCTCGTCGATGGTAGGTTGCCCACCGTCTTCGAGTTGTTGGGGTGCTGGTGTAGCATCTAGTTCTTCACCTTCTTCAACCGCTTCTACCTCTATGAGGTGTTGCCGGTGTCGAGGATGGTATGAGCAACCAGCTTCATTGCTTGAGGTCGTCGACGTGGTGAAGCAATGGGCGGTGTTGGTGTTGACTAGATCTTCTCCTTCGTTGGAGGTGTCATTGTGGGGGTAGCCGAGCCCAAACTTCGGTTGTACTTTATGCTTGGCCTTGAGGAGAGCTTCCGCTTGGCTCCACCAATGCTCGCACACGGCTGGTGGTGGTGGCATCCTGTCATTCGGGCCGAGAGTGATCCCAGCATTCTCTAGCAAGCGAGCCATTCGAGGCTCTGCCTTCATGGTCATCAAAGCTTCATCTGTATCATGATCAGGGTTAGGATACTCAAGTACAAAATCACAATGTTGTACTTGTGGTGCTTTATAGAAAATGGTGCGAGGAGTAGAAGGCGAGTGACCTGGAATTGTCCATACTTCCAACTCAGAGGTTGTCGATATGTACAATGCTGGAGGCTGCATACATTCAGCGCTCTTTGCCACTCCTTTGATCTCAGCAACCCTCTTCTTTACAGTTCCTTCCGCTGCTATCACGGCTTGGCTTGTAGATGCCTGAGGCGTAGCGATTGTCGGTGCATCATTGCTTCTTGCCAGCAGCTTGATGCGCCCTTGCCCACTTATGGACCTCCAATCGTCAAAGCACCAAGCTTGGGCTGCTCTTCATTTGATGTACTCTCCTTGGACGAGGAGGGCAACATCAATAAGGGTCTTCGCGTTGTTTTTAACGTGATAGGTGTTGAGTTAGACACTCCCACGCCCAGCAATGGAGGCGTAGCCATGGAAGTTGAAGGGACGTTGCCTTCCCTTGTCTTGGCCCTTCTAGACTTCGGGGAAGTCCTTCGGATGGAGGGAGTGCGCGGCATGATGAGAGCTTTCACCTCGGGCGTTGATGTGGCACCAGGGTCCAACACAATATCTGCAGCAGGCGCAACTCGACCATGTTGAGGTTTGCACTCGTCCACCGGGAAGTAGTACTTGGCATCAGCATGATATGCCTCTTGGACAGTGTATGGAGACATGTTGCCGATGATACGTTGTTGGGTCTTTTTCCCATCGAGGAACTTCAAGCATTGATGTAGCGTCGATGGCACCACCCGATACTTGTGAATCCATGGTCTACCCAAGAGTGCAGAGTACGACGTATTGGCGTCGATGACGTAGAACCGCACCTTGAAGCTGAATGTGGCCATCTGGATCTTCACGGTGAGTGCTCCCAAAGTCGCCTTCCCGGAGTTGTCGAAGCCGCAGATAACAACGTCCGTATGCTCCAAATCATTCACGGTAAAGCCAGCCCGCGATAGACTCCGCAGAGGCAAGATGTTCACCGCAGACCCAGGGTCGATAAGGATGCGCCGCAGGTGCGCTACCCCTATGTTCCCTTCGACGTAGAGGGGGCGGTTGTGGTCTCCATCTTCTATCACCTCGTCTTCTTTGTCGAAGGTGATCTCATTCACGAACAGCGGGTTGTTGACGAGGCGATGCTTGGCCATGATCACTTCATAGAGCTCTGGTTCGAGTAGCGCCTTCACGAGGGCTTCACGGAGATCAGGCACAAGCATGAGAGCGTCATAGACACTTAGCAGTGCAGGGATCCGCTTCAAGTGAGAAACGACGTTGTAGTCGATGTCCTCCACCCGATTCTTTTGCTTCTTTGACGGATCAGATGCCTCCTGCAGTGATGCGCCTTCATTTGTAGGCTTCACCACCTTGGGTTGCTTCGTTCGGGATAGTTCTTGTAGAGCTCTCCCACTCCGTAAGTTCATGTTGACTTCTGCCGGGGCATTTTCTTGCTCGCCATTATCGTAGAGCAATTTTTGCTCCCTAGTCGTGAGCACCTCGTCGGCGCTTGAGCTTTCGTCGCTGTGTTTGTGAAAGTGGCGTTGCATGTCGCCATATTCGAAGTCGAGGAAGAGCTTGGTTCTCCTTGTGCCCCTACACCTTCTTCTATCAGGGCCTGCCCCCGGCCTTTTGGCCAGAATTCGGCCAAGGTCGGCAGCACGCGACCTGCACGAGGGAAGGGCGCATCTCCTGCCACCTTAGGAACAAAGCGAGGTGGAAGGCGCCGCCTGCTAGGGTCCAGCTGCCTCGG